>CM028360.1:38053657-38653657 GCA_016618105.1 Dendrobium huoshanense
TTAATAATAGGACATTTTCTTGTAGTACCGTTTAGGTTTTAATTTCTCAACATTTTTTTTGGTTGTTGTGGAATAACCTTCCACCCCTGACTCTAGCTTTGGCACCATCAACATGATTCAACTCCTCAGTCATATCTTTTAACTCATTAGGATATCTTCTCATCTCATTTCCATTTCAATGACAACTTTTGTCTTAAGGGCTCCCATTGTCAATTTCATAGCTAATAGACCTCCCCTTGGATGTTATCCTCATTACCTCTCTCTGTCTAACTTCATTACCTTAGTGCCATCATCAGGATGAAATCGCTTTCATAAACATTCAATTGATGCTTCTTAATTTGATATTATCTTATTAGTGCCATATTTTTTTGTTGGTAATATGATGATAATTATTTGTTTGGTGATATCCTTGCCTTAGCTTGTGATGTTGACTTCTTAGTGCCTCTTATTGGTTAGCACTCAGATGATCACTCTCTTTTCTGGGATCCCCACTATACATTCAAATATCTTTATAACTTTGTTCAAATGAAATTAACTAAGGAAAAGGGAAGAGGTGGCTATGAATTTTTCTATGGGTTTTCCCAGGTCAAGAAAGGACATGATGTTGTTTGGGTTATAATTTATCACCTAAAAGAGTCTTAATTTTCATTTCATTATAATCTAATAATCTAATTTTGTAAACAAATTAGCATAGGTATATATGTTTGACATTATTAGATTATATGTAATACCAATGGTTTTAATTTCTAATAAAGATGATATGTTTACCTCTAGACTATAGAAGGGTATTCAATAAGGTTTAGGTACTAAGCTGCATTTCAGAATAAATTTTTTCCTAAGATTGATGGAATTTCTGAGAGGACTATACAAATACCATATGATTTTTTTCGAGATTGTGTTCTGGGTTTTGATGTGTCTTGGGAAGACTATATTCCACTGATTAAATTTTCTTGAAATAATAAATTTCACTCTAACATAGGTATGACTCCATATGAAGCTTTGTCTAGTGAAAGCTGTCATATACAACTATCTTGGATAGTGGTGGGAGAGAGACATTTAATTTGGTCAACATTGGTTGATGAAGCTACTAAAAATATTCATTTGATTAGAGATAGATTAAAGATGTACTAGATAAAGAGAGATAGTATTTTGATGTTAAGCATCAAGCTATAGGGTTTCAAGTAGGAGGCTTTGCATATGTAAAGATCATACCAGTGAAAGGTATTAGTAGTTTTGGCATGAAAGGAAAGTTGAGTCCAAGGTATGTTGGACTATTTAAAGTTATTAAAAGAATTGGAAAATCTACATGCATGTTACAATTATCAGGTCACATGTCTAAAATTCATAATGTATTTTATGTCTCTCTTTTAAGAAAATTGATATCTAGTTTTCAAAAACATATATCTACAGAATATATTGAGGTACATCCAATTGTGAGTTATATATAAAAACCAAAGAAGATCCTAGCTAATGATGTCAGAAGATTATGAAATAAATAAATTTTGATGGTTAAAGTCTAGTGGAAGAACATACTAAAAGAGAAGATACTTGGGTTTTAGAAGAGATAGCTATATCCAGGTTTATTCTAATTTATTTTAGTTTGTAAAGGTCTAGGATGACAATTTCTTTTATGGTAGGTATATTATAATAACCATTAAATTTTAAAAAGATATATTTTTACCTACAAGTGTAAAATATTAAGAGTCATTATAAGTCTAGATTATAAATCTCCTTTGCAATAACATAGATATTATTTTTCTCTACTTATAATAAGTTTACCTAATTTTTGGGCATTGTTGCAATTCCATAAGAAATTGACATATGAGTTTAATTGGACCATTATGTGATAATTTTACAAATTGATTAATTCTGATTATTGAAGAAATGCTTAGCTAATTGATGAATATTTTTTTCATAATTTTTGAATTTCTATATTTGAAGATATAAAATGATTTATATGGATTTTATGCTAAAAAAAATAATAATTAGAATAATTACTAATTTATCATTTGATAATTTTATTAAATAATACTTTTAAACCTAAGAAAAACTTTTTAGCAATCCATTTGATTCTCATCATTTAGTTAACATAGAGAAGAAAGAAAAAATGGAAAATAAGAAGAAAAAGAGGGGATAGAGAAAAGAAAAGCTTGGTTTTAGAAGTCGTAGAGTCATTTTTGCTAATTGGTCTAGTTAGAAAATTTATTCATCTCAAGATAGGTCACATTATGCCTACCTCATCAGTTCTAATAAATATGATTTTTTTTTTCAAATTTTTTTTATTAAATTTATATTTTTTATTACCAAAAAATATGGATAACTTTGCATTGTTAAAATTTTACATCATAACTTTTTATATATTATATATATTGAAATTTTGAATAATTCATAAAAATTTTATAGTAGTGGTTTTTAAATTTATATGATTTTAAGCAAATAAAAATTATCCGGATCTCTGAAAAAAAATTATAGTACAATTAAATTATTAAATCAATGTTTTGCATGATCTCTAATAATTTAGTTATTTTTTGAAAAGGTGCATTTTTGCTAATTAGGTTTTTCTGTTGATTTCCATTAGGGTATGTTAATAAAATTTAAAATATATTTATTTATGCATGAATTACTACAATACATTAAAATATATGCCTAATTTGTTTAAATGGGTGATTTTGTGGAGATCTGAAAGGGATGAAATAAGTTTTGTTATTGTGATATATGTATATTTTGCTTCAGAGTTATTAAACACAATATGTTACTCAGAGTTATTGAACTCTATTTATTTTATAGACTTATTGAGCTCTATTTACTACTCGGAGTTATTTAACTGTCTGTTGGCTCAGTGTTATTTGATATGTAAGGAGGCATAAAAGTTTGAGTTGTTGAACTATGTACGTTGGAAAGGATATATGAAGTGCTTGTCCATTTTGTCGAAAGTTTTGATAACTGCATTTTTTTCTCAGTTCATTGTTAAATACTTAGTGAATGTTTAATAAAATATTAATTTTTTTTTTTGGAAAATTAGATATGTATTTGTGGCCTCGTGAACTATTTTAGCTCACTATAGCTATGCATTCTCTCGTTAGGATTTGGAAAAGGGAAGGATCTGATTGAGCAGTTAATTAAGATCTGATATGAGTATGTATATGTATTATTCTATTTTACTTTTTGTATTGTAATGGCTAGCTTTTATTATGTTATGCTATGTATTCTACTCCTTGTAGCCGTGTATTGTAGTATTACTATTGTATATACTTTTTGATGATGCAACGAAAGAGATTTTATGAATGAATTTATTTTAACATTTTGGATATTTTTAGTTGCTTTGTCATCTTTTTTTTTTAAAGCTTAAATTGAAAGATGAAATCTAGAAAATTTCCAAAATTAGATCTTATGATTTACCTGTTGAAACTCGGCACAATAAGACTTATCCCATCAATGCATGGGTCTTATCGGCTAGGGTAGTGTCATGAACTCACTTAATATGACTAAATATCTTTATACTAAAGTCACACACATCAGATTTACTAAAGTGGATAAACCAACAAACGAAAATCTATATAATTATTGTCGTTTTTATGATGACACTAGTAAAAAAAACTACTAATTTTTTAGCTTGTTAATTGAGTTTAAAAGTTCCATAAATAACACGTTTAAGATTATTTTCAATAAGATGATTTTGTGCTTCTATCCTAATCACGACAACTTGCCCATTCTATGGATTTCTTGGAGAGCAAAGAGAAACTAAAGATATGATGACCTTGTCTGTCATATGGGGAGAAGGGGAGTATTTATATATACTAATGGCTGACTTTATTATATTAGAAGTCCCAGCAACATATAATGCAATCTTCGACTGACCACATTCAAACATTTTAAGGTTGTGGTATCCACCGACTATGTTACCATCAAATTCTAAAAAAGTGGGCAAAAAATTAAGTTAAAGAGATTCTTACTATAATAAAAAACTTGTTACTTAAAAGCATTGGGGAATGTGTTGGAGCAGTTATAGTTAAAAGCTTAGAGAGGAGCAAGGTTGTAGACTACCATAAAGTAGTGGATGTCTTGGCTAATAAAAGAACTCAAAGGTAGACTTTTTGTAGCAATAACTACTTTAGCGACTACTATAAATGTGAGTTGATCATGGATAAATATTGTGTGCAAGATAGACATAAATTTAAAATTCCATAAACTAAATGTTGAAAAGAATACACAACTAATTAAGTAAAAAATCAAGTAGATGTTTATTTTTCTATAGAACCAACAAAAATGTGGAGCAAAAATTCTTGAGGACGAGTTTGTGAGAGAGGTCCAATACCTTAACTAAATTTAGAGTATGTTGATGGTGCAAACATTGAATGGAAAAATGGAAAAAATGTTCATATTTCACCAACTTGAATTCAACATATCCAAAGGATGGGTAGGCCCTTCTTTAGATAGATGTGCTAATTGATTTAGCAATATTCATTTTTATATTTAGTTTTATTCATGCCTTCTCAAAAAAGCACCATATATATATATATATATATATATATATATATATATATATATATATATATATATATATATATATATATATATATATATATATATATATATATATATATATATATATATATATATATATGTGTGTGTGTGTGTGTGTGTGTGTGTGTGTGTGTGTGTGTGTGTGTGTGTGTGTGTGTGTGTGTGTGTGTGTGTGTGTGTGTTAAATGCCTTGATTAATTAGGCTCAAGTGTCATTAGGTGAGAAGGGTTAAAGGTGGTAGACTCAATAAAGATCTTGGTGCTCATGTTAAAGACTAAGGTACACTCCCTAAAATCATAGAGGACTCACTATGGTCACTCAACCAAACTTTTAAGAACACTTTTCAAAGCTTGAAGGATCACCCTCCATTTCCTAAGGGGTCACTCAACTTAGCTTGAGGGGTCACCCAACCTGAAATGTTGGTCTACTTGCTTGGTCAACATAAGCAACTTGCCAATTCATACATAGATCTTACAAGTTCATAATCAAGCTGGCATTCCATTTTGAAGGCCTGTGATGTTACTTACCTAGTTAGAAACTCCTCCTAATCGCCCACCTAAGGAGCCATGCCCATGTACCTGACCATCATATGTCAACATGTGTATATTAATGCTTTGAGCATCATGCTCATGATTTTCATAACTGTCTTGTCCAATAGTATTTATTTATTTTTATGATGTCAATATATAACCTCTCTTGTTGCACAAAAACTCTTATAAATATAGGGTGAAATGGTCATTTCTCACACATTTGATCATTATTGGAAGTTTATGCAGGTAATAAAATACTTAGATATTCTCATTAAAAAACCTTTTCTCTGACACACACACACACTCAGACTCTCATAATTTTTTTATTCTTTTGGAAACTTAAAAGTCTTGCAAGTTGGATTCTTATATTACCATAGATAGAATTGGATTTAAAATAATAATATTATAAGTAATAATGTTTTATTTTAACGTCTTTGCATTGTGATTAGTATTATACAGATCTTGATGTAGTTGTTACATGATCAAATGTAACCTAGGTTTGTATCAAGAATTATTAATATCACATTCTAGAGCTATATATTTATCTATGTAAGAATAACATTAAATTATTTTTATTACTTAATATGATAAAAGTAATAATAAAGGGTTCTTTTTTAAGGAATATTATGGCATTTACTAAATTATATAATATAGATTTAAAAAAAAATGTTAGGTTGGTTATGCATAGTTACCAAGAAAATTAAGATGCATTTACATGAGATTTTACTCATCATTCATTGCCATAAAAATATATGAGACTCCGTTAAACCAAGAATCAAGTGAAGAAGAAAGTTGAGCCAAAAAATAGCAATAAAAAATTTATATTTAATGAATAAAAAATATATTGGTATATGTGGAGGTATAAAGAGATCAAGATATAAATAAGTGAGTGAGAAAGAGTAATGAGTTAAGGAAGCTGAATCTCATTCAAGCTTCTTGTTGATGTGAAAAAATTAGGTAATAACTAAAATGTAACTCTAAACCCTTCTCCAAATGCTACAAGAATCACAAGGATTAATCTATTTTCCATAATCCTGAAGAGCCTATTGAAGGATTGACAACTTTTAGGTATTCAATTATTATTGAGTGCCACATCCATGTTCTTCAATTTTCTAACATAAGGCTATCTCAACATAAGAACTATTATCTCCACTTAGTCAGCATCACTTCAACAAGTTCACCATCAATTGAAGGGGTACACCATAAATGTTAGGTTATGCTCCTATAACCATCAATTTTAAATGGAATAAGCTAGACAAGATAGGTGTTTTGCTACTTTGTTATCCTACTCAATAAGGCCACCAAATATGATATGAGTGTAAAAATAATTAGAGGTAGAGGTGGTGATAAAAAATTAAACATACATCACATTCTCTCTTTATTTTACTTATTTATCACTATTTTAGTATTATTACATGCAAGAAATTTTATGTGCAACTCACTTGAATATTTTTACCCAAATTGATGGCATTATCACCTCAAATATAAATGGGAGATGAAGGATGTAGTGGTTTTCTAACATAGATGGTTGATGAAAAAGAAATTTTATTAATGCTTAGATGTGGTGTTGATATATTGAAGAAGTTAATGAACAAGACATAGATTAGTATTATCACAACATCAATAAAACTATTATATAAGAGGCTACCTCTGGGCCATCATATACAAAAACAATAATTAATTTTTGACTTTCCAATAAATGTGGAAGTACTATGATGAGCTCATGTACTATAGGAATATAGTAATTTTTTGACTCCACCCTCCATTACAAAATTTATCACAAATAACCTTTTATGATATGCAAGTATGTTGTTGAGCTGGATGATTATTTACTTATCATAAAAAAATTAATGACAACCATAGTTGATCTTAAATATATATATTTTTAGTGTAAGTCTAAAAAAATAGATATCACAAATAGCTCCTACAACATTGAAAATTTAAACTACAAATTGGTATACATAGTAGACATGAATGTTCTTCTTAACTATTATTCTCACCTACAAAGATACAGATACCAAACGACACAACATCAAATACCATAAAAATTTTGAATAATTTCCTAGAATTAAAACATAGAAAGCACGACCTGATTAAAATTAGTACACTAATATAATAATTATATGATTTTAGTTAGATCAATGATTATATACAATAGTTCTGCCAATATTATATACAATAAGCCATATATATCTTTCATCAAAATAAAATAAAATAATAAATTCTAATTAGTTCATTAAATCCACTAGTCATCATCATCACCATCATTTTCATTATCATCATCATCGTCAGGCAGTGTTTCACCCCAATCTCCTTGCTATTGAAGCACCTTTAGCATAGATGACATAGATATCTAGTTTCTTGTGAAACTGGCTACTTCTAGATTTTGTGAAGTGATATATACTAGCTTCTATCCTAAAAAAAAAAAAAACCTCCAAAGGCAAACATATGGCACTTGCCCAACCCTTTACTTAGTTCCATCCAAATATTTAGATTCAATGTATGGTAAGAAGCACACTTTACACAAATTTTTTTTTGCATAATTCACTGATATTTTATCTTATTTAAAGAAGAATATGTTTGTTGAAATATAATATAATTTCCAATTTATTCTAGTTAGAAATAAAAGGTTTAAATTTGTACTTATAATAGCTTCAGAAAAGTATTAATATATTTCTTTGTACCTTTCTTCTTATGTGTCCTTCAAAATGACATAATTTTGCATGCTGGTCTTTCAATTCTTTTTCCTATAATAAATAATCAATGATTGATCATTATATATTTTATATTTAAAATTATTCAAAATCTAGAATAAAATAGTACATTATGATGCTCATATAAATAAAGGGACAAATAATTAGTCCCTCATAAATTCTTTGGGAAACTCCATCATTTGAGGCCACTTTTGATGACTTATATCAATCCTCATTAGCCTATTATAAGATAAGTCAATTTTGAACAACATCATTTATTCAGTATGGCCCATATAACTTCATGTTGCAAAAATAATCTATATTAGCTTCTTTTGAGACATCTTTATAAGCTATGTCAATATTTTACGAATGATGCCTCATAATAGTCTTCTCGTAAGAATCCCACATAGTGGTAGCCTCCTACAATGATGTTAAGTGTAAATTGTGTGTGTTTATTGTCTTAAAATTAAGTGAAAACATCTTGTTTTAAATGTATTTGTGAAGAAAATCTCAAGTGAAGGCCGAAATTCCTAAATATTGAATGAGTGCCACAGCATCCATGGATGCAGCACTACAATTTTGATATTCACAACACCTCTACATTACAGTTCCAATCGCACTAGAATTTAAGGAAGATCAACATCTCCGATAGAGCCAAGGTTAGCGTCATAACATTCAATAGTGTTGCTACGCAAAAAATAGCACCGGAGTCTCCATAAATGAAGCATTATAGCACCATGTTTCACCTCGCCACTGTGTTTCACCTCGCCGTAGTGTCAGACTATACATTCAAGCATCACCGTACTCACATTTTATAACATCACAGAAAAGAAGTTAGCAAAGTATGGAACCACATTGATTCAGTCAAATGTCATACCAGTTCAATAAACATATGAGCCAAGTTAACACAATGCCGCAGTAGAGTAAATCCAATAATGTTAAGGTGCTAGTTCATAATATAACATTGCAATGTCACCATGCTAAGCATCGTGGTGCTTGAGGAATTTTTTAAACCTATTATAAATAGTTTTTTAGTTCTTTAATTTAAGAGCTCTATCACTTTTAGTGAATTTTGTAAATTTTATTGTATTTTTTAGTACCTTATTTAAAGAAAATCTAAGGGAGGCTGAGGAAGTGCAAGATACTTTCATTGGAGATCTTAGCTTATCTTATGTAAGCAATCCTACCATTAAAGAAGGAAGGAGTTTAGATAAGTCAATTAGATTATCCTACTGAAGTTTTTTCTTAATGCTTCTCCTATATCCATTCTTCTATGAGTGAAATGAAGATATAGTTTCTTTTTAATTTATCCATGTTGGGATAATTTTTTAGTTTTGGGCTAGTGATGTGAACATAATGTAAGTACTAATATATAATCTCGTACTATGAATGAGAGTATATATATTTTAAATTTCTCCTATTCTCGATTTAATTCATATAATGACCATATGTATAGTAAATTTTTAGTGTGATTTATTACCTTGACGGAGGAATATTTGAAAAAATACGAGAATTGAAATGAAATGTTGGCATGCCTGGATATATGATGTTAAACTTTATAGGTTCTATGGAGACATTAAAACTATAGGAAGGTCTTGACCATCCCTTTTAACCCTTATATGCTTGGAAGAGATTTAAGAATGCATATGCATTGATTCACATTAATATTTAAGAGTCTCATTAGGAAAATATTATTATTTTACAAGAATTAGTCCAAAACATATTTTACTTGTTGGTATCTCATCATATTTGGCATTCTCTATAAGTGGTAGAAATTGAAAACCCTTTATTTTTATTGAGTAGGTTAAACCTTTCATCTATAGTAAAGAAGTACTAGTTTGATTACAATTTTGTAAAACACTTCCGTATGGGTTCAGCACTCACTAAATCACATTATTACTTAATTGACATGTATACTTTCGCATCTAGTTGACATTTCATATCAAAGCACATCTTAGCATATTTAAAAGCTAACACGCAACAGCCACACCTACACATATCATCGAGTTTTATGATCCGTTGTCAGGGACATAATACAATTATTGTAATTTTAAATTATATTATTGAACTAGTTACAAATTTAGACCAACTTGTATCGTGTATCTTTAATTTGCAATATTTATTAAAATTTTGAAAAAACTGTACTATTTATTTAGTTTTTTTCTTTACTTTTTAGTGCATTGTTATTGTATGGTTAATATATATAGTAAGTAGCCCTTATTTTTTTATTTTCAAATTTAAAGGACCCTCAAAAAATTTGAAAAACCAAAAAGATTTCTAATTTAGAGATATTTGAACCAACATAAAATCAAGACAATTTTAGACCTCTTAAGGACTATGTTATCCTATTGTAGAAGGAACCCATCAGGATATCAATATATCTACCATCTTAACTACTAATTTTGAGATGCAAAATGCCATAATTCATATAGTCTCAAATTTCCAAATTGGGGGAACTCCCATTGAGGATTCCAAAATATACTGAGCTAGTTTCTTAAAAAATTGTGTAATATTCAAGTATATTAATTTTAGTGATGATATTATTAGGCTTCGATAATTTTTATTTTCTCTAAGAGACAAAGCTAAGATGTGATTGAATTCCTTGACCCCAGGCTCTATAACCACTTAGAATGAGTTAACACAAAATTTTTAGCTAAGTATTTTCCACCTTAAAAAACAGCTTTTGCCAAGTTTGAAAGAGAGAATTTATAAAAGTTGGGCAGAATTTAAGAAAATGCCCTCATTATACTTTACTTGATTGCTTGGCTATTCAGACCTTTTATAATGGGTTGGTAGGCTCCCTTTGGTCAATTATATATGCAATAGATGGATGATCTTTAATTTTTAATCTACTCGATAAAGCCTATGAATTAATTGAGGAAATGGCTACAAATAATTTTTAGTGGCCTTTTGATAGGGTGAATTCTAAGAGAGAAGATGCAATTGGAAGAGCATGATTTAAATTCTATTAGTGATAGTAATGCTCCAAGGATTAAGAATGTAAATTTGATTAAAAGAGAAAATAATCTCTATTCTTATACATATAATTCAGGTTGGAGGAATCAGACTAATTTGAATTGGTCTAATAATATTATTAATGATAATAATTATTGGAATATAGGTCAATCTAATCATGGAGGAAATTGGAATAATCCTATGAAACTTGTACTAAACCCTAAACATTTTTATCACCAAAGTTTTAATCAAAATAGTTAATTTAGAGATTGGAGGAAACTTTTAGAAGAGGTTGTGATTCAGTTAGGAACCTAATTGTAAAGTTAGGTGCTTCAATTAAAAACCTAGAAAATCAATTAGGATAGCCTTCATTCTCTTTTAGAAGTATAGATCTTAGAACTTTGTCCGATAATACTGAAATTAATCTAAAGGAGAAAAGCAAAGAGCATATTAGAGACTACTTGAGAAGTGGTGATGATTCATTACAACTAAAATGACATATCTAAAAAAGTCTAACTGAAGACTTTAAATTTAGTATTATTTAGGAGGCAATCCAATTTTGATTTTATGTTTCTTTTCTTTTTTTATAGTTTATCTTATGTGTGCACTTTGTATTATTTATAAATGTCATTAATGTTAATTTTGACTAAGTAATGAAAAGTTTTTGAAGGAAAACATTTTATTGCAAAAATTGAACTAGCACCATAGTATTATTATTTGAAATGTCAGTGTTTTCTTGTTAAGCACCATGGCATTAAAAAATAACATTACAGCACTAAACTCTTAGGAAAATTTTCTAGATTGCACCACCACTATAATTCCCACAACTTATCTAGATATTGGTGATACTAAATAAACTCTATCAGGCTAGCCCTCTTCACCAACTTAGAAAACTCCTAAATCCATAGATGTACTAGCGAATGTCTAAGCTCCCTTTTCAACCCTTGCAAAAACCTGTAGCATTTTTCTTTAGTAGTGGGGATCAAATGAGGAGCATACTTAGAAAGAGCAGTAAACTTAGCCTCATACTGCATCACTATTTTATGCCCTTGCTCCAGCTTAATGAAAGATTCCTGAATTTATCATCGGGCCGACGAAGATATAAACCACATCCTTAATACTATAGTGAACTCAGACTTTATCTTCCCTTGAAATTTCTCTATCTGATATCCAATCCATAATCTCTCTTCCTCTCCTTTAAACAGGAACATAACTAATGGTACCTTCCGACTCTCTAGACACTACATGCTGTCAAAAAATTTCTCTACCCTTAGCAACCAAACTTTACTTATCTTTTACACACACATTATTATCACAATATTATAATAATAATCTTAATCACATATTAACATTAATTTTTAATTTATTGCATCAAATAAAGCATAATTGAGCATAATTTAGAAAATGTTAAAATGTCATAATGGTAGACAATAAAAATCATATTGAGCAAAAAAATTCACATTTTTTGAATTTAACCAAATTACCAAATATTGCATAGAATAACATTTTGAAGCTTTAGTTGAGTTAAATCAATATTTTTAGACATCAAAATAATTTTTTGAGTATGCTAAAATTGTTATATTTTCAAAATCAGCTGGTGAAAAATCTTAAAAAAAATACTCAAGATATTCATAATCTCAATCTCTATAACATACAAAAAGTTATGTGGTGAAAGTTTTACCAATACAAAATTATTCAAATTTTTTGGTAATGGAAACACAAATTTGATCAAAAAATATTAAAAATACAAAATATTTGAATTCAGAAATAGTGTAAATGTTCCTTATAGTGAGACGAGTTAATATCTTAACTGGCCCGACTAATGAAAATTGCTCGGCAACCAAATCCCAAAAATTTTTCATCTCTCCTAAATTTTTTTTCCATTTTTCTCTAATTGATTTCTCTGTTAGCCGAATACCTAAAGAGAAAGGGGTTTAGTAAAGTGGAAATAGTTATTTAGGAACAAAATAATAAAATAATAAAATATAAATATATAATTAATCAATTTTTAAGAAAAATTCATATAAACAAAATTAATATAAATCTATTTAGTACTTTAAAACTTATAGAAAAATATCCATAAATAAATCATTTTTTTAAAAAAATATCATTGAAATTGGTTTTTAAAATGGACATGTGACTGTCTCAAAATCTCCATTTGTACTAAGAGGTGCCAATTTCTTAAGGATTTTCACTGACGCTAAATTATTATGAAAAAATTCATGAAAATAAATACTAAAATTATAACAGTATTATGAAGATAGTTTGTGATTTGGAGTTATATTGACTCAAAAAAAATATTTACCTCTATCAAAATAAGGATTATTACAACCACAACAATGTATCTTTGAACACCACAATACAATTATGCCATATAAAGTGCCTAGGCATTTTCTCTTTAAGGACTGCATTATTTGGTCAGTTATTTCTATAGTATTGACTGCAGTGCAGTCAATATTTCATACATTCATTTTTTTCATTATGATGCTTTATTAAGCTTCGTAGCACTATCTCCAATGGCAGTCTTTTTTTTTTTTTCAATGGTAGTCTGATGCTCTCACAAGTTTGTGGCCATATTATTCTCTAGCTAAAAAGCCAAGATTTCATTTTCCAAAGCCTGCACCACAGCGCCATATGTCATGCACCTTTGTAGTGCATGTTAGTTTGACCATTTTTCATTTGTGTTGTTTAGCACCACAGTGCTATTCCTTTGAGCGCTACAGTACTCATGCTGATTATAAATAGGATTTATATTTTTTGAATTTTCTTCATTGAGTTTTTTTTTTCATTCATCTATAAGTTTTGTATGTTCCTTGTTAACTTATGCTTTTTGAGAAACGACCCAAAAGGTATTTGGTAATAAGAATCCTACATTCTCCTCCTTTGATATGAGCAGATTCATATGTTTTGAAGATGAGCAATGGTATGGGGCGATGTTGGTGAATAAATAGTTAATCACTGAGAGAGGCTTTTGAAAGTTTGGGGAGGTTATAAGACCTTGTTGAACTACCCTAGGCGCACCAAGAGAGGGTGAATTGACTATTTAAAATTTTCTTTACCCCAATTTTTTTAAATTTTTTTAATAACTTAAAATAAATAATTTTATTATCTGATGTAGAATCTAATAAACTTAACATCAATTATAATTATGGTATTGCTAATTTAATCAACTCAATATAGAATAAACCACAAATTTTTTAACATTCAATTTTTAAGGAAAATAAACCATCGCAGAGGACCATAATCCTTTTACCCTTCTGATGAGATAGACATCCTAGAATCCTTTTTAACTCTCCTAGTGAAGGAAGAGAAATGGGATTTATTTTTCACCTTCCTAGTGATGGCAGAAACCTTGAAATTCTTTTTCCCCTACTGGTGAAAACATATAACCTCGAATAACTTTCACCTTCCACAGTGTGACAAAGTAGCCGGGTCCCTTGACATAAAGAGTTTTTCTTCCCAAAGCTTCCCTCAAAATAAATCTTGATACAAGGAGGAACTCAGGTGAAATTTTGTAAGAGCTATTATGTGGAACTCCCTCCCATACTCCCTTAAAAATCATTAGGATCTTCTAACTCTCTCATAAACTCCACCCTTTCTCTGCCAAGTTTTAGGCTCTCTCTTCAAGCTTTTTTTAGGAGAAAATAACTCAATGAATGCATATAAGACTGTTACAAAGTCTTATAATAAAGCTTAAATTGAGTTCTTAAAAAAACCTTAAAAATTCAATTCATACTTTAAATGTTTATAAAGTTTGATCGCGAGATCATATAGTACGATGCCAAGAATTTGACCTGTTAATAATGTATGATCACCAGTTAGTACAATACAATCAGTTCAAATTTTTACTATTCATGATGTACGATGTCCAGTTATTATAACATGATCAGTTCAATTTCGCCTGTTAGTACTGTACGATTAGCATTTAGTGCAGTGTGATCTGTTCAAATCATATTGTACAAATGAATAGTTGTATAATATGTTTAGTTCAACTGAATTGTAGTTCATCCAAGTGATTCTTAGGACAACCAAATATCATATGTTTCGATCATACAGTACGAACCAGTTCATACAATAAAATCCAAAAGTCAAAATTAAGAAGATTCCATTAATTAATCACAGGATTAAATTATGGTAATATTTTAAACACATATAATATGATTAAGTTCATACAATATGAATAGAACAACATTTAAAATTCAAAATTTTGCCTAATTTTATGAGCAGCAGGGTTTTTGATTATAGCATATCATCCAATATAATGTGGTGCTCGTACTATATGATTAGTTGCATTTCAAAATTATTTTATCAGATAAATAAAATATTTTAATTAATTTATATAATTATAGATCATACAATATGATCTATATCATATAGTACGATATACATAAAAAATTAAAATTTTAAAAACAATTTGCTCCCTTTGTGTGTGTGTGCATGATCATGAGGCTTACATACACCCTTACAAGACTTGACTCAAGAAATAATAAAAAAATAAATAAATATTATAGACTTTTTCAACACATCCTATTCTACCCAATCTTGAGCACTGAATCTTCATTGAATGGTGCATGATGTACCTAAAATGTTAGCATACACACAAATAAATATGCACTACAAATATTAGGAGAAATAAAGAGGCAATCAGTAATAGTATTTATCATCAAAATCATAAACTTGGAAGTCCGAGTTGCAATAGATTTCAATACCCAAGTGGGCGGGTAATGCATATTATAGTCAACTAGGGTACGAAGCTTTTGTGTGAGGAACCTTATGTTGATATGGTTAACGTGGTGAGAGATTTCTTTGCCAATGGAAAGGAGTCTACGGACAATATGTGCTATGTTAGAGGTATGTGGATACCATTTAATTATGTGACCATTAATTCTCTTTACAAGTTTAGGTATTTTGAGTACACCCTTTTTTGGAGCCTATAATTCTTATGAGATTCTGAGAGTTTTGTGTGAGCCTCATAATGGGGCAATGTGGAAGAAGAGGGATGATAAAATTATTAATTTTCATGCAAAGAATTAAGTTTGTGCTTGGAGTACAAAATAAAAGCTCCTAATATTAAATATAGTTGGTGGTAGAGTTAGAATATACATGAAAGGTAAAAAAAGAAGAAGAAGATTTGTTTAAAAAATTGATTAAGATGTAAAAGCTCAAAAAATTAGGAAAGATATAGAGGTGCTTGTAAGGAGTCTACAAAAGTAATATTTGATACAAAGAATTAAATTTTTAATAATTTATATAATAGGTTAGATACCAAAGATAGAAGAAATAAGGATCTAATTTAAATGAAGTGCATTAAGGATGACAATAAATAAGTAATCTTCTTAGAAGAGAATATTCAACATAGATGGATGACATATTTTGATAAGCTTTTCAATGAAGATTATAAGAATAAGAATAAGAATAAATTTAGTGATATTAGCATCCTAAATGAAAATTGAGATTTTATCTTTTTGTCGTCATATTAGTAAAATTGAAGTTAAAGATATTTAAGGAAAATGACGTGAGAAATAGCTGTTGGGCTTGATGCTATGCCAATAGTCGTATGGAAATGCTATGGTCATGATGGAGTTTCTTGGCTTACTAAACTTTTTAATATTATTTTGAAAACAAAAAAATTATCATATGTGTAGAGAAGTGTGGTGGTTCCTATTTTTAAGAAGAAAGATGATGCACAATAGTGTGCAAATTTTAGAGGAATTAAGTTAATGTGCCTTACATTAAAACTATGGGAGAAAATAATTTAGCATAAGATACGACATAAAACTAATGTTTCCTATGGAAGTTATACATTTATTGAAAGGTTTGATGGATAAGTTTAGAGAGAATAAGGAGGATTTATATATGATATTTATTAATTTAGAGAAAGTACATGATAAAGTTTTAATAGAAGTGCTCTAGAGAGTTTTAGAAAAGAGTTAATAATGCTTATATCAAGTATTTTAGGATATGTATGCAGGAGTTGCTACTTGTGCTCAAACACAAGGTGGTTTGACCAAGTATTTTCCAATTTTAGTTGGATTACATTAAGAAGCAACTTTAAGCCCATATCTTTTTTTGTTTTAGTCGTTGACAATCTTACTTGACATGTATAAGAAGACGTACTATGGTGTATGTTTTTTGTTGATGATATTCTTCTTTTTGATAAGACTAGAGAGGGAGTTCAAGGAAAACTTGAATTATGGAGTTCAACCTCAGAATCTAAAAGTTTTTGTTTGAGTATATTTAAAATCAAATACATGGAGTGTTTTAGCAGTAATATTTACTAAACATATTTGCCAATAATTTTGTAAGTGAGTTGGTTTGTCCTAAATTGATTTAGGTTTTCCTCATAAGAAAACTTAGAAAAGTTTTATATGTTTTTTTCACTGTTTTAAAAATCGAAATAGCTGGATCACTCAGTTGAATCATGAACTGGTCTTCCGACCGGTTTGGAATAGTGGCTTGAAAAACCGATTCAACTAGTAGTTAATTAAATGAAATAATTTACTAAATTATTTATTAAATAATTTACTTAAGAAATTAATTTAAAATTTATATATTTTAGTTAAATAAGCGTCAACAATGCTTTATTAATTAATGATTGTTTAGACTACATGTGTCTTTTTTTTCCGTCTGAATGAAAAAACTTATATAAACCAAAACAATGCTAACATAGTGTTTAAGTCATGTGGGACTTAAAAATCACGGTGAAGTTCTCATGTTCATTATACATACACTATATTTTTAATTAAATTTTAATGATACAAATAATATTTTATTTTTATCTATTATTTTTTCAATATATTTAATTATATAATATTATTTTTGTTTAAATTTATAAAATTTTTAATAATAAATAAAATAACATGAATATATATATATATATATATATATATATATATATATATATATATATATATATATATATATATATATATATATATGTATGTAAGCTAATTTTATATTAAATATGAATTATATTGTTCATAAAGTGTAATTTTAAATCTCCAACTCATGCTTAGGTTGGATATTTGATATGTATGATAGGATATATTTGTGCTTAAGTTTAAAGTTAGATTATCACAATATTATGTTAATTTTATTAAGTTTTAAAAATATTATATTTATTATACATCATATTCGATCCTAGTCGAATCGTGAACCTCTACTTCTTCAAATTCATTGTCCAATCTGAATTTCATAACCTTATTTTTTATTTTGTTCAAAGCAACTTTTTTCTTTCTCTCCAACCTCTCTTCATGCTATCCATATATTCCAGCCCCGAGCTCACATCAAACATTCGAGCACTTTACAATCCCCATGCTCCTCAAGCTCAGCAACCTCAACTTAGAGCCTCATCTGCACCCTCATCCATGAACTCTGTCCGACATTCCTATTGTTTAGACTACAAGTTAAGTGATCGTTATGTCGTAAGCAGCGTTTGTAAAAGATTTCAAACGAAATATATAAATATATATATATAGACACACACACTTTTGTATTATAGAACTTCGCGCCTGAAGTGATATCCTTTACCAACATGTTTTTAATTGTGGATGCAAAGAGATGAGGCTCAGCACGTCCGTTTTTATATAATTAATGTTATCTTTGTTTTGTTCGTGCAAGATTGCGGCCTTATTTTAATTTATTTTATTTCATGATTGATATTTATATTATTTAATAAAATAATAATGCTCCTCATTTTTGCACGATTTGCTTTGTTTAATTTATGATTGTGACATGACTTGATGGAATCCAATAATATATATATATATATATATATATATATATATATATATATATATATATATATATATATATATATATATATATATATATATATATATATATATATATATATATATATATATATATATATATTCTTGTATAATAAATAATTCATTATTTTTTATAAGCCATGCACATAAAAAATAATTAAGACAGATTCAAGGTTGAAATATATTAAATGATCTGGATGAAGAATGAAGTGATGTTCGTTAGAAAAAATTTTGTATTCCATCTAATTTTAGATATTTCTCTCCTCTCTCTATCACTGCTGCCTTCTTAAGTTTTTAGGGTTTTATCTGTATATTTTGTTGTCGGTTTTTTTAGGATATTTTGGTCAATTAAGATAGATTCACAAACACATCGCATACATAAGATTCAAACTCAAGATCCTTTAGTTGATAGCCTAAGCTCCCAACCAACAATATATCAAAATAGGTTATCTCGATCATCCTTTTCTTGACTAGGATCGGTTAGGATCTTTGCAATTGTTTCTTTACTCGGACAATGACGAAATGTTTTTTGTCATCACGATTATATTATAAGATATATATTAATCTTTGGGACGGCCTCATTGGCAACCAATATGGTTTTTATCGTTGTTTTTCAAGATTCTTTGACATATAGGTGCTTTTTTTGTGGTTTTTTTTGTGGCTTTCGGAATATTTTTTTTACTTTTGAATGTGGAATATAATCTTTCTTCTTGAGCATTGTTAAGTTCTTAGCTGGAGCTCCTCAATCTAATGTGAGTTGTTTTGGGCTTTTCCCTTTAAGTATAAATATTATAGCTATGAAATCGGATTAGTCCCTAATTCCTCCCTAAAAAAATTATTTAGAAAGTATAGCATCGCTCGTTCACATTAAAGAAGAGGGCTACACAAATCTGAAATCTGTTGCTCTATCCATCCTAAACTGACAGGATTTGGACTATCTGCAGTTCTATGCAATTATTGAGGAAATTGGAGATTGGAGAGAGTAATTGAAGTGATGAATCTCATTTATCTAATCCACTCTAGAGTGGGAGAAATTATTCTGTGCGGAATCCGATTATAGAGCTGTGTTCGGATGCTTACGTGGAAAGTTAAAAGTCTGTGATATTTATTTGACTTGCGTATTGATTGAGTATTTATTGCGTATTCGTTGCGTAAAATGTGCATATTGATTGAGTATTTTATTGCGTATTTGTTGCTTATTTATTGAGTATTTGTTGCGTATATGTTGTGCATTTTCTGCTTATTTACTGCTTATTTATTGCGGATTTCTCTTCGTCTGCAGTAAGTCCAAAAAGACAAACGGGTCGGATAAGAAGTCAAATGAATATCCTAACTTTCCACATAAGCACGCCACATGTAATAATTTTACTGGCATCCGAACACAACTCTATAAACGAATTCTGCACAGAATAATTTCTCAATGGGAGAAATTATTTTGTTATCCCAAAGTGGACTGATGGATTGTGATTAGACAAACTTTTTCCCCATCAATTAGTTATATAAGTTCGAGGGGATTAAAATCAGAAAATAACACTTTTGGAAAGAATCTGAATGTGATATATATATATATATATATATATATATATATATATATATATATATATATATATAGAATGATTTGCCCATAAAAAAATAAATATTTGGTCAACACAAGGAGAAAAAATCGCATAATTTAATACACGTTAAATCTGCATTTCCTTTTGTTTTTAATTGTTGATGTGATGTATAGTTTTTTATGATTAAGAACTCGGAAATATTACGAATTAATTTCTGATTTTAAAAGTTTAAATCTTTAAAATTTTTTTTGGAACATTTAGGCAATTTAAGGCAAACTCATACACAAAGACTCGAACCCAAGACCTTTTAGTTGGAAGCATAAGCTCTCAACCAACAGACCAAGATGAGCTGTGTGTAAATTAAGCTTGTCCTTTCCACTTGTCAATCATTCAAAGACAAGGGAAAAAAAATGCTAATTTCATTAATTTATACTGAAACAACTCTTTCTCCTCTAACGAAATTTTTTTGGTTAGGGTATGGGTGTCAAAATTAGTTACTTGGTTGCAGGGGCGAAACCCCTTGGTGGTGAGGGGGGGGGGGGGGGGGGGGGGGGGGGGGGGGCAATTCCCCCCCCACCCCACCCAAAATTGCCCCCCCCCCCCCAAAAAAAAAAAAAAAAAAAATTAAAATTAAAAAAATATTATGGTCTTTAGGTAATTGCCCATGGAAGGTCGTACTCTGCCAAGGGGCGCTGCCCCCTTGGACTCTCGACATACATGCCTTATAAGTTTGCCCCACCTGAAAATTAGGACTGGTTCCGCCTCTGATTGGTTGGGTTCAAGTCCAACTCGAAATTGAACAACTTTGAAACCAACTAACGAAAACTTGCACGTTTAGTAAATACGTCAAAATTCTAAATCTGAACTTGACCCACTGATAACCTATTTGACTTGACTAACTCGTTTTGACTAAAAAGATTATTTTAAGTAAAGTGGGAAGTAAAAAAAATTTGAAATATTTATCGAATCTTCCCAATAGTATCAGTTTGATCCTAATTTGTTTGAGGAAGATATAAGATCATATAAGCAAGCCAAACAAGTGAGACTAAGTCTGACTTATGAGAATATAGAGAGTTGGGGAGTAGAGAAAATTTTTGTTGAATACTCAAGAAAGCTATATATCTCAAACCGTTTGAATTTCCACTAAAATTAGTTAAAAGTCTAGCATAATGTCCTAAAACATTTCTCAACAGGCATTTTTATAGGCTTCTTAGTGCTACATGAAAGGCTATACAAAAAAGTACAATGCTAAATGAAACACCTGTATGATGTTACAGCCCCTTCACCCTTATAATGCCACAGAATCAAATTTAGAAGAATTGACTATTTATCATTTTAATAATATATCATAGATTCTATAATAACAACAACATCAAGCCTTTGTCCCACCACGTGGGGTTGGCTATATGAATTCTTTTCTCCATTGTGTCTTATTAAAATTGAAATTCTCGGTTAAATCTAATAAGAAATATTATTTCTAATATTTTATAACCAAGTCTTTTTAGATATGCCTCTACCTTTCTTAGTATAAGTAAAATCTAATACCTTTACTTTCCTAACCGGGTCATTGGAAGGCTGTCATTTTATGTGACCAAACCATCTAAGGCGACTCTCCATTGTGTCTTATTAAAATTGAAATTCTCGGTTAAATCAAATAAGAAAGATAATTTCTAATATTTTCTAACAAAGTCTTTTCAGATCTGACTCAACCTTTCTTAATATAAGTAAAATCTAATACCTTTACTTTCCTAACTGGGTCATCAGAAGGTCTTCATTTAATGTGACCAAACCATGTAAGGCGACTCTCTCTAATCTTATCTTCACTAAAGCTACTCCAAGCTTTTCACGTATATGCTCATTTCATATCCTATCTCTAAGGGTAAATCCACTCAAGCACCTAAGCATCCTCATATTTGCAACATGTGACTTAGTATTATGCTTCTCCTTTAATGGTCAACATTCCTTGCCATAAAGAATTGTAGGTCTCACCACCATCTTATAGAATTTTCCCTTAAGTTTGAGGTGGGCTTTTTTTATCACACAACAAGCCTGACTCATTCGTCCACTTCAACCATCCAACTTGAATTCTACTAATAATATCCCCATCTATTTTACCATCACTTTGAATAGTATATCTAAGATATCTAAAATGTGTACTCTTATTAATAACTTGATTGCCCAAAGTCGCAATCCCCTTAGGTCTATTACTATTAAAATTACACTCCATATATTCAGTTTTAGATCTACTGAAGTGAAAACATTTAGACTCTAAGGTTGACCTCCATATTTCAAGTTTACCTTCAACTCCCTCTCTAGTCTTATCAATAAGAAGAATACCATAATCAAAAAGCATACACCAAGATACATCCTCTTGCAAATGTCTAGTGAGAACATCCATGACTAAAGAAAAAAGATTTGGGCTTAAGACTGATCCTTGATTTAATCCAATTGAAATAGAAAAAAACTTGGTCAACCCATCTAGTGTTTGAATACAAGTAATAGCTATTGCAAACATATCTTTATTGATTTTAATATAATCATTATTAACTCCTTTTCTTTTCAAGTACTCTTCATAGCACTTATCTTGGAACTTTATCATATGCTTTCTCTAAATCAATAAATATCATATGTAAATCCTCCTTATTCTCTCTATATTTCTCCATCAAACCTCTCAATAAATATATGGCTTCCATAGTATACCTACCTAACATAAATCCAAATTGATTTTGAAAAACATTAGTATCATGCTACAACCTATGCTTCATAATTTGCTCCTATAGAGTTAAAGTATGACACATAAACTTAATTCCTCTATAATTCACACAATTTTTTGCATCGCCTTTATTCTTAAAAAGAAATCAACACACTCAATCTCCACTCATGTGGCATCTTTTTAGTCTTCCAAAAAGTATTTAAAATTTTAGAAAGCTAAGAAATTCATTCATCTCCTAAGCATTTCCCCACCTCTATTGGAATATCATCAAGTCCAAGAGCTTTTCCACACTTCATTTTCTTTAATGTCTCTCTAACTTTCAGTTTACTAATATGTCAATAAAAACAAAAATCTTTATTTTCATCTAGGATGATATGGTCACTAAAGTCAATCGTATTCTCACAATCATTAAAAAATTTAGCAAAATATCTCATCCACCTTTGTTCAATATCATCTTCTAAGAAAAGTACTTTTGATCTTCATCCTTAATATACTTCATTAGAACTAAATCTTTACTACTCTTATCTCTTTATTTGGCTAACTTATACGTATATCTTTCTCACTCCTTAGTATCTAATCTATAATATAAATCATTAAAAGATAAGATCTTTGCATCACAATTTATTTTCTTAGATTTCTTATGTGCCTCTTTATATCTTTCCTAATTATTAGAAATTTTACTTATAAACTAATATTTATTATGAATCTTCTTATTTTTTATATTTTCTTGAACATTTGGATTCCATCACCAACTATTTTTATTATTAGGAGTTTTTTCTATTGATACTCAAAGCACATCTTTTGCAATATTCTTAATATCACTAGCAATTTTTTTCCCACATAACATTAACATCCTCATACCCAAAATAAAATCTAAAGATCTAAAATTTTACTCTAAAATATTTTTTTGCTAATATTCTATAAATACCCTCATTTAATTCTAGAATAATGCTTTACTTTATTTTTTATTTTCTGTCCCTTCATCTTAAAGTCCAAAACTAATAAGCGATGGTGGGTACATAAAGTTTCAATTGGAATAATTTTACAATCTTTGTAATCTAAATATTCTAGTTTTTTATAAGAAAAAAATTAATCTAAGATATACTATATCCGTTCTTATATATGATGAGATGCTCGTCTCCTTTCTTAAATAATGTATTAGCAATTAAAAAATCATAAGAAATAAAAAATATATAAATTATAAATATAAATAATAACAAACAAAAGTAACTAAAGTCATATACATAAATATATTTAACTATTTATTCACCCAAAATATCATTTGTATAACTAGGAGATCACTCTACCAAAAAATAAAAGAAAATAAAGAATTAAAATTAAAAAAAAAAACTTAGGATCTTTTATAATCTCACTCCAACTAGTTCTGACCCATTGCCTGACATAAAATTATTAAAAATCCATATAATAAGCTCAAAAGCCAAACAGTAATCCAAAACTCACTAAAGCTTTCAATGCAAGGGATAAAACATCAATGCGATATGCTCAATCTAATATAATTAATAGCAATTAATATAGTTAATGACTAAATATTATCAATAAAATTAAAAATGGTCAATAAGAAAAAAGGAGAAAATCCGTATAATAAATATAAAAATTAATAATTTATTTAAATTTCAATATATCGATAAAATAATTGACCAAAAATCATTCATAAACAACTAAAAATATATATATCATCTATTCATATGCATCATCTATTTAGGTATTATCAATGTATCTAATATTGTCAATGATATTAATATTTCTATCAATGGTATTAGTGATATCAATTCATACTTGCATCAATATATGATTTAAGAAGGCAAGACATCCAGCTTTAATATGGTGTTTTAAACATCTTTTAGCCCAACTAATTCTGAATTGGTCATAAGTCATATAAATTATCATTTATCTAATTAATAAATTATTATTGCATGTGGCTTCATTAAATTAATAAAGAGTCATCACTCTCTACACGTCAGCATAATTAGTCATCTATTACAACTACAATCAGGATAACACCACAAACTATCTTTAAAAGAAAGTTTGTTGGCCTACCCTCCTACATATGATATTATGTTTTAACAGCCAACCCATTTTATAGTATTAATAGCCACACTTTATTGCTTATGTAAATGCCACAATAAAATTGCTGTAAAAAATAATCAATTACATTCAATGCAATAATAATTATATAATAATCAAAATTATTTAGAATTAAAATGAGATTTGAATTACATACAACAAATAGAAGAAATCTCTGAAAAAATTGACAGATGAAAAAGCCCCGAACAATCTACTCTCTCTTCCATCTCTCTTGTTCAGTAAGACATGTTGCTGAATTCAAATTTTTTTATTAAAAAATTAAAAGAAAAATTGGATTATTACAATATACCCATCTTAACAAAATATCATCATCAACATTTTCCTTTAGGATTTGGGCACGAAATAAATACTAAAAAAACCATAAAATTAAAACTCAAATTGAATCAAAATAATTCATGAATCAAAACTCATCAAACTTAATCAATTAAATATAAAAAATGATAATTTTATACTACCTAACTTCTACCCCACTCATAAATTAATTTCTATTCCTCTCGTTATAATCCAATTCTTTCAACAACTACTGTGATACCAATTTATAATGCACCAATATTAAATTTAAAAGAGTTAACTATTTATTATTTTAAGAATTTACTAGAGGAAGTATAAATCTTATATATAATCAAAATTTAATAAAAATCTAAGGATCTATAATAATCTCACTCCAACTGGTCCTAGCTCATTTCTTGACCTCAAATCATTAAAAATCCAAATAATGAGCTCAAAACCCAAGCAGTAAATCAAAATGCACTAAAGCTTTCAATGCAAAGACTAAAGAGTCAATATGATATGATTAATCTAATATAATCAATAACAGTTGATATACTTAATGATTATATATTATCAATAAAACTTAAAATGATTTATAATAAAAGCAAGATAATATTACAATGATTCTAAAAATCAATAATGGGTATAAAATTCAATGAATACGTAAAATATTGATGAAAAAATTATTCATAAATCACAAAAAGAATTTATCTTATTTATTCATATACATCATCTATTTATTTATTATCAATGCATCCAATACTGTCAATAGTTTTAATATACATGTTAATGTCATTAGTGTTATTAATGTATGCATGTATCAATGTATGATTTAATAAGGTAGGACATCCAACTTTAATGTGGTGTTTACAACATCTTTTATCCCGACTAATTCCTAAACGGTCATCAGTCATATAATTTATGACTTATATAATTAATAGAGTATCATAATATGTCACTTCATTAAATCAATAAATAGTCGTCACTCTTTGCCCGTCGGTGTAATTGGTCGAATATTACTAGCTATAACAAGGATAACACCATAAATCATCTTTAAAGGAAAGACCATTGGCCCACCATCCTACATAGGGTATTATGTTTTAATATCCAACCCATTTTATGGTATTAACAACCAACCTTTCTTTCTTATACAAATACCATAAAAATGAAGTAGGAAACAATTTATTCTACTCAAGACAATTTTTTTTTAATAATATTCAAAATTATTGAAAATTAAAATGAGATTTGAGTTACTAAAAATAAATAGAAGAAGTTTATGAAAAAAATTGATAGATGGAAAAGCCCCAAATAACCTTCTATCTTCCATCTCTCATTTTTGGGAAAGCACAACATTGAAATTCAAAACTTTTATTTAAAAAAAAAAAACATTTCAAAAGAAAATTTAAATTATTACACCCCCTCCCCCCAGAAATATACTGCCTCCTTATTGACTAAAGGTAAGTGAGACATAAAGAATACAATTAAGTTATCTATGGGTGAGCTAAGTGACATATGGTAGGAAAGTATATAAGCGAGTGTTACGATGAGGAGGGGCATGGCTGCCAATTTGGCAAGGCGACTTGTGTGAGAGAGCCCAAATTATCTAAGTGATTAAAGGTCTGTAAAATATCATCATGAGGATGGAGAATTTTGTTTCATGGTTGTAAGATAGTAGGAAAAGGATCTTAAAAGTAGTATAGTTCATATGGTTGAGTATAATGAAAATAGTCATTATGAAAGAGAACGGGCATATGAGGTTGCTCTTAGGGGGTGAGTGACTGAGATCGAGGTTGTGGATTAGTTATATGGTGAGTGTTTGGATTCTAACATGAGGAAGAAACCTCAAATCACCACATAGAGGGACTATTCCATGTAAGGTTCGACCAAGTAGTGACCATTGATCACTCTAGATGAGTTCCTTATGAGATCAAAGTGATTGTCTCCTCTCATATCTTTAGGCAATTACTCTAGGTGGGCTCCCATCAAGGATAAATTTTCTTGATATAATCTTATAGCTACCTACCAAATACATGTTAAGGATGAACAAGAATGTATTTAGGACCATGATCAACTTGGTCATTTGATAGCCGAGTGATAAAAATGATGATTAAATGAAAGTGATGATTATTAAATGATATTATAAAATAGTATATAAGAAAGTAAATACAAATTTACTACGTTATTTATTAAGGCTTTCAGGACTACAATGCCCTGCATTAATGATGGTGATGTGACATCACTTCTTACTTGGACCTTATAAATATGGGCTTTATTTTGAGAACGTTTTACTTATTTACTTTTGGAAAGTTAAGATCTTGTGACTATAGAGATATAAATCCTTCTAACCTAGCCCAATCTCATTTGAGAGTTTCCAAGAAAGTTGCCTTCCTTTGAGGCTATGAAGAAATATCTGAGAAGAAGGTGATTGATGTGTTATTGAGTAAGGTGCTTAAAAGCAATCACCTGCCATCTTAGAGGTCCATGAGCTTTCCATCATTCGTTCTATAAAGAAGAGCAGAGTAAAACATAAGGTGATAACTAAGGTTGTTGAAGTGCCAACTTCAGCTACTACAACTAAGCTCATTGTGGTTTGCGAGGATTCTAGCTCTTTTGAGATCCATCCTAAAGGTCTACAAGCTTGTTATCATTCCTTCTACAAAATAGAGTATAGCTGAACCTAAGGTAACAACTAAGGTTATTGATGTGCTAACATCAACTGCTATAATTGTGCTCATTATTACTAGCGAGGGTACCAACCCTTTTGAGAGGTTTAACTTTGACTCTTATGGAGGATAGTGAACCACTTGATGTATAGATGAAGAGGCGAGTGCTTCTAGAAGGTCCTATGGTAGTGATTCACGAGGTGGCCTTTATTGAGTTTATGGAAAGTTTTTAGGTGCCCTTTCATATGATAGATAAGAAAGTAAATAAGTTCAAATATTTATAAATAATATTATCAAGAAATTTCTCTATATAAGGGAGAATGTAATCTATGTTTTCTTGAGAAACTTATTGCAGCATTTATCGAATGAGTAGAACATGTAAGCTTTGGAGTCATGGGCATTTTACCAGTATACAAAGGGGATCACCCCACGTGAATGGATTCTAGATGTTTTCCTAATCTTATTAGATAAAGAATTTTGTGTTGATCACCTTTTGTTGTCGACCATAGGTCATCGCTTGTATTAGTGTTTCAAAATGTCGAGTTTTTAATAGTATTATAGCTCATAAAAGTTGGTTAGTAGGGATTGAATGTAATAGCCAAGATCTCGATAAAATGGTTAAGGAGGGTCATGCACACATTAATGAGGAATATAAGAAGAAGACCGTAGACTAATTGATCACTAGTTTTCTATCCTCCAGCAAATTTACTAATGTGTTCCCACCCTCAGGGTCAATCTAGCTTGAAAAGGTCACAATGTAACATTTTTAAAGTCATTGTATAGTTCAACCCATTTTGACCCAAACATGTTCAAGGAAATCTATTAGATTTATGAATTTAAACCCTTATGCATGTGTCTGACGGTATGCTTTATACATGTGAAGGTTGCATGTGTTCTTAAGTGAGTCCCGAGGGTCTATTTTCATGTTTGGAAAATATGAATTTTTACCCTTGCGCACCACACTAGGTTTGACGACAATGCGGCACTGGTGCTCTTACAAAATTTAGAATTTAAGTCAGCGAGGAAACACTAGGGAAGAAAGTGTGATACTATGGGCCTCCTAAGGAAGCACTGTAGAAGGCATTGTGTAGTGAAATGGCACTAGGAAAAAATTAATATTTAAAATATATATTTCCACTACGCATTCTCATTTGGTTTCTTTTGATTAACGAGTTAGTGACAGAGAGAGGTAACTTTCTAGAGAGATAAAGTTTATTTTGGGTGAGTTTGGTCCATTTTTAGCTGATGACTCAGTTCTAAAAGTCATCTCGTTAGTGGCATGATACATTTTGTCAGTTTCAGTTTCAAAAATATTACCATTTTGGGTTTTTTTATTTAAAATATATTTTCATATTATAAAATTGATGATAACTTTACTCCTACAAAATTTTACCTCATTACTTGTTATATGTTAAAGAGATAAAAATTATGGACATTTAGGTATTTTTGGCAAATTTAATACTTTGGATTTTGAAAAATGTGCTTTTTTAATTATCTGAAAAGGAATCCTAAACCTAGAAAATAATGCTACAATATGATTAAAGTTTTAAAATCATGTTTGGCACAATCTTTAATATTTTTTTTGTATTATGAAACAATATATTTTTCTCAAGAATACATTCAATTGTCTACCATTGTAGTAATTTATAAAATTATAAAATGAGCTTATTTATATTTGGATTAATATAAAGCAATGAACTATATACTTAATTTGATAGATTATATGATTTTGTGGTGATCTAGTGAGTGTGGAAGAGCTTATGTTCTAGTGCCTACATGTATGTTATGGTGCCTACATGCATGTTCTGGTACTATGTACACAATTTGTTCTCGTACTGGCATTGGGAAGCATAAGGACGTGAGGAGAAATTATTACTTTTTTATTTTGATATACAAAGTGCTTATTATTTTACTTTTCTTAAATACTAATTAAGTTTTCATATGGCAACAAGTAAGATTCTATTTAGTGGAGGGATTTAATACAAATTATTTTAAATTGATCACAAAATAAAGCTATAAAAAGTGTAAGTCTAGTGATGTGGTTTAGGGTCTTCCTGGGCATTAAATTATGTTTGTTTTTTGTGTGTATATACATTCAATTGAGTGTTACATGTGATTAGAGATCTACCAGATCCTTACGTTATAGTCTGACAGAGTTCTAGTCAAGCAGCACCTGCATATAGTACTAATCCTACAGTTATTTCTAATACTATTTCAATGTTTATGAGTTTGGTAGCACACTTGATGGCTTAGCAGGAGGAAAGGTTTTAGTGGAGAATAAACTCTTTGATCACCTAGGAGGAATTTTTAGATGTGTTATGAGCCTTGATCGTATTACCTTATACACTTCAGTAGATGAATGAGACATTTTAAAGGTTATTTTAGGTGGGAAGGATTATCATGTAGTATGAGGCAGATCTTGTTACTCTAGTTAGATGTGCTCCCTAACTAGTTTATACTCATGAGGATAAGTACTATAGGTTTTTAAGGGGACTTTTAGATAATATGAGGCTGCCTTTGGTTCCATTTCATATTTCTAACTTCTTTGAGCTTGTTGAGAGAGCTCTTTTATTTAAGAACAACCTGATAGCCACTCTACAGAAGTGGAATACTAGTAGGAATAGATTTAACTATGAGACTTCTAATGATGGATTTTTTGAAATAACATCAAATTTGGACTTGGAGAGTCCAAGAGAGGTGGATCATCTATTTTTGTTACTAACAGAGGAAGTGTTTCTAGTTTTGGGAGTTTTAAAAGTGGGGCACCTATATATGAGAGTTATAGTAAATGATAATTTAATTAGTGGTACAGAACGCCAGGGCAATATTTTTAATGCGGGCATATAGGATATAGGATAGCTAAGGGTCCACAATTTGATCATAGATCTAAGAGTTTACCTATATCCTGTAGGGATATTGAGGACTATTCCACTTCATACATTATTATAACGATCTTCCTGTACAGGCAGAGTATCTTATCCTGTAATATTGAGACCACCATTAGGTTAGAAAGAGCCTAATAGTTCTATTACAATGGCTCTTTTTTAGGCATGTCTATACAGTCTAACTCAATATGAGGCTCGAGAATATCCGATGTTGTTGTAGGTATAGTTTATATTTCATATCATCCTTTACATATTTTTCTTAATTCTAAAGCCAACCACGCATTTATTATCGAGTGCTTTTTTGATTTACTACACCTACCTTCAATATTACTACCTTATACTTTATTCACTACTTTACTAATTGGAGATGGTATGATAGCCAGTAGAGTTTGTTTCTACGATATAGAGATTTTTGATGTGAGTTGATGGTATAATCTTATTTTTATACCCATTTTTTAGTTTGATGTTATTTTGAGTATGGGATAGTTAAGTTGAAATGAGGCATGAATTGGTTGCTTAAAGAAGAGAGTCACTTTATTTGTGTGTAGAAAGAGTTGCTTATTTCCTTGAGTCTTAGAAGTTTGTCTTTCTTGATCTTTAATATATAAGTAGATAAATTATGGAGGAAGGTTGTGGGGTATTTCTATCCTTTTTTCAGATAGGATTATAAATTCTTGTACACATTTTAATATCCTAGTAGTATAAGAATTGTAACATATTTTTCCTGAGGAATTGGTTATTTACCTCCAGATAGAGATATAAAAATATGTATTAATGTATTTTCGAGTGTGTTGCAAATCTATTTTTTATGACTTATATTTTGATGATTGACAAACACTCTTGATTCTCTTGGACTGCATGTTGCTTCTAACTTTTCAGAAATCGAAGATCGGACGAACAAACAAAGCCAAATCAAGATTGCGTAGGTTTAGGGTTCGAGTCAGTCTGTACTTTATTTTTTCTCTTCTTGAGTCTATTTGTAATGGTCAAAGAGACTGATGCTAAGTAACCCTATACACACACACACTTGAGAGAATTAGAATTTTTAGTTTTACTCATATCGGCCTGGACGATATTTATATCGTCCTGGACGATCAGGCTTAAAACAGAAAGTCTAAATATGGATTCTTAATTAAGGCAGCCATCATTAACAGATCGGCTTGGACGATACGTGTATCGGCCAGGACGATAAGCTCAAAATAGAAAGAAGTTGCTATCATAGACAATTAAGGTATACTGTATTTTTAAATAATCGGCCAGGACGATCATTGATCGGCCTGGACGATATTCATAAATTATGCCTTAATTGATTAGAAAATCAAGGGAGTAATTAAAGATGATTGATACGATCATATCGTCCTGGATGATCGCATGATCGGCCAAGACTATCTGTTCAAAAACCTTAGTTACTTCAGGATGATAAATATCGGCCAGCTCGAATTCAGGGCTATGCTCTGGACAATTTTCCTCTGATTTGAACTGATCGGCCGGGACTATCGTGAGATCAGCCTGGATGATCAAGCCAATTTTAAATCATCTAAGCTTGCATTCAGGGCGATGCTCTGGCCGATCTTCTGTGTTTTGTACTGATCGGCCGGGCCAATGTCCATATCGGCCTGGACGATAATGTCGGCAACTTATAATTAATGAGCTCCTTTGAAGCTCTTCTATTTAAGAGCTTTTGTTCAACGTTTTGAACAACTTTTTATTGCTGCCTTGACCTGAGAAGGCCTTGAGGAGAGAAAGAGAGAGAGGGAGAGAGAAAGGATCTTGTGAGGGGGAGCTTGTGAGGGGATTCTTAAGGGTTGCTTCAAGGATCGCTCTGGTTCTTCTTCATCTAGAGTTTCTCGTCTGTGGAAGGGTCGGAAGAGGTAAGGAGTCAGCATCTGGTTGTAGTTCTCTACCAACTTTAGGAGGAAGCAAAATGAGATAGGTTCTCTGCCTTGCCGGGTGGCAAAAAGAGGTTCTTTGTGAGGGCTTCTCCGCCTAGCCGTGGGGGCTAAAGGAGAGTCACGTTTGTAGTGAAATACTTGGAGGGTGCCTCCAAGGAGTGGACGTAGATGAAGTTGACCAAACCACTATAAATCTCTGTGTTCTTATTTTCTTGCTTCCGCACTTTTATTTCCGCATTGTTTTTCTCGTGGTGTGATTTTAGTTTTTGTTCTTTGAGAAAAGAAATCTTTTAAAATACCAATTCACCCCCCCCCCACTCTTGGTTAGCTTGGGACTAAGTTCATAGGGCTTAACATCTCCAACGAACTTTCAAGTGGTATCAGAGCGGGATTCGAAAATTTAAGTTTGAAAACTTTTTAAATTAGATTCATGACTAACCTTAGGAATCGTAACACTACGGAAGGGTATTCAATTACCCGACCTCCCCTATTCAATAACCTACCTTTTGATTTTTGGAAAACCCGCATGTCAACATTTTTATAATCTACTGATTATCGCATATGGATGCTTATCAAAAAAGGTTATTCTCCACCTTCTCATGAAATTAATGGTGTTAAAAAATATGTTGCTTTTACTGAATGGACTTTAGATGAACGAGATTTAGCTCAATTAAATGCAAAATGTTTGAACTGTTTTTTCTGTGTTTTAAATTTTGAGGATTACATGCATGTCTCTACTTGCAAAACTGGTAAAGAAATTTGAGATAAGTTGTGTATCACCTATAAAGGCACTAATGAAGTTAAACAATCCCGTTTGAATTTTCTCTTGCATGACTACGAACTATTTCGTATGAAACCTCATGAATCAGTTTCTGACATGTATACTAGGTTTACTCAGATAGTTACTTCACTGCATGCATTAGAAAAAGAACTTTCAAACTATGAAAAAGTAAACAAAATTTTGAGATGCTTGCCTTCATCATATGATGCTAAAATCACTGCAATCACTGAATCTAAAGATTTGAACACTTATTCTATTGATAACTTACTTGGCTCACTCATTTCTTACGAGTATGGGGTGAATCAAAGAAATCTTGATGCAGGTGAGAAGAAGAAGGAGAAAATAGTTGCACTAAAGGCACACAAATTGGATTATGAATCTTCTGGGTCTGAAAGAGATGAAGGTCCCTTCATCATAAGGCAATTCAAAAGCTTTCTAAGGAAGAAATAAAAGCATCATCAAAATTGCAGAAAAGGTAAGGATCATAAATATGTTAAAGGATCTTCTGATGTTGTTTGTTATGAATGTAGAAAACTAGGACATGTGATAACTGATTGCCCAACACTTCAAGATAACTCAAGCAAAGAAAAGGAAAAAGGTGAGGAGAAACCTAAGTCTAGGAAGGACAAGAAGAGAGTCCAAAAGGCATTCTAGGCAGAATCTGGTACTAACTCCTCTGAGACTGAACCAGAGGAAGAGACTACAAACCTGTGCTTAATGGGGAAAGATCATCTTGAGCAAAGTGATGAGGAAGAGATATGTAAACCAACCTATGATGAATTGTTTGAGATTTGTGAGAAAATACATACATCTTACAAAAAACTCAAAATACTCATGCAAGCCTAAAATTAGAACTTTCAAATTTACAAAAAGAGCATGAAGTTTTTCTCAAAGATCATGCAACGATTGATTCAAATCACATGGCTCTTCTTATTGAATTTGATGATTTAAACAAAAAACATTTGGAATTAATTGATGAACATAATGCATTAAAAGTTTCACACACCTCACTTAATTCTGATCTTAAGAAACCTAAAGAAATTGAGAAAAAATTGAGGATTGATAATGATGCATTAAAAAGAACTAACTTGAGGATTCAAAATGATTTGGGAACATGCAAGAAAAATCGGATGATATCTACTTTTGATCCTAAGCCAAAACCTAAGAAGAGGCATTATAACTCAAATCATTTAAGAAATCCTTTTCTTGGAGTTAGATATTTTTCTTGTGGCATGCTAGGACACATCTCACACACTTCCACTGTTCACCATAGTACACATAGGGTGTGGAAACCTAAGGTGCATGATTCATAGTATACCATACCTGCATTGCATTCTACTTTTTCTAAGAAAGGGCCCAAACCAGTTTGGGTTCCTAAATCTGACTGTTATTGAGTTTTGCAAGTGTGCTCTCACCAAAGACCTTGTTGGAGCACAGAATAATTGGACATATGAAGGCTCGCAGCTCATAAATGCTTAAACCTGCTGCTTCAATAAATTCTTGAAATGTGTTTTTGTTTCAGTGTGTTTTATTTCTGCTTTTTGTTGTTTTAATTTGTTGTGTTTTCTCTTTACTTTTATTTTTGGTTTTCCATATGTTGAATCTTTTCAAGATTTTAAATTTTGGAGTTTTGAAGATAGTGTTTAGATTTTCTAAAATTGGTTAAAGAGAAAAACACCGTTGATGGTTTCCCTCCTTCTGACCTTGTTTAGTGGTATGATTTTCTTCTCTAAACAAAAGTCTAACTCGTTTGAGCCAATGGTTTTTAAAACTAAGATTCTTTTTAACTTGCTACAATAATCTATCTTGTACATAATATCCAAAGTTCTTATAAATCTTTCAAGTTATTTAAAATATTGCCATTACTTTTATCACATGATTTTGATTTTGTTTTGTGACTTGTTCTTCCCTATGTTAGAGAGAGAGCTCCTATTCTCTAATATTTGGAGGATATACTCACAACTAAGGGTCTTTTTAAGGGTTTTGTTAAAGGGAATGTAGCTTGAAAGACTTAAGAAGAAAATTGAAAAGATGCAAATTTGAAATATATTTATACACAAAAGTGTATCAAAAATCAAGATGCTCAAAGAGCCAATTCAAAGACAAAAGATGCATAAAATGAGCCCACTAAATTCAAGCTACTATCTCTTCACTAAACTCTTAAAACTTAGAGAACTCATTGATTATTTGATGATTTCAAAGGCTTGATTTCAAATTCCTTGATTGAGACAAATTACTTTGTTTTATTATTTATGAGATTTTTTCTTTGAAAACAAGTTTTGATTGGATCTTTTTTTTTGCCCAATTAGGTTTATTCTGAGTTAAATATTTTTATTTTTCAAAAGAAAATTTGTACCATAAGGAACGTCTGATTCAGGGTTAACAGAATCGGATATTTTACCTTTGTCTGATTAGGATTGGCTAAACTACTTGATCTTGTGGAACTCTAAAATTTAATTATTTGAGAACTTCTCATATGAAGCCTTGATAAAACAAAAAAAATATTAGAAAAATTAAAATTTAAAAATATTCATTTTTTTATTTTCGTTGTTTAGCTTTCTATTACTATATTTTTGTCTGTTTTTATTTTATTTTATTTTTGAGGGCTTTGATCATCAACATCATTCATTGATTTTCAAATTCTAGTCACATCGTCCTGGCCGATACCTGTATCGTCCTGGACGATTAGACAAAATCTCTTCAAATTCCATCTGTTGACCTTTTCTGTGCTTACTGTCACTCATCGTCCTGGACGATACTTTATCGTCCTGGACGATACTTTATCGTCCTGGACGATCTGATCGAACTCTATTAAAATCATGATGGTAGTCTTGGCCGATAGAATATTTCGTCTGGCTGATACATTTTATGTGCATCGTCCTGGTCGATACACTGGATCGTCCTGGACGATCTTCGTGTCAGCACATTTAAATCCTTAAAATCGGCCCCGGACGATCCATTATTGGACAATCATCCTGGCCGATCCATTATTTGTCCTGGACGATACATGTGGCAGAGATTTAAAATGTTTTAACTTGGGCCGGTACTATCAATTATTATGCATCATCCTGGACGATGCACCTAATCGGCCCGGACGATATGCTTTTTTAACGGTCATCCGGATTGCCTCTTCGGGACGATAACCTATGTCTAATCTTCCTGGCCGATATCTGATCGGCCCGGATGATCAGACCGCCTTTTTGACCAATCGGCCTGTACGCAATTAGTGAGCCATATCGGCCTGGACGATTCTGCGATCGGCCTGGCCGATATTGCTGTTTCTTTAAATTCTGGCCGATCTAGCCATATTTTTCACTTCATCCTTTCTCCTCTTGTGTCTCCTTACTAACTCTCTTATATGGCTGGTGGGAAATGTGTTTGACAAACTTCTTGGAGTTCTTCGAGGGCTAGGATTGACCCTCGTTTCAGGGAGGCAGAAGATGAAGCCGCCTACCATCGATACAAAGAGTGTGGGATAACTGTCTCCAGAATCATCAATCCTGCCCACATCTCATACCCAGTAATGGATCTTTTCGCTCACACCTCCCTTTATTTCATTCTATCCCTTGATTTTCCCTTTAATACCGAGTTTCTTTGAGAATTCTTTGCAAACCTTCGCATTAACCCTACCTTCATAGCCCTGTCCTCCTATGTGAATCGACACCCTATCGAAATCACATATCAAGACTGTGTTGAACTGTTACATCTATCCACCACCGGAGATAAGCTGCATTTAATCTCTTCAGATCCTGACCTTGACTGGTCCATGGCGAATCACTTTCTTCGCCAGACCAATGCACCTTTTCATGTTGGAGAGACTAGCTCTTTAGTTAAAGATGCTGGGACAATCCAACATGTCCTTCGCACCTCCATAATTCCAAAAGCTGGGGAACGAATCCACATCACCCCTCTACATCTCCTCACTACTTTTTACATCATGTCTCATAAAGAATTTAATACTGCAGACTTAATTTTTCGATACAATGATCACTTAACCACAATCCGCGATCTAGGTCATAAGAGGAAACCCAATCTAGCCTTAGGACACATCATAGCCTATGTCCTTGAAACCAAATACCAACTTCAGTATCCTATTCCTCCTAACCTCCCAACTCCCTTCTACTCAAACAGTTCCTTCAGTACCCTTCATAGTACTCGTCTCCACCCTGGGGATGAGGAACCTCGGGGGGCTGAGGAGGAGGCTCCCACTCCCGCTCCCGCTCCCGTTCCTGATCCTGTTCCTCTATACCAGCACTCACCGGTTGATCAGTTGATATAGATGTTTGATTGATGGGAGACCCGCTTTGACGCTTATGTTGCCGCATAGGAGCAACAACATTCTGAGGACATTGCCCGCTACGAGCAGCACCGTACTAAGGATTTAGCCTGATTTGACACCTACATGACTCACCAGCAGTAGCAGCATGACCAGGATATCGCCTGATTCAATACTCAGTTTACTATGCTTGCCAGCTACTTTCAGCAGCCACCTCCACCACCTCCATCTGATGATCAGGGTCCCTCGTTTTTCTAGTCTGTGTTTTTTGCTGTCTGTTTTCTATTTATGTAGTTTATCTTGTAGTTTTTTTTATTTTCTGTTGTGTTGTTTTCTTTTTTCTATTGTATGTCTATGACCCTCTTTTTGTGATGAAAAAAGGGAGAGTAGGTTGTGGTAGGAAAAGTTTGATTTGCTTGTAATTTTTGAAATTTTAATGAACTGCTATTTTTTTTCTGAGTTTTTCCTACTCGTGTTTGCCATCATAAAAAAGGGGGAGATTATTGCAAATAAATTTTTCATGACTTATGTTTTAATGATTGATAAACACTCTTGATTCTTTTGGACTGCATGTTGCTTCTAACTTTTCAGGAATCGAAGATCGGACGAACAAACAAAGCTAGTTCAAGATTGTGTAGGTTTAGGTTTGAGTCAGTCTGTGCTTTGTTTTTTCTCTTCTTGAGTCTATTTGTAATGGTCAAAGAGACTAATGCTAAGTAACCCTACACACACACACTTGAGAGAATTATAATTTTTATTTTTACTCATATCGGCCTGGACGATATTTACATCATCCTGGAAGATCAGGCTTAAAACAGAAAGTCTAAATATGGATTCTTAATTAAGGCATCCGTCATTAACAAATCGACCTGGACGATACATGTATCAGCCAGGACGATAAGCTCAAAACAAAAAGAAGTTACCGCCATAAATAATTAAGATATACTGTATTTTTAAATAATCGGCCAGGACGATCATTGATCGGCCTGGACGATATTCACAAATTATGCCTTAATTGATCAGGAAATTAAGGGAGTAATTAAGGATGATTTATACGATCATATCGTCTTGGACGATCGTAGAATTGGCCAGGACGATCTGTTCAAAAACCTTAGTTACTTCAAGACGATAAATATCGACCAGCTCGAATTCAGAGCTATGCTCTGGATGATTTTCCTCTTATTTGAACTGATCGGATGGGACGATCGTGATATCGGCCTGGACGATCAAGCCTATTTTAAATCATCCAAGCTTGCATTCATTGTGATGCTCTGGTCGATCTTCTAAGTTTTGTACAGATCGGCCAGGTAGATGTCCATATCGGCCTAGACGATAATGTCGGCAACTTGCAATTAATGAGCTCCTTTGAAGCTCTTCTATTTAAGAGCTCTTGTTCAACATTTTGAACAACCTTTTGGCTACTGCCTTGACCTGAGAAGGCCTTGAGGAGAGAAAGAGAGACAGGGAGAGAGAGAGGATCTTGTGAGGGGGAGCTTTTGAGGGGATTCATAAGGGTTGCTTCAAGGATCGCTCTGCTTCTTCTTCGTCAAGAGTTTCTCATCCGTGAAAGGGTCGGTAGAGGTAAGGAGTCAGCATCTGATTGTGGTTCTCTGCCAGCTTCAGGAGGAAGCAAAAGGAGATAGGTTCTTTGCCTTGCTGGGGTGGCAAAAAGAGGTTCTTTGTTAGGGCTTCTCCGCCTAGCCGTGGGAGCTAAAGGAGAGTCATGTTTGTAGTGCAATACTTGGAGGGTGCCTCCAAGGAGTGGACGTAGGTCAAGTTGACCAAACCACTATAAATCTCTATGTTCTTGTTTTCTTCCTTCCGCACTTTTATTTCCACATTATTTTTCTCATGGTGTGATTTTGGTTTTTGTTCTTTGAGAAAAGAAATCTTTTAAAATACCAATTCACCCCCCCTCTTGGTTAGCTTGGGACTAAGTTCATAGGGCTTAACATCCCTAATGAACTTTCAGAGTGTGGCCCTAATATCCAAGGCTCCATACAAGATGGCTCCTAAGGAGCTTTAAGAATTAAAAGAATTGCTTCAAGCCTTAGTGGAAAGGAAATTTTTTCATCCTAGTTTGTCTTTAAGGAGAGACCCTATTTTATTTATGAAGAAAGAGGATGACATAATTCATTTGTGTATAAATTATAATGGATTAAATAAGTTCACAATTATGAACAACTATCCCCTACCAAGGATAAACAACTTATATAATCACCTTGGTTGATCTTTTAATTTTTTTTAAGATTTATATGTGATATAGAAATTATCAGGTTAAGGTGAGAGAGGCAGATGTGATGAAGACTTCTTTTAGTACTTGATAAGGATACTATAAGTTTTTTGTCACACCTTTTGGTCTGACTAATGAACCTACTATTTTCATGGATTTGATGAATAGGGTGGTTTGAGATTATCTAGATCAATTTGTGATTGTCTTTATAAATAATATTTTAGTTTATTGTACTTCTGAGGAAGAGGATGATGTGCATCTAAGGATTATTCTAGAGAGTTTAATATGCCATCGGTTACATACCAAGTTCTGCAAGTGTGAGATTTAACTGAGGAGTATTTCTTTTTGGGATAAGTAGTTAGCAGTTAGGTATTTCTATAAATCACTAGAAAGTTCAAGCCATTACTGATTGGCTGAAACCTACTAATGTATTTGAGGTACATAATTTTTTAGGCATGGACATGTATTATAATTAGTTTGTGAAAGAATTTTATCAAATTTTTATATCTCTAACGAGACTGACTCGTAAGCTAGTTACTTCAATTTGGACATCTAATTATTAGAATAGCTTTTAGAAGTTAAAGGACTATTTAACTTGAGTTAAATTATAACTCTTCGAAATAGTATTAAAGGATTATATGTATTCAATTAGGCTTCACTAAAAGGGTTTTGATGTGCCCTAATGTAGCATAGGAAGTTATAATATATGCTTGCAAATAGTTGAAGTCACATTAAATGAACTAATTAATATATGATTTGGAGCTTATTATAGTGGTATTTTCTTTAAAGATCTGGAGACACTATATGTACAGCATAATGTGTGAGATATTTATTGATCATCAGAGTCTAAAATATATATTTACTTAAAAGAATCTACATTTGAGTAGAGATGGATTAAGTTGATTACTAATTATGATTTCATTATTCAGTAAGTAAGGCTAATGTGATAGTATATGCTCTGAAAAGAAAATCTTCTAGAATGTCCTGTATTCACCTTTCTTCTGATGATTCTATTGTACAAGATATTGAGAAGCTTCATTTGGAGGTGATATCTCCTACTAATTTAGATTTTAGTATTTTGGCTTAGATGATTATATAACTGTCTTTGAAAGGAAAGATTTAGGAATCTCATATAATAGATACAAAATAACTGAAGCTAATTGATTAGATTAAGTCTTGTAAGAAATCTTAACTGTGAGTATTAAATTTTGATATTATCTTATATAAGAATAGATTATGGGTTCTAAGTTCTTGAGATTTGAGAATAATTATTCTATATAAGTCTCACTATTCATGCTACACTAGTCATCGAAGAAGTGACAAAAAATATAGAAAGCTACAAGGCATATTTTTATGACCTAGATCAAAAAAAATGTAGAAAATTTAATTTTAAATGTAAATTATGTTAGTTAGTTAAAGAAGAAGATCAACAAGTCAAAGATTTTTTTCAATCTTTGCCTGATCTAAAGTGGGAATGGGAACATGTAACAATAGATTTTAATATGGATTTTCCCTAGTTGAGATATGGATAAGATGCCATTTTGATTATAGTGGATCATCTATCAAAGTGCTTATTTCATTTTGATCTAATAGTCTGTCCCTATAAATAGATTGACATAGGTGTACATATGTCAGATTAACATATTACATTGAATATTGAATGTGATCATTTTAGATAAATATGGTAGATTCACTTCCATATTATAGAAGTATATTCAGCAAGGTCAGGGCACAAAATTGCATTTTAGTATATCATTTCTTCTTCAAACTGACACACTGTCTGAGAGGGTTATTTAAGTTCTGGAAAATCTATTGAGATTGTGTGTTTTGAACTTTAGTGGAAGTCGAAAAGAAAGCATTCCATTGATCGGGTTTGCTTATAACAACAACTTTAGTATAATATAAGTTTGGCCCTTTATGAAACTTTGTATGAAAGAAAATGTGCAACATCGTTTTCTTAGATAGAGGTGGGTGAGAGGAATTTGATTGGGAATGCATTAGTTGATGACGCTATTTAAAATTTATATCCATCTGATTAGAGATAGATTAAAAGTAGTACAAGACATCCAAAATAATATTTTGATGCTAAGCATTGGGCAGTGGAATTCTAGGTAGGAGATCTTGCATATGTAAAATTAGGCCAATGAAATCCATCAACAAATTTAGTAAAAAAGGAAATTTGAGTCCATATCATTTTAGAACATTTGAAGTTATTGAAAGAATTGGAAAGTTTCACTAACGATTAAAACTGAAAAATCATATGTATAAAATCCATAGTGTATTCCATGTATGTTTCTGAGGAAATGGGCATTTAATTTGAGAAATAGAATATATGTTTCAGACATTGAGGTACATCCCAATCTGAGCTATAGAGAAGAGTTAGAGAGAACTCTAGCTTATGATATTAGATGATTAAGAAACAAAGTTTTGTGGAAGAATAGAACTAAAAAAAGGCTACTTGGGAGAAGGAGTCAGAGATGAGGCATTTGTATCTTGTTCTATTCGTATAATCTGAGATCTAAGTTTTGAAATATGGAAGATGATATTTTTTTTAGGAGAGAGTTGTAACACTTATAAATTTAGTGTATAATTCAACCCGCTCTCACCCAATGAGACTCAAGGTAATTTATTAGATTTTGGTATTTAAATCCTTGTGCAAATGTCTGAGAATGTTCTATATACATGTGATGGTTTACATATGGTCAGAGGCAAGACCCAATGTTGGGTTTGATTGTGACGGGTATTGGTGCTCCTGAGAAAATATAAAATTTAAGTCAGCATGGCTGCACTTGAGGAGGCAGTATGACGGTGTTGGCCTCATGAGGAAGCGCCATGGCAGGTGCCTCATAACAGTGCTGTACTAAGTTGAATTTTAATATTTAAAATATAATATGCATTTTCATTTGGTTTCTTTTGATTAGCTAAATAGTGTGATAGAGGAAGAGTTTTTTAGAGAGAGAAAGACTATTTTGGTCTACTTTAGTTCATTTTTACTATCAGCCCAGTTCTAAAAGTTGTTAGTTTGAGGTAGGTTACATTTTGCCAATCTCAATTTTTACAAACATGATAATTTTTGAAATTTTATAATTTAATTTATATTTTGTATTTAAAAACTAAGGAAAACCTTCTTTGCATAACTTTTGTATTTTATTAAGACAATAATTCCAAATATTTAGGGTTTTTTTTGGAACTTTATATAGGGTTTTGAATAGTGCAGTATTTTAGTTTTTTTAAAAAATTCTCAAACCCAAAAAAATAATGCAATGGTACAATTAAAGTCTTAAAATAATATTTTATGTAATATCTAGTAATTTTGTTAAATTCTAAAGTAGTAATTTTACTGAATAATACATTCAGTAGCTTACCATTATAGTAATTTATGTATTTATGAAATAAGCTTATTTATATTTGGATTAATTCAATGCAATAAATTATGTGCTTAATTGGTTGAATGTATAATTTTGAGGAGATATGTTGGGAAAAAGTTATGTTCTGGTGCCTATTGGCATTTTCTTATGCCTACGGGAACATTCTTGTGTTATGTGTAGATTTTGTTTTGGCACTACCATTGGGAGGAATAAAGGTTCTTATATATGTGTTGCAAATCTATTTTCATGACTTATGTTTTGATGATCGACAAACACTATTGATTCTCTTGGACTGCCTGTTACTTCTAACTTTTCAGGAATTGAAGATCGGATGAACAAACAAAGCTAGTTCAAGATTGCGTAAGTTTAGGGATGAGTCAGTCTGTACTTTGTTTTTCTCTTCTTGATTCTATTTGTAATGTTCAAGAGACTGATGCTAAGTAACCCTACAAACACACACACACACACTTGAGAGACTTAGAATTTTTGTTTTTACTCATATCGGTAAGGATGATATTTACATCGTCTTGGACGATCAGGCTTAAAACAAAAAGTCTAAATAAGGATTCTTAATTAAGGCAGCCATCATTAACAAATCGTCCTGGATGATACGTGTATCGGCCAGGACGATAAGCTCAAAACAGAAAGAAGTTTCCGCCATAGACAATTAAGGTATACTGTATTTTTTAATAATCGCTCAGGACGATCATTGATCAGCCTGGACGTATTCACAAATTATGCCTTAATTGATCTGGAAATCAAGGGAGTAATTAAGGATGATTGATATGATCATATCATCCTGGACGATCGCAGGATCGGCCAGGATGATCTATTCAAAAACCTTAGTTGCTTCAGGATGATAAATATCAGCCAGCTCGAAATCAGGGCGATGCTCTGGATGATTTTTCTCTGATTTGAATTGATCGGTCAGGACGATCGTGATATCATCCTAGACGATCAAGCCAATTTTAAATCGTCCAGTTTGCATTCAGGGCGATGCTCTAGCCAATCTTCTGAGATTTATAATGATCGGCCAGGCCGATGTCCATATCGGTCAGGACGATATAGTCGGCAACTTGCAATTAATGAGCTCCTTTGAAGCTCTTCTATTTAAGAGCTCTTGTTCAATGTTTTAAAAAGTCTTTTGCTGCTGCCTTGACCTGAGAAGGACTTGAGGAGAGAAAGAGAGAGACGGAGAGAGAGAGAGGATCTTGTGAGGGGGAGCTTGTGAGGGGATTCACAAGGGTTGCTTCAAGGATCACTCAGCTTCTTCTTCATCTAGAGTTTCTCGTCCGTGGAAGGGTTGGTAGAGGTAAGGAGTCAACATCTGGTTGTGGTTCTCTGCCAGCTTCAGGAGGAAGCAAAAGGAGATAGGTTCTCTACCTTGTCGGGGTCCCAAAAAGAGGTTCGTTGTAAAGGCTTCTCCTCCTAGCTGTGGGGGATAAAGGAGAGTCACGATTGTAGTGCAATACTCGGAGGGCGCCTCCGGGGAGTGAACGTAGGTCGAGTTGACCGAACCACTATAAATTTTTGTGTTCTTATTTCTTGCTTCCGCACTTTAAATTTCCGCATTTATTTTTCTCGTGGTGTGATTTTGGTTTATGAGATTTTTACTTCTTTGTGAAAAGAATTTTTAAAATACCAATTCACCCCCCTCTTGGTTAGCTTGGGCCAGTTCTATAGGGCTTAACATCCCTAACGAACTTTCAAGTGGTATCAGAGCGGGATTCAAAAATTTTAAGTTTGAAATTTTTTTGATTTTGATCCATGGCTAACTTTGGGAATCATAACACTACAGAAGGGTATTCTATTACCCGACCTCTCCTGTTCGATAACCTACCTTTTGATTTCTAGAAAACCCGCATGTCAATATTTTTATAATCTACTGATTATCGCATGTGGATGCTTATCAAAGAAGGTTATTCTCCACCTTCTCGTGAAATTAATGATGTTAAAACTGAAGTTGCTTTTACTGAATGGACTTTCGATGAATGAGATTTAGCTCAATTGAATACAAAATGTTTGAACTATTTTTTATGTGCTTTAAAATCTGAGGATTACATGCATGTCTCCACTTACAAAACTGGTTAAGAAATTTGGGACAAATTATGTATCACCTATGAAGGCACTAATGAAGTTAAACAATCCCGTTTGAATATTCTCTTGCATGACTACGAACGTTTTCGCATTAAACCTCATGAATAAATTTCTGACATGTATACTAGGTTTATTCAGATAGTTACTTCACTGCATGCATTAGGAAAAGAACTTTCAAATTATGAAAAAGTAAACAAGATTTTGAGATGCTTGCCTTCGTCGTATGATGCTAAAATCACTGCAATCACTGAATCTAAGGATTTGAACACTTATTCTATTGATAACTTACTTGGCTCACTCATTACTTATGAGCAAGGGGTGAATCAAAGAAATCTTGATGTAGGTGAGAAAAAGGAGTAAACAGTTGCACGTAAGGAGCACAAATCAGATTCTGAATCTTCCGGGTCTGAAAGAGATGAAGTTGCCTTTATCACAATGCAATTCAAAAGATTTCTAAGGAAGAAGCAAAAGCATCATTAGAGAAAAGGTAGGGTTCATAAACTTTCTAAAGGATATTCTGATGTTGTTTATTATGAATGCAGGAAGCCTAGACATGTGAAAGCTGATTTTCCTACACTTCAAGATCACTCGAACAAAGAAAAGGAAAAGGGCGAGGAGAAACCTAAGTTTAGGAAGGACAAGAAGAGAGTTCAAAAGGCGTTCTGGGCAGAATTTAGTACTGATTCCTCCAAAACTGAACCAGAGGAAGAGACTGCAAACCTGTGCTTAATGGGGGAAGATCATCTTGAGCAAAGTGATGAGGAAGAGGTGTGTAAACTAACCTATGATGAATTGTTTGAGATTTGTGAGAAAATCCATGCATCATACAAAAAGCATAAGAAGACTCATGCTAATTTAAAATTGGAACTTATAAATTTGTAAAAAGAGTATGAAGTTATTCTTAAATATCATTCAACAATTGATTCTAATCACATGGCTCTTCTTGATGAATTTTATGATTTGAACAAAAAGCATTCGGAATTAATTAATGAGCATGATGCATTAAAAGTTTCATACACATCACTTGAATCTGATTTAAAGAAATCTAAAGAGAAAGAAAGAAACTTGAGAATTGAGAATGATGTTAAAAAAAACACAAACTTGAGGATTAAAAATGAATTAGATACACTTAAGGAAAATTGGAGGACTCCCACTTTGAATCCAAAGCCAAAACCTAGGAAGAGGCATTATAACTCAAATCATTTAAGAAATCCTTTTCCTGGAGTTAGATGTTTTTCTTGTGGCATGCTAGGACACATCTCACACACTTGGACCATTCACCATAGTACACATTGGGTGTGGAGACCTAAGGTGCATGATTCACAACATACCATACCTACATTATATTCTTCCTTTCCTAAGAAGGGACCCAAACTAGGTTGGGTTCCTAATTCTGATTGTTGTTGAGTTTTTCAGGTGTGCTCTCACCAAAGACCTCACGAAAGCATAGGATAATTGGAGACATGGAGGCTCGCAGCTCAAAATTGCTTAAACTTGCTGCTTAATAATTTCTTGAAATATATATTTTTTTTATTTATGTGTTATTTTTGTTGTGTGCTTGCTTTGTGTTGTTCTAGATTGCTTTGTTTTCATTTTTTTTTGTGTTTGGTTTCCTATATGATTATTTTTTAAGCTTTTAAATTTTGGAGTTTTAGAGATTTTGTTTAGCATTTTTAAATCGGTTAAAGGGAGAAATACTCTTGATGATTTCCCTCCTTCTGACATTGTTTAGTTGTATAACTTTCTTCTCTAAACAAAAGTCTAACTCATTTTAGCCAATGGTTTTTGAAACTAAGATTCTTTTTATCTTGCTACGAAAATCTATCTTGTGCATAATATCCAAAGTTCTTATATATCTCTCTCAAGTTAATTGAGATCTTGCCTTTGCGCTAATCATATGATTTTTTAGTTTTATTTTGTGGGTAGTTCTTCCCTATGTTAGAGATAGTGCTCCTATTCTCTAATATCTAGAAGATATACTCACAACTAAGAACTTCTTTTAAGAGTTTGTAAAAGAGATTTGAGCTTGCAAAAGATAAAAAGGAAAGTGGCAAAGACATTAAAATTGAAATAAAAAGTATATACAGAAATGTGTATCAAAAATCAAAAGATGCTCAAAGAGCCAATCAAAAGATTCAAGAGGCGTAAAATGAGCCCATTAAAAAGCAAGCTATCCCCTCTTTTCAAAATTTTTAAAACTTAGAAGAACTATGGGTTATGTGAGACTTTCAAAGGCTTGATTTCAAATTCCTTGATTGAGAAAAATTACTTTGACATATTATTTATGAGATATTTTATTTGTAAACAAGTTTTGAATGGATCTTCTTTTTATCCTATTTAGGTATTCTGAGTTAGGCCTCTGTTTTCTAAAAGACAATTTATACCTTGAAAGATGTCTGATCTAGGATTAACAGAATCGGATATTCTACCTTCTTCCGATTGAAATTTGTTAACCTATTGATCTATTGAAACTCTAAAGTTTAAATTATTTAAGAAATTCTCATATGAATTTCTTTGATAAAAAAAATAATATTTGGCTTCTTTTCAAATTATTTGTTTTTAGCTTTTTATCTTTGTTCGTTTTCTTTTCTTCTACTTTGCTTTTGTTTTATTTTTGAGGGATTTGATCATCACCATCATTCATTATCTTTTCAAAATCAAGTCACATCTTCCTGGCCGATACTTTTATCATCCTGGACGATAGGGCAAATTCTCTTCAGATTTACATCTGCTGAACTTTTCTAGGCTTACTATAATTCTTCGTCCTGGACGATACTTTATTGTCCTTGACGATCTGATCGAACTCTGTTGCAATCATGATGAAAGTCCTAACCGATAATCTATTTCATCCTGGCCGATGCATTTTATGGTCATCGTCCTGACCGATACACTAGATCGTCCTGGACTATCCACATGTCAGTACGTTTAAATCCTTAAAATTGGTCCCGGACGATCCATTATTGGATAATCGTCCCGGCCGATCCACTGTTCATCCTGGACGATACACATGGCACAGATTTAAAATGTTTTAACTTCGGCCGGTACAATCAATTATTGTGCATCGTCCTGGATGATACAACTAATCGGCCCGGACGATATATTTTTTCAACAGTCGTCCGGATTGACTCCTCAGGATGATCGCCTGTGTCTAATCGTCCTGGCCGATATCTGATCGGCCCGGATGATCGGACCGTCTTTTTGACCAATGGCCCTGTATGTATTTATTGTGCCATATCGTCCTGGATGATTCTGTGATCGGCCTGGATGATATAGTCGTTTTCTTTAAATTCTGGCCGTTCCAGCCTTATTTTTCACTTCACTTCTCTTCTCCTCTTGAGTTTTCTTGCTAACTCCTTTCTATGGCTGGTGGGAAACGTGCTCAACAAATTTCTGGGAGTTCTTTGAGGGCTAGGATTGACACTCGTTTCAAGGAGGCAGAAGATAAAGCTGCTTACCATCGATACAAAGAATGTGGGATAACTGTCTCCAGAATCATCAATCCTGTCCACATTTTATATCCGGTAATGAATCTTTTCAATCACACCTCCCTTTGTTTCATTCTTTCTCTTGCTTTCCCCTTTAATACTGAGCTTCTTTGAGAATTCTTTGCAAACCTTCGCATAAATCCTACTTTTACAGCCCAAACCTCCTATGTGAATCGACGCCCAGTCGAAATCACATATCAGGACTGCATTGAACTCTTACAACTATCCACCACCGGAGATAAGCTGCACTTAATAGCTTCAGATCCTGACTTTGGCTGGTCCACGACAAATCACTTCCTTCGCTAGCCCAATGCACCTTTTCATGTTGGAGAGACTAGCTCTTTTGTCAAAGATGCTAGGACAATCCAACATGTCCTTCGCACCTCCATAATTTCAAAAGCTGGGGACAAAATCCACATCACTCATCTACTCTCCCTAACTACTTTTTATATCATGGTACATAGAGAATTTAATACTGCGTACTTAATTTTTTGGTACATTGATCACTTAACCACAATCCGCGATCCAGGTCATAAGAGAAAACCCAATCTAGCTTTAGGACACCTCATAGCCTATGTCCTTGAAACCAAATACCAACTTCAGTATCCTATTCCACCCAACCTCCCAACTCTCTTGTACTCAAACAATTCCTTCAGTACCCTTCATAGTACTCGTCTCCACCCTGGGGATGAGGAACCTCGGGGTGCTGAGGAGGAGGAGGCTCCCTCTCCCGCTCCCATTCTTGATCCTGTTCCTCTCCACTTGCACTCACCGGTTGATCAGTTGATAGAGAGGTTTGATCGGTGGGAGACCAGCTTTGACGCTTACGTTGTTGCACAGGAGTAGCAACATTCTGAGGACATTGCCCGCTACGAGCAGCACCGCATAGAAGATTTAGCCTGATTTGATAGCTACATTACTCACCACCAATAGCAGCATGACTAGGACATCGCCTGATTCAATACTCAGTTTACTACGCTTGCCAGCTACTTTCAGCAGCCACCTCCACCACCTCCATCTGATGATCAGGGTCCCTCGTTTTTCTAATATGTGTTTTCTGTTGTTTATTTTCTATTTACTGTAGTTTGTCTTTTAGTTTTTTTTAGTTTCTATTGTGTTGTTTTCTTTTTCCTTTATGTGTCTAGGACCCTCTTTTTGTGATGACAAAAGAGGGAGTAGGATGTGGTTGGAAAAGTTGATGTGCGCTTGGTAGGAAAAGTTGATATGCTTGTAATTTTGAAATTTTAAAGAACTGCTATTTTTTTTCTAAGTTTTTCCTACTCGTGTTTGCCATCCTAAAAAAGGTGGAGATTATTGCAAATCTATTTTCATGACTTATGTTTTGATGATCGACAAATACTATTGATTCTCTTGGACTGCCTGTTACTTTTAACTTTTCAGGAATCGAAGATCGGATGAACAAACGAAGCCAGTTCAAGATTGCGTAGGTTTAGGGATGGGTCAGTCTGTAATTTGTTTTTCTCTTCTTGAGTCTATTTGTAATGTTGAAGAGACTGATGCTAAGTAACCCTACACACACACACACTTGAGAGACTTATAATTTCTGTTTTTACTCAAATCGGCCAGGCCGATATTTACATCGTTCTGGACGATCAGGCTTAAAACAGATAGTCTAAATAAGGATTCTTAATTAAGGCAGCAGTCATTAACAGATCATGTTAGATGATACGTGTATCAGCCAGGACGATAAGCTCAAAACAGAAAGAAGTTACCGTCATAGATAATTAAGGTATATTGTATTTTTTAATAATCGCCCAGGACGATCAATGATTGGCCTGGATGATATTCACAAATTATGCCTTAATTGATCAGGAAATCGAGGGAGTAATTAAGGATGATTGATACGATCATATTATCATGGACGATCGCAGGATCGGCCAGGACGATTTATTCAAAAACCTTAGTTGCTTCAAGATGATAAATATCGGCTAGCTCGAATTCAGGGCGATGCTCTGGACGATTTTCCTCTGATTTGAACTAATCGGTCGGGACGATCGTGATATCGGCCTGGATGATCAAGCCAATTTTAAATCGTCTAGTTTGCATTCAGGGCGATACTCTGGCCGATCTTCTGAGATTTAAACTGATCAGGCTGGTCGATGTCCATATCGGCCTGGACGATATAGTCGACAACTTGGAATTAATGAGCTTTTTTGAAGCTCTTCTATTTAAGAGCTCTTGTTTAACATTTTAAAAAATCTTTTGATGCTGCCTTGACCTGAGAAGGCCTTGAGGAGAGAAAGAGAGAGAGGGAGAGAGAGGATCTTGTGAGGGGGAGCATGTGAGGGGATTCACAAGGGTTGCTTCAAGGATCGCTCTGCTTCTTCTTTGTCTAGCGGTTCTCATCCATGGAAGGGTCGGTAGAGGTAAGGAGTCAGCATTTGGTTGTGGTTCTCTTCCTACTTCAGGAGGAAGCAAAAGTAGATAGGTTCTCTGCCTTGCCAGGGTGGCAAAAAGAGGTTCGTTGTAAAGGCTTCTCCACCTAGATGTGGGGGCTAAAGGAGAGTCACGATTGTAGTGCAATACTCGGAGGGCACCTCCAGGGAGCGGACGTAGGTCGAGTTGACCGAACCACTGTAAATTTATGTGTTCTTATTTCTTGCTTCCGCACTTTAAATTTTCGTATTTATTTTTCTAGTGGTGTGATTTTGGTTTATGAGATTTTTACTTCTTTATGAAACAAATTTTTAAAATAACAATTCACCCCCCCTCTTGGTTAGGTTGGGCCAGTTCTATAGGGCTTAACATCCCTAACGAACTTTCAATATGAAGTGCTTATTTATTTATTTTCCTAAAATGGTATTAAAGGGTTTTGATAATCGTAAGTATGAATCTATTTAGTATGGTGATTTAATATGAATTATTTTGAATTCAGATGCAATTATGATAAATGAATTATTTAGAAATTTAGATAGGTAAATGTTGACTTCTAAGCTATGTTAACTCATGGCTATTTTGTCTTCTATTTTCTGGGTATGGAAAAGAGAAAGAGCCAGTTGAATTGCAATTTCAGTATCTGATTTGGGTTTATTTAGGTATTTCTTTCTTTTGTTTTTTTATATAATCATGGAAAGTTATTATTCTTATCTATTCTTTATGCCTATTTATAACCATATGTTGTAGAGTAATCAAAGTTCATTTTTTAGATGATGAAGCAAAAATAGTTTATGGATGATTTAATTTTTAGTATACTAGATGTTATTAGTAGCTCTTTGGTCAATTGTTGATTTTAAAGTTTATGTTATAAGATTTGTTTTTTAAACTTTCAAAACTTATATTTTTGGATTTGTATGTTGTAAACCAATATGATAGAACCTATCCAATCCATGGGTCTTATCCGGTTGGATTGTGACACACCATGCTACTGACTATTTTAGAGAAAATGATGATCCTCCATGGGGTAGTTGAGTCCAAGGACTTTTTAGATACATCATTTTTGTAGGATTTTGCTAAGGTAACGAGGGGGTTGTCAAGTTAAAGGAGACATTATTGGGCTGAAGGGCAAAGTTGATGATTTGAGGGGTGAGCTCTTGAGTTAAAGATTATGATGATCTACCAATTATCGTAGGTTAGTGTGGCTTAATATTAAATGAAGTCTTCTAAATTCATAATGGGTGCCAAGTTTATATAGTATTACCTGAGTTGAATAAACTTGTTAACTCTAATGGTGATGTCAAAACTCATTTGTAAGGCCTTTCATGATGGTGAATGGGATCATGCCACTTTTTTCCGTTTCATTATAATATCATATTATGTGTGTGCGCCTACTGAGTATATTTTAAAAGTCTAAATTTATTAATAAATTTTTTATTTATGCAAGCTTATTAACTTTTAAAAATTTCTTTCTTTCTTGAATTGTAAGCATTGCATTACATAATGAGTATGACTACTTTGAGGATTATAATGTTTTCATAGTTGTGAGAAGAAATGTGTACACGCCTTGAGTAATAATTAAAGAATATGGAGAGATTTCTTTTTATTTTTCATTATTACTGCAAGTAATAACGAGTTATCTATTATTTATGGTGCGTTAGGCATGTGTGTGTGAGAAATTTACAAGTGACTATGTGATGGGGCAAGGGAGTAAGGAGAAATTATTCTATGCAGAGTCTAGACGTAGCTCTATGTGCATATTCTAATAAAATCATGACTTGTGGATTGCACACATGGATATTCATTTATAATCCTTTTTTTTTGTCTTTTTCTTGTGTTGTCAGCCCGACAGATCCAACCCACGTGTTTTTTAAAATTTAGGGTTGAAAGTTTGTTAGGGATGTTAAGCCCTATGGAACTGGCCCAAGCTAACCAAGAGGGGGGTGAGGGTGAATTGGTATTTTAAAAATTCTTCTCACAAAGAAGTAAAAATCACATAAACCAAAATCACACCACAAAAATAAGTGTGGAAATTAAAGTGCGGAAGCAAGAAATAAGAACATATAAATTTATAGTGCTTCGGTCAACTCGACCTACGTCCACTCCCCAGAGGCGCCCTCCGAGTATTTCACTACACTCGTGACTCTCCTTTAGCCCCCACAGCTAGGCGGAGAAGTCTTTACAAAGAACCTCTTTTTGCCACCCCGACAAGGCAGAAAACCTATCTCCTTTTGCTTCCTCCTGAAGCTGGCAGAGAACCACAATCAGATGCTGAATCCTTACCTCTACCGACCCTTCCATGGATGAGAACCTCTAGACGAAGAAGAAGCAGAGCGATCCTTGAAGCAACCCTTGTGAATCCACTCACAATATCCCCCTCATAAGATCCTCTCTCTCTCTCTCTCTCTCTCTCTCTCTCTCTCTCTCTCTCTCTCTCTTTCTCTCCTCAAGGTCTTCTCAGGTCAAGGCAGTAGTAAAATATTGTTCAAAAAATGTTAAACAAGAGCTCTGAAATAGAAGAGCTTCAAAGGAGCTCATTAATTGCAAGTTGCTGACAATATAGTCCAGGCCGATATGGACATCATCCTGGCCGATTAGTACAAATCTCAGAAGATCGGCCAGAGCATCGCCCTGAATGTAAATTGGACGATTTCAAAATTGGCTTGATCATCCAGGATGATCTCAAAATCGTCTAGGCTGATCAATTCAATTCAGAGGAAAATCGTCCAGAGCATCGCCTAGAATTTATGCTGGCCGATATTTATCATACAGAAGTAACTAAGGTTTTTGAATAGATCGTCCTGGCCGATCCTGTGATCATCTAGGCCGATATGATCGTATCAAACATCCTTAATTACTTCCTTGATTTGTCTGAGTAATTAAGGCATAATTGTGAATATTGTCCAGGCCGATCCAAGATCGTCCCGGCCGATTGCCAAAAATATAAAATACCTTAATTGTTTATGGCGGCAATTTCTTTCTGTTTTGATCTTATCGTCCAGAACGATCTGCTAATGACGACTGCCTTAATTAAGAATCATGAATAAAATCTCTGTTTTAAACTAGATCGTCCAGGCCGATACAAATATTGTCCTGGCCGATGTGAGAAAAAATAGAAATTCTAAGTCTCTCAAGTGTGTGTGTGTAGGGTTACTTAGCATCAGTCTTTTTGAACATTATAAATAGACTCAAGATGAGAAAAAGTAAAGTACAGATTGACTCAACCCTAACCTATGCAAAATTGAACTGGCTTCATTTGTTCGTCCGATGTTTGATTCCTGAAAAGTTAGATGTAACAGACAAACCAAGAGACTTAATAGTGTTTGTCAATCATTAAAATATAAGTCATAAAAATAGATTTGCAACAATCTCCCCCTTTTTGATGATGGCAACCACAAGTAGGAAAATCTCAATAAAAATAGCAGTTCATTAAAATTTCAAATTTACAAGCACGTCAACTTTTCCTACCACATCCTACTCCCCCTTTTGTCATTACAAAAAGAGGGTCCTAGACACACAAAAATAAAAAGGAAACAACACAATAGAAACTAAAACAAACTATAAGACAAACTATAAAAAATAGAAAATAAAGACTAGAAAAATGAGGGACCCTGATCATCAGATGGAGGTGGTGGAGGTGGCTGCTGAAAGTAACTAGCTAGCGTAGTAAAATGAGCATTGAACCAGGCAATGTCTTGGTCATGCTATTACTGCTGGTGAGTAATATAGCTATCAAAAATGGGCTAAGTCCTCTATGCGGTGCTGCTCGTAGCGGGCCATGTCCTCAGAATATTGCTGCTCCTATGCAGCAACGTAAGCGTTGAAGCGGGTCTCCCATCGATCAAACCTCTCTACTAACTGGTCAAGCTGTGAGTGCTGTCGAAGAGGAATAGGATCAGGAACAGGAGCGGGAGCGGGAGCCTCCTCCTCCTCATCCCTCCGAGGTTTCTCATCCCCTGGGTGGAGACGAGTACTGTGAAGGGTATTGAAGGATATGTTTGAGTATAAGAGAGTTGGGAGGAGCAGGATATTGAAGTTGATATTTGGTTTCAAGGACATAGGCTATGAGGTGTCCTAAAGCCAGATTGGGTTTCCTCTTATGACCTGGATCACAGATTGTGATTAAATGATGAATGTACTGAAAAATTAAGTGCAGTATTACGTTCTCGATGAGCCATGATGTAAAAAGTAGTCAGAGAAAGTAGAGGAGTGATGTGGATTCGGTCCCCAGCTTTTGGAATAATGGAGGTTCAAAGGACATGCTGAATTGTCCTAACATCTTTGACTAAAGAACTAGTCTCTCCAACATGAAAAGGTGCATTGGTCTGGCGAAGAAAATGGTTTGCCGTGGACCAGGCAAAATTAAGATCTGAAACGATTAAGTCCAGCTTATCCCCAGTGGTGGATAGCTGTACACAGTCATGATAGGTGATTTCGACGGGACATCAATTCACATAGGAGGTTAGGGCTGTGAAGGTAGGATTTATGCCAAGATTTGCAAAGAATTCATGAAGAAGCTCAGAATGAAAAGGGAAAGCGAGAGACAGAATGAAACAAAGAGAAGTGTGAGCGAAATGATCCATTATCGGATACGAAAGGTGAACAAGATTGATGATTCTGGAGACAGTTATCCCACATTCTTTATATTGATGGTAAGCAGCTTCATCTTCTGCCTCCCTGAAATGAGGGTTAATCCTAGCCCTCGAAGAACTCCCTGAAGTTTGTCAAACTCGTTTCCCACCAGCCATAGTAAGGAATTAGCAAGAAAATACAAGATAAGAAGAGGTGTGAGGTGAAAAACATGGTTGGAATGGCCTGAATTTAAAGAAACGATCATATCATAGAATCGTCCAGGACTATATGGTACAATAATTATGTATAGGCCGATTGGTCAAAAAGGGGGTCCGATTGGCCGGACCGATCAGATATCGGCCAGGACGATTAGACACAGGCAATCATCCCGAGGGGTCAAGCCGGACGATCGTTGAAAAATCATATCGTCCGGGCTGATTAGGTGTATCGTCCAGGACAATGCATAATAATTGACCGTACTGGCCGAAGTTAAGAAATTTTAAATATGTGCCAGGTGTATCGTCCAGGATGAATAATGGATCGGCCATGATAATTGTCCAATAATGGATCGTTCGGGGCTAATTTTAAGGATTTTAATGTGCTGACACATGGATTGTCCAAGACGATCTAGTGTATCGGCCAAGACGATTACCATAAAATGCATCAGCCAGGATGAAATATGTTATCGGCCAAGACTATCACCATGATTACAACAGAGTTCGATCAGATCGTCCAGGATGATAAATTATCATCCAAGATGAAGAGTTATAGCAAGCACAAAAAAATTCAGCAGATGGAATTTTGAAGAAAATTTGTCCTATCGTCCAGGATGATATGATAATCGGCCAGGACGATGTGACATGAGATTTGAATCCAAAGAAAAAGTTGATGATCAAAGCTCTCAAAAAAATAAAAGACTCACAATACAAAGCTACAAACAACAAAAATGCAAAAAACTAAAAAGAAAACCTAAGATTTTTTTTTTTTTGGTTAAACATTTTTTTTGTTTTATCAAAGTATCCATATGGCAGATTTTTTAAACAATTCAATTTTAGAGATTCAAAAGATCAAAGAGTTAACTAGTCAAAATCTGAAAAAGGTAGAATATCTGATCTTGTTAATCCCTAGCTCAGACTTCTTTCAGGGCAATAATAATCCTTTTAAAATAAAAGGTCTAACTCAGAAAAACTTTTCTGGGTAAAAAGAAAATTCAATCAAAACTTGGTTACAAAGAAAAAATCTTTTAAATAATATACCAAAGTAATTTGTCATAATCATGGAATTTGAAATCAAGCCTTTGAAAGCATCAAATAACCAATGAGTTCTCTAAGTTTTAAGAGTTCAAAAAAGAGATAATAGCCTGTATTTAGTGGGCTCATTTTATGCCTCTTGTATTTTTGTTTTGGCTCTTTGAGCATCTTGATTTTTGATACACATTTGTGTATATATATATATATATATATATATATATATATATATTTCATTTCAAATTTGATTCTTTTCCACTTTCCCTCCTAATTTTTTTCAAGCTAAGTTCTCTTTAACAAAACCCTTAAAAAGAACTTTAGTTGTGAGTATATCCTCCAAATATTACAGAATAGGAGCTCTCTCTCTAACATAGGGAAGAACAAGTCACAAAACAAAATCAAAATCATGTGATAAATGCAATGGTAAGATTTCATTTAACTTGAAAGATATATAAGAACTTTGGATATTACGCACAAGATAGATTATTGTAGCAAGATAAAAAGAATCTTAGTTTCAAAAACCAGTTGTTAATATGAGATAGACTTTTGTTTAGAAAAAAAAAATGTTACTAAAAGAGGTTAGAGGGAGAGAAACCATCAACGGTGTTTCTCCCTTTGACTGATTTAGATATGATAATCAATGGCTTTAAATCTTCAAAATCTAAAGCTTAAAAAAAAAACTATTCATATAGAAAACCAAACATAAAAGCAAATTGAAAACAAAATAGTCTAAAACACCAAAAAGCTAGCACACAACAAAAATAACACAAAACTAATTAAAAAACATTTCTAGAAATTACGAAGCAGCAAGTTTTAGCAATTATGAGCTGCGAGCCTCCATATGTCCAATTATCTTATGCTCTCACGAGGTCTTTTGTGAGAGCACCCCTGCAAAACTCAACAATAGTTAGATTTAGGAACCCAAACTGGTTTGGGTCCCTTCTTAGGAAAAGTAGAATACAATGCAGGTGTGGTATGTTGTGAATCATATACCTTAGGTTTCCATATCCAATGTGTACTACGGTGAATGGTGCAAGTGTGTGAGATGTGTCATAGCATGCCACAAGAAAAATATCTAACTTCAGGAAAAGGATTTCTTAAATGGTTTGAGTTATAATGCCTCTTCCTAGGTCTTGGCTTTTGATCAAGAGTAGGCATCATCCAAGTTTTCTTAAGTGTAGACAATTCATTTTTAAAACTCAAGTTTGTATTTTTTAGAACATCATTCTCAACCCTCAAGCTTTTCTCTTTCTCTTTAGATTTCTTGAAATCAGATTGAAGAGAGGTATGTGAAACTTTTAATGCTTCATTCTCATTAATTAATTCCGAGTGCTTTTTATTCAAATCATCAAATTCATCAAGCCAACCAAGTGATTAGAATCAATCATTGAATGATCTTTAAGAATAACTTCATACTCTTTTTGTAAATTCACAAGTTCCAATTTTAAGTTGGCATGAGTCTTCTTAAGTTTTTTGTATGATGCATGGATTTTCTCACAAATCTCAAACAATTCATCATAGGTTGGTTTACATACCTCTTCCTCCTTACTTTGCTCAAGATGATCTTCTCCCATAAAGCACAGGTTTGTTGTCTCTTCCTCTGGTTCAATCTCAGAGGAATCAGTACCAGATTCTGCCCAGAATGCCTTTTGGACTCTCTTCTTGTCCTTCCAAAACTTTGGTTTCTCCTCACCCTTTTCCTTTTCCTTATATGAGTGATCTAGAAGTGTAGGACAATTGGCTTTCACATGTCCAAGTTTCTTGCATTCAAAACAAACGACATCATAAGATCCTTTAGAATATTTATGATCCTTACCTTTTCTCCAATGATGCTTTTGCTTCTTCCTTAGAAAGCTTTTGAATCACCTTGTGATGATGGAAACTTCATCACTCTCAGACCTGGAAGAATCAGAGTCAGATTTGTGCGCCATCAGTGCAACTATTTTCTCCTTTTTCTTCTCACATGCATCAAGATTTCTTTGATTCACCCCTTGCTCGTAAGCAATGAGTGAGCCAAGTAAGTTATCAATAGAATAATTGTTCAAATCCTTAGATTTAGTGATTTCAGAGATTTTAACATCATATGACGAAGGCAAGCATCTCAAAATCTTATTTACTTTCTCATAGTTTGAAAGTTCTCTTCCTAATGCATGCAGTGAAGTGACTATCTGTGTAAACCTAGTATACATGTCAGAAATAGATTCAGATAGTTTCATACAAAAAAGTTCGTAGTCAAGCAAGAGAATATTTAAACGAGATTGTTTCACTTCATTGGTTCCTTCATAAGTGATACATAACCTATCCCAAATCACTTTACTAGTTGAACAAGTAGAAACACGCATGTAATTCTCAGATTTTAAAGCACAGAAAAAATAGTTTAAATATTTTGCATTTAATTGGGCTAAATCTCTTTCATTGAAAGTCCATTCAGTAAAAGCAATTTTAGTTTTAGCACCATTAATTTCACGAGAAGGTGGAGAATAATCTTCTTTGATAAGCATCCACATGCGATAATCAATAGATTGTAAAAATATTGACATGCGGGTTTTCTAGAAATCAAAAGGTAGGTTATCGAACAGGGGAGGTCGGGTAATATAATACTCTTCCATAGTGTTACGAATCTCAAAGTTAGCCATGGATCAAAATTCAAAAAGTTTTCAAACTAATTTTTATGAATCCCGCTCTGATACCACTTGAAAGTTCGTTAGGGATGTTAAGCCCTATAGATCTGGCCAAAGCTAACCAAGAGGGTGGGGGTGAATTGGTATTTTAAAAATTCTTTTCACAAAGAAGTAAAAATCACATAAATCAAAATCACACCACAAAAATAAGTGCGGAAATTAAAATGCAGAAGCAAGAAATAAAAACACAGAAATTTATAGTGGTTCGGTCAACTCGACCTACGTCCACTCCCAGAGGCACCCTCCGAGTGTTGCACTACACTCGTGACTCTCCTTTAGCCCCCACAGCTAGGCGGAGAAGCCTTTACAAAGAACCTCTTTTTGCCACCCCGGCAAGGCAGAGAACCTATCTCCTTTTGCTTCCTCCTGAAGCTGGCAGAGAACCACAATCAGATGCTGAATCCTTACCTCTACCGACCCTTCCACGGATGAGAACCTCTAGACGAAGAAGAAGCAGAGCGATCCTTAAAGCAACCCTTGTGAATCCCCTCACAAGCTCCCCCTCACAAGATCCTCTCTCTCTCTCTCTTTCTCTCTCTCTCTCTCTCTCTCTCTCTCTCTCTCTCTCTCTCTTTCTCTCCTCAAGGTCTTCTCAGGTAAAGGCAGCAACAAAAGATTGTTAAAAAATGTTGAATAAGAGCTCTTAAATAAAAGAGCTTCAAAGGAGCTCATTAATTGCAAGTTGCCAACAATATAGTCCAGGCCGATATGGACATCATCCTGGCCGATATGGACATCGTCCTGGCCGATCAGTACAAATCTCAGAAGATCGGCCAGAGCATCGCCCTGAATGTAAACTGGACAATTTCAAAATTGGCTTGATCATCCAGGATGATCTCACGATTGTCCAGGCCGATTAGTTCAAATCAGAGGAAAATCGTCCAGAGCATCGCCCTGAATTTGTGCTCGCTGATATTTATCATCCAGAACTAAGGTTTTTGAATAGATTGTCCTGACCGATCCTGTGATTGTCCAGGCCGATATGATCATATCAATCATCATTAATTACTTCCTTGATTTATCTGAGTAATTAAGACATAATTATGAATATCGTCCAGGCCGATCCAAAATCGTCCTGGCCGATTGCCAAAAATACAAAATACCTTAATTGTTTATGGCTACAATTTCTTTCTATTTTGAGCTTATCGTCCTGGCCGATACAAGTATCATCCAGGACTACCTGCTAATGACGACTGCCTTAATTAAGAATATTGAATAGAATCTCTGATTTAAACTAGATCGTCCAAGCCGATATAAATATCGTCATGGCCGATGTAAGTAAAAATAGAAATTCTAAGTCTCTCAAGTGTGTGTGTGTAGGGTTACGTAGCATCAATATTTTTGAACATTACAAATAGACTCAAGAAGAGAAAAAGTAAAGTACAGACTGACTCAACCCTAACCTATGCAATTTTGAACTAGCTTCGTTTGTTCGTCCAATCTTTGATTCCTGAAAAGTTAGAAGTAACAGACAGTCCAAGAGAATCAATAGTGTTTGTCAATCATCAAAACATAAGTCATGAAAATAGATTTGCAACAAGGGTTAAAGACCTTAACCATCAAGTTCAATTTAGGTTGCTGCTTCTTTTTTAGGAAATCAGGACAAAAGGTCTCTATTATTTAAAACATTTATTTTAAGAAACTTTTCATACATGCTGAGATATAAAAATAGTGAAAATGCTGATGATGAAAGGACTGATTTGGAGGAAGACGTTGCTTTTTTATTAGAAGATGATATTCCCACAGGACGTGGAGGCCAAAAATAGAAATGTAGGCATTTAGGAAGCAGAATAGTTGAAGTTAAAAGAATTATAGCCATAGGGAAATATCAATTTAGGAGATGTATGCTTCAACATATAAGAAAAGTTCAAACTCCTCCAAAATTTACTTACTTTATATAAGCCTATATCTAGTGTGCTTAACATTAATTCATATTACTAAACATACTCAATGTATTAGCTACATATTTGTTGTGTATTTGTTATGTACTTATTATTATTATGCTACCTATTTACTACTTAATTTCTATGTATCTTCTACATATTTACTGTATATTTTCTACATATTTATTAGGTAATTACTTCATGTTTGCTACGTACCTTTTGTGCATTTTCTACATACATGTTGTGTATTTTCTATGTATTTTATAGGATGTGTATGAGAATGAGAGAGACATAAAAGGTTTACTATAGTTATGCCCATAATGTTAGTTTTAGTGTTCATAAAGATCATCTTAGTAATAGGCCAAATCCTAGAAAGATAAAATGTAAGGTCTTTGTCTATTTAAAATCTAGTTTTAGGAAGTTACCTAATTTGAATTCCCAAATGAATTATAAAAAATTTGACACCAGAATGAGTTGTCTAGCTATGATTAGGTTTATAGTGGATGAATGTAGAAATTAGAAGGTGAAAGACTTATTGAAACCCATAATCATGAGTTGGCTAGGCCAACAGACCGACGTCTCTTGAGATCGTGTAGGAATGTATGTGATAAGAATGGTTCTATTATTAAATCAATGATAGGAGCCGGGATAAGAATAATTAATGCATTTTCCTACCTTGAATATAAAGTTGGAGGTGTCCAGAATATTAGATTCTTTAATAAGGATGCATACAACTTTATTCAAAATGAGAAAATAGTTAAGATTGAATATGTGGACACTAATAGTTTGATTCAATTATTTGAAGATCATCAACTTAATGACTTCATGTTTGTATGGGATGTCCAAATTGATGAATTTGATATAATTTTTTATGTTGATGGGATGGGTAGGATATATTATGACTTCTTTGGAGATGTTGTAATTTTTTATACCAATTATAGGATTAATAAGTATAATTTATTATATGCACCATTTATCAAGGTTATTAATCATAGGCAAAACATTCTGCTTGGGGTGGCCTTTTTATTCTAGGAAACAATTGAACCATTTATGCTAATGTTTAAAACTTTTATACAAATAATGGGTAATAAACATTAAAAACTAATATTTAATAATCAAGACCAATAAATGGTTAGGGCCATAGTTGTTACATTACCTCATACTCGCCATAGAGTGTGTCAATGGAATATTTATAAAAAGGTTCCATCAAAGTGTGGTGCTTCAATAACAATAACGAAGTCAGAGGTCTCTTCCATAAGTATTTGAGCAAGTGTGACTACGAGGAAGAGTTTTAGATAATATGGACTAAAATGATAACATAAGGGAACCTCCAAGATTATGCTTGATTGGAAGTTCTTTATAAGATGAGGAATAATTGGCCAACAACATTCAATAAGGATTGTTTTAGTATGGGCATTTCTTCCACACAACATAGCGAGTCTACTAATAATGTGCCATAGCATTTCAAAGGACACAAGTTCTATTACTAATTTTTTTCTTTGTTTAGAGAAGGTGATGATGACTTGGTTCCTTAATGAACATAATGAGAACTACAAATGTAGCCAGTCTAAAATAGCACCTGCAATAAAAAGAAGCTCAATATTAAAGAAAACTGTTTGATTCTACTCAAGAAAAGTATATTAATTTTTACTAGGTGTGGGTGGAATGAGTATAAAGTTTGTCTCATGTGATTCTTTAATTTTTTTCATCTATTGCATAGAAAATAAGGATCAGTTTAATCCTTAGGTTATAAATTTTTAATGCATAAGAAATAGGCATTTCATTCAGCTGCAAGAAGTTTTGTATGATGGGTTTGTTGTGTTTGCACTGCATGAAAGTTTTGATGCAGATGGATATTATGAAAATCTCTTAGAAGTACCTACTGCATCGATGGTAAGAAAGAGCTCATATATATATATATATATATATATATATATATATATATATATATATATATATATATATATATAGGCCACATGTTTATAGAAACTTTAAAAAATAATTATGAAGCTAGTAGTATATCAAATTAACACACGAGCGTAAAGGAAAGTTGAGGCTGAACAATACATATTGGCTACAATGAAGGACATGTCTTATAATATAAATTTGATCTTCTATAGTAAGAGAAACAACCATAAGTTTATACAAGGTAGCATTGCATAAGTAAAAGATCCACCAAGTGACGGCCTAAAGGCATCTCAAACGCAAGGCTAAAAAGCCAATGAAAAAAGAAGAAGAAGCTAAAGAGTTTGATTTAACTTCCTAACTAATTACCTTTAATTATATATTATGGCATAATGTAACTTTTTCGTGATCAAAATTTTTTTTTACAAGGAAATCTCCCGTGAAGGAAAATAACACAAATGTCTTCACCTTCAATAATGTTTATTTTTTCAAACATGCCTGAATGATTTACAGAGGAATTCATAACCGACGCACCCTCCAATCAGATAACATATAAGTGCACGAGTATCATGATGAATATCATTGCTATAGGGTATGGTGTGTTCTATCTTTTCATTAGCTTTTTGTTGATTGATATCTTATAGGTTCCCCGATAAAGTTGCTTATCTTTATGGTGATTTTTTGGGGAACTGACTTCTTATTGTTCATTTCTATTTACATTTATAATTAGTAAGGAATCTTAGACTCATTATATTGCATTTTCTTTTTAACTATAGCCCTTTGAGCATTAATCAAGTTTTTGATCCCTTTTAAGGAATTTATAACTTCTTTTATATTGACACGTAAGCCCCATTGTCAGTTTCTACCAAAAAAAAAAAAAGAACAATTTACATACAAATACACACATGCACAAAAGAATACATACTTAAAAAAGCTGGACTTAAATTTATACCACACTTTTACAACATTTTTATCCTAAATGTATATAAATTTAATATACTCATTCAAAAAATGCACATGCACAAAAGAATACATACTTAAAAAAGCTAGACTTAAATTTATACCACACTCTTACAACATTTTTATCATAAATGTATATAAATTTAATATACTCATTCAAAAAATGCACAAGCACAAAAGCACACCAACTCATGCTACATAGAGTAATTTTGTATTCTACTCTTATATTATATGTGATTTGAAAGAGTAAAAAATTATGATACTAAATAATGGCACATCAAAATATTAAAACGTATTTATTCCAATTTTAAGAATATTCTAAAGGGATTTGTTATAATGAACTTTTATCACGTGTATTTTTAACTATTCTCCTATAATCATTCTTATCCTTAATGACAAATTCATGCAAACTATACATGCACATACAAGCATAAACACTCATGCAAAATAGACCTAATCTTATAAATTGCTTTTGAATTTTATGATAATTTAAAAAATAAAAATTTCCATATTAACCTATCGATTTCATGAAAGATTAATAATATTTATTTAAGAGTTTTAGAAATATTATAAATGGCACTGTCACAATGATCTTTTTTCAAGTGATTTTTCACAATGGTAAATTTAATTAAAAATTATTCTCTTATAATAATTATTTTTATTTTAAAAGCATACAAACAAAGAAATTGGCTTGTTTAAATACTGAGCATAAATAATTTGTATATGCTTATATTTACAAAACTAAGAAAATAATTTCAATTTTTTTAAATGCATCTTTGAATCGAATAAAAATTATATAATGTAATTCACACTCAATCAAGCTCATATAATTTACACACATATACACACAAGCACACACACTAATTGAAGATGGAGTAAACTTTATACAACTCTCATAAAATTTTTTTTATCCTAAATACACATAAATTTCACATACTTATGTAAAGCATACACATGCACACAAGTATATACACTCATGCAAAATAGAAAAAAAAAAATTATTTTGTTATTCAATTATATGATATTTTGAATAGTAAAAAAATGTTTTGCCAAAAAAAAAAAGGATTTTAATAAAATTTAATATTATTTTTTCTTGTTTAAAAAATATTAAAAAGTGTTTTATAATGATGGTTTTTTATCCCGTGAATTTTATATTAGTCTCCTATAATTGTTTTTTCCTAAATGCACCTAAAGTTCACACATACTTCTAAAGCATACACATACATACAAGCTTTAAAAATGACATATTCAAAAATCGAACATAAATAGATTTTATGGTCATATACTTATGAAGTTAAGGAAATAACTTCAATTAATTTTTAATCTCTTTTTGAATAATAATTGTTTTCATAAATAAAAATTTATATAATACTATTCAAACTCAAGTAAGCACATAGAATTCAAATACAAATACACACATGTACTAAAGCACACATACTCATGAAAGGTGGAGTTTAATCTTATACTAAACTCTTATATATTTATTTAAATCCTAAACGAAAATAAAGTTCACACACTCATACAAAGCATACACATGAACACATGCACACAAACTCATACATGTTAGAGTAATTTTGTATTTTGCACTGAGTTCATGAGAATTAAAATAGTAAAAATTAATTTATAGGGGAATGAATTTCATAAAAGATTAAAAGTATTTATTTAAGATTTTACAACTACTCCAAAAGGCTTTATTACAATGATCTTTTATTGCATGAATATTTTACTACTCTTCTACAATTATTCTTATCCTAAATGTACGCAGAATTCACACATTCGTGCAAAACATATACATGCAGATAATCATGCAGAATATAGTTAATTTTATATTTCTCTCTTGAATTATAAGAGATTCAAAAAATATTAAAATGTTTTACTAAATAATGGATTTATAAATGATTAATAATATTTAACCAATGTTTTATAAATATACTTAAGAGCTTTATCACAATGATCTTTAATCAAGTAATTTTTATATTCAATCATGCAAGCTTGATTTCATTATATAATATTCTCTTCTAAGAATTTTTATCCTATATCTACATATAGTTCACATACTCATGCATGACATACACATGCACACAAACTAAAAAAATGACTTATTTAAATACTGTGCATGAATAATTTGTATAGGCTTATATTATGAAATAAAGAAAACAAATTCAATTTTTTTTTCTATGTACCATGAATGATAGTTTTTAATAAATAAAAAAAATTATAAAACATAATTCACACTCAATCAATAACATATAATTCACATATATATGGTTTCTGACAATGTGCTTCTTGCACTTGAAACTATTCATGATATCCATCATAAGGAGGATGTTCATAAAATGGTTTTGAAGTTGTACATTTCTAAAGCATATAATAACATAAGTTAGTCCTTTATGTGTAGTATCTTCAATCATTTTGGATTTAAAGAGAAATATATTACTTTGATTAGCGACATTATTAAGAATTTTTTGTACTCTTTTATTATCAATGCCAATTCCCATGGTTTCTTTAAGGCTTGTCAAGGTGTTACATAAGGTGAACACTTTCACCTGCATTGTATATCGTTGTTGCTGAATATCTCTCTAGAGGTCTTCATGATTTATTATCTTAATATAAATGCTTAGCATATTTAACTTTGGAGGTCTGAATATTTCTCATTTATGTTTTATTGATGATATCATTATTTTTTGCAATGGTTCCATTAAGAATGTGAAGAAAATTCCAATTTCCTTACTTATTTTGATAAGGAAAGTGTCATACCTTTTAATAAAAAGGAAAGTTCTTTTATTCTTGGTAAAAGTATGGATCAGAGAAAATTAATTCCATTTCCCATTATGTCGGCTTTGTTAAGCTATATTTTTTTATATACTACTTGGGTATTGATAAGGGTTCAAGATGGGTCAATCTTCTATTTGAGCTAGAATTTGCAAAGTTAAATGGTTGGGTGAGTAAACTATGCAATTGTGTATTGATAAGGGTTCTTCCTATTTTTGGCAATATGACTCGATGGGAGCTATTCCATTAATGAAATTTTTAACACTCACTCTTAGTTTAACACAAGAGTTTATAATTTTATTTTAAATGATACTTGGAATTCTAATCTTCAGTTAGATTATGTTCCTATTGATGTGATTGATGCTATTTATGAAATTTTGATTAATATGTCAACCACTGATCAAACTATTTTAAAATTCTTTCACAATGGGGAGTTTAGTATGAAAGAGGTTTGGAATTTTTTTAGAACAAAATCCCCAACTAACTCTTTTTTTTTTTTTCAAATCTAGTATTCAATTATTCCCACCAATTAATATCATCTTTTTTTATTGGAGACTTTTGTAGAATTTAATCCTTGTGGATGACAACGTTAAGAGGAAAGGATAATATATTCCTTTTAAATGTCAATGATGTTTTAATTATGAGACTATTGAACATGTATTTTTGGATGGGCCTATTATTAATAATGGTTGGTATCATCTGAATAATACCTCTGGGTTTAATATGAACTATATTAATTCTTTTTGCTCTTCCCTTCTATCTCATTTGTTTCATCATGAATTTTATGCTTTGTCGTATGTTGGTGGTCTGGTTTTATGCTTTTGTCGTATGTTGTTCATCTTGAATTTTTTTAGCAACTATATTTCTATTTTTTTCTTTCTTAGAGAGTGGTGTATGGTTTGGGTTTTATTTGTTTAAATTGATCATGTTTGGGCTATTTGATGACTATTTCAGTCAGTGTTGTAAGTTGGTTTGGTTGTTTGTGAGTATTTTGGTTATTTGTTCTATAATTTTTTTGTGATGTGTTATTCTATAACTTATTCAAATTTGATTGATCGAGGAAGAAGAATGTGATAGCCTATTATTGTTGGAGTTAGGAATAATGAAGGAGAAGATCATGTTAATAACTCTTGGTCTAAGGAGTTTTGATTGGCTATATACAGATGAGAAGAGGAGGAAGGTTAACTACATTAGGGAGGTCATATTTTAGTGCTTACATTTATTGATGTTTTTTGGGTTTTTAGCAGTTTGGTTTTGGTTTCTTAATTTTAGGTTGGTGGCCGGTCTGGTTATGATTGACAATATACTATTGGAAATTGCATCCTTCTTATTGGGTTGCTTATTCTTGTAGTTTTGTTTTTATTTCTTTAGAGTTTAGCTAGTTTTTGCTTTGTCTAGTTCTCTGGCTCATTTCAGGGTGTTTATGTGATTTCTTTCTCTATTTTGTATATGATATTCTTAGTTTAGGGTGTTAATTCTAAAATAATTTTGGTTTATGCTATTTTAGTCATGGGTTCTAGTGTGTCTTTGCTATTGGTGGCATCTTTTTTATGTATATTTATTTTGATATCCTTTCCCTATTGGTGAAATTTTAAATCACACAAAAAAGATCTAGAATAGAATTTTCTCCAAGAAGTTATAGCAATTGTAAGATGCAAAACATAAGTAAAGTGCAATAATCTGAAAAAGCACACCAGAAGATTTATAGTGGTTCGGTCACTTGACCTATGTCCACTCCCCGAAGTCCTCCGCTCAAGGAATTTCACTACTCAAAAGTAATTCTCTTTTTTTTTTTTCCACAGTAAGGCGAAGAATCCTTTACAAAATCTCACTTTCATCTTCTCCAGTGTGGTGGAGTACAAACCGCTATGTCACCGTCCCGGTGTTGGCAGCGAATCTTATTACTTTTCTCCCTCCTAGAGAAGACAGAGTACCTTTGAGGACATGGACCTTCAAGCCTCTCCCACTTAGAGAGATCCCATAAGATTTTCTTAGGCCATAGGAGGAGCAAGCGTGCAGAAGGCTTGGAGCAACCATGTGATCCACTCACACTATTTTCTCACAAACTCACCTTCTTTTTTCTATCACAAACCAAAAAATCTCACCAAGTAGCTCCCTCTCAAGAGTTCCCCTTCCTGTCACGTTCCTCTCTCTTGTTTTGTTTCAAAAGACAAAAGTATCATATATAAATCAGGCTCCAAGAAACCCTAAAATTTTAATTCAGTCATTTATGTTTGTACAGTATGATCCAAGATCATACAATCCGATCAGTTCGAAACAACCTTTGTTCTGGTACGAAGGTGTATGAATAGGCAATTTTTTTGAACACTATCGTATCGTTCGAGATAAATATCATCCAGTATGATATGTTATATTTCTTCTATTCATACAAGATGAATGCTGGGATGACCAAAACTCATCTCTATTCATCGTCTGGTACAATACAATTCATATAGTATGATCAGTTAAAAGCTTCAGGTCGTCCAATATGATGTTTACAACTTCTAGTATAATTAGTTCAAAAAGCAAGGGATCGTCTAGTATGATGTTTGGGATAATAAAAAATTTCCTTGGTTCATTATATGGTATGAACCATGCATATAGTATAATTACCAATCAATAATTAATCCTTAATTTATTTAACTAATCATGGTGGTTTATTTAAGTAGGTATTAAAATATTCGCACTGTACGATTCAATCGTACAGAAGATCAGTTTAAAATTCAAGATTTAAAAACTTAAATAAATTTGGCAGCTAAGTTTTCAAATTAAAAATACATCATACATTACGATGATGATCATATAGTATGATTAGTTTATACAGAATAGCCGTTGAGTCACAGTAGTTCATACAATATTATCTACAATAAATAAAAAATTTTCCCTTAAAAAAAAACTCTTCCCCTGTGTGTGTGCATGGTTGCTCAGTTTGCATACACTTTGTGACCTGACTCAAGAAAACAAAAAAAAAAACAAAAAAAAAAGAAAAAGAAAAATGCAGAGTTATCTTGAGCAATATGTGATATCCCTGAAATATTAGTAATCATAGACAAGAGCAACATTCAAAATATTCAATGAATAATGATATTATTTAATTGAAATTATTTTTCATCATCAAACTTTCAAGATGGGGGTCATAGACTTCAACAATCTCCCCTTTTTTATGATGTCAAATAATATTGTCGATAAGCAAGTTTGCATAATTTTTTTATTTTCTTAAGTAAACTTAAAAACATGAAAAGAAACATGAACATATAAATAAACATGCATTTCATTGGAAGTAAATACTAAAAAAAGACATGATAAACATGACATCTAAACAAAGCATACTAACTAAAGTAAATAATAAACTTCTATCCCTTTTGACATCGCCAAAAAGAGGAGTACCAAACAAAAACTTAAAAAAAATATAAGACAGTGACATAGTCAATAAGTTGGATCCTAATCAGGTGGTGGTGGAGGTGACTAAAAGAAGTAGTGGATGGAGTGAACTGTTGATTAATTAAAGAAAATCTTCCCCAAACCATTGCATGTCCTCTTCGTACTATTGGTGTTAGTCTTGGATAAGAGATTTAAGTCGGGTTTGGAGATGGTCAAGTCATTTAATTATATCATTGTGAGGATAAGCAGGTGCAGGTCCTCGTTGTGGTGCATATCTTCTTAGTGGAGCATGTTCTCCTTCTAGAGCGCATCCTCCTCTTCTTCATCAAAATCTATCTCGTCCTCCACTTGTCCTCGATGAAACAAAATATGGAAGCATGCATCCGTATAGAAAATAGGTAGATTGTTAGGTTGATTAAGATAGGTTAACTGTTATTTATGGTGATGACTGTATCCTATAAGGTGGCCAAGAGCTAAATTTTGTTTTCTGTGGGTGCTAGGAAGGTGAACTAGGGTCATATTATAGATATAGACAGAAATTAAGTTAGCTTCATCAAATTTAGTATTTGGCATGATTAGGTGGGTGATAACAGATAGGATTGGAGTCATATATATATAATATCTCCAGCTTTGGGTATGATTGATGTTCTAAGAACATGTTGAATGACGTGAGCATTTTGGGTTAATGACTGAATAAGTGGTTGGTGTTGGTTCAAGAAAATATTCCTAAGAACTAGATTGACGGAACTCCTGTCAAATTTATTTGTAATAAAAGAGTGGGCTCTAGGACCTTCAGTAGAAAGCCTAATATATTAAGCGAAGTCTGCCTTGGTGATTTCTACATTTTGCCGGTAGATAAAAGAGGTGAGGGTCAAGGTTTCTACAGTGAACATTAGATTTAAAAGGAATTAAAAAAGGAGCTCAAAATTGAAAGGGAATGCTAGAGAGAAAAGGAATTATAAATTGGTGGAAGCAAAGAGGCTCATCACCTCAAAGTTTAAGGCTGCTTGATTTAGAATATAAGAGGGGGTTATCTTGTAATCCTTGAACTTATGGTATGCTTCCTCATCCTTAGCGGACAAAAATCAGTAATCGTGGCGACGAGAGGAAGAAGAGCTTCCTATAACAAGCCGGCTACGTTTGCTTGACATCGAGTAAGAAAAAGTGAGGGCAAATGTAGTGAGGAGAGGATGAGTGAATTGAACTTGGTTCCTCTCAGATTTATAGAATTTTTGGCTGATCGTACAGTACAATCGAGGATCGTATAGTATAATTAGGCACTTATATCGTCTGGACGAATGGTTAGGAAAAGATGGTTAAATCATATAGTACGATCAATATCGTACATTACAATCAACAAAAAAAATTCCCTTTAAAATAAAAACTCCCCCTGTGTATGTGCGTGGTTGCTCAGTTTACATACACTTTGTTGTCAGACTCAAGAAAAGAAAAAAATAAAAGAAAAATATAGAGTTACAGACTTCACATCCTATTATATTCAGCCTCAAGTCTTCTTGTTGTCATGATCAATTTGTGATCTCCCTGAAATATTAGTACTAACATATAAAAGCAATATTTAAAATATTCAATGAATAATGAGATAATTCAATCGACATTATTTGTCATCATCAAAATCTCAGGCTAGGGGTCATGGACTACTACAGTTTATGTCTCTCTCAGCTATGGGTTTTTTCTCAGCTGGTTTGTTTGTTATTCCTAGTGTTGGGTTCATGGGTCATTGTTTTGGAATTGGTATTTTTGTTGGATATTTCACTCATTGGTTTGTTAATCTTTTCTTCTACAGCTTTGGTCTATCTCAATGCAGCTTTGAAGAATTTTTTTTGATCTCCTTGCATCTTGTTATATGATATTTTTTGTAGGATGTTGCTTGTCCATCTTGATTGTTCTTCATGTATATTAAACTTTAGCTCTGTGTTAGATCCTTCTCATTTTTAGGCTTAGATTCTTGTCTTTAGTTTCTTTTGCTAGGTTTTCTTTTCTCTTCTTTTAATTTATTTTGTATTATAGTTGGGATCATTGGCTCGTGTTTTTGGTTGTAGCTCCTTGAGCTTTACTGGGCATTTGATTCTTTTAAAGACTTGTATTCTATTGATGATTTAACACATATGCATGTTGGTGGATTTTAACCTATATATATATATATATATATATATATATATATATATATATATATATATATATATATACTTGCACACACAAGCTTACATTAATACAAAATATTGTTAATTTTATATTTCACTCTTAATTCTATGATAATTGAAAAAATAAACTTTGTTTTACTAAGTAATGAATATCATAAAAGATTAATAAAAATTATTCAAGGTTTTACTAATATTCTAAAGGGTTTTGTCATGATGATCTTTTTTCAATTGATTTAGTAATATCAAATAAATCAAGACACTATTAATTATAAATTATTCTCTCATAATTATTCTTATGATAAATGCACATATAGTTCATAGAATAATACAAAGCATACACGACCATACAATTTAAAAAATAACTTATTTAAACACTAACATAAATAATTTTGATGGGCTTTTATCTGTGAAGCTAAGAAAATAACATTTGTTATTTTTTAAATTATCTTTGAATGATAGTTTTTTTTTTCATAAATAAAAATTATATAATGCAATTCACACTAAGCAATAAAAAATAATTCACATGCATATGCACATATGCACACACCCATGCAAGATTAAGTTTATTTTATACTACACTCTGGAACTATTATTATCCTAAATGCACGTAAAGTTCACACACTCATGCAAAGCATACACATGCATACACACTCTAACAAAAATGAATAATTCTTCATTTTCCTCTTAAATTTTGTGTTATTAAGTAATGAATTTCATAAGGGATTAATAATATTTATTTAAAATTTTATAAATACATATTTATTACGTGAATTTTATACTACTCTTCTAAAGTTCATATATTCATACAAAGCATACACTATCACACACAAGTACATACACTTGTGCAAAATAGAGCTAATTTTATTTTTCATTCTTGAGTTCTATGAGAATTCAAAAAAAAAAAAAGAAATTTTTTTTCTTTCCAAACAATGGATTTCATAAGAAAATTAATAGTTTTATTTAAGGTTTTGATAATATTATAAAGGGGTTTTAATAGCTCATGCCAGATAGAGTTAATTATATACTATTTACTTATAGTTATTTTAATCCTAAACGCAAATATAGTTCACACACTCAAGCAAAGCATACACATGCACACAAGCTAATAAAATGATTTATCTAAATACCAAGCATAAATAACTTTTGTAAGCATATATTAGTTAAACTAGGAAATAACTTCAATTATTTTTAAGTTATCTTTGATCGAGAGTTTTTTCAATAATTAAAAAAATTATATAATGAAATTCACCCTTAAGCAAGTACATATAATTTACATACACATGCACACACAACTATACAAGCACGCAGAAAATCTAACTTTTCTTTGTATTGAGTGCTTTACTAGGATTGTGAAAAAAAAAAGTGCTCTACTGTTTAATATGAAGTTTTCCTTTGTTGGGAAATTTACGATCTGTTGACCCTCACTGGATGTTATTCAAATTTTTTTCTTTAATATGAAGTTATTTGGTGAATTTTATATTACTATCATGGATCCTAGGCATGTGTTAATTAAACTAATTAATGGCTTGGATTACATGAACATTTTTGCTTGTCGATCTTACAGTATTTTCCATTGCTTCATGAAATTATTTAAATGGATGCCTTATTATGATTTATCAAAGGAGTCTGTGGAACTTCTGTTTTGGATTTCCTTTTTTAAATTACATCCACATCTTTTCTCACATTAGATTTTATTTGAACTAGGGTCTCTATTCGGATGACCTTTGCAAATTGATAATGCAACAGCTTCTAGTTCGGGGCCATTAGTTGTTCTTATCTTAATTGAGTTAGATATTACTAAAAAGTATATTGATTCTATTTGGCTAGGGCCTAAAAAAGATGGCTATGCACAAAAACTGGGTTTTAATAGTTTTCTTCTTTTTTTAATGCTGCAAATGCATTCGACATGTTAAATATGAGTGTTACCTTTTGTATCCTCTCTTAAGGAAATATCACAAAAACTATAAACCCTAATTTGGATAGGATCAGAATGAGAAGGATATTGAAGCTAATAAAAATTTGATCTGACAAATTTTCAAGTGGATACGATTATCCTTGCAACGGATTATCTATTGTTAATTTTAAGTGATTGGATCTAATGGTTGATCTTCCTACTCTTCCTAATGGTGACAATGTTGATCCTGACAATGAGCATGTTGATAATCATGAGGTCTTATCAACTTGTTTAGAAAATAAATCTCTTAATTTTCATATTGACACATCTCAACTAATATTAATCTTATATAAACTATTGGTATTGTTGTGAATGATTCCAATATTTTAATTGAGCATAATGTGAATGTAATAGCGCCTATTTCTGATGAGGTTGATCTTAGTGATCATTCAAAATCTTATTGGGAAGAAGGAGAAGTTCAATCAGAGGAGGGTATGAATTGGTTGGTTTTGGGTTACAAGATGAATCAAAAGGTTTTGCATAATTTAATTGATGATTTCAACATGGTTACTTGCAAAAACAAGGGTAAAAAGAGAAAAAAATCAAGTAACTCTATGTCTAAATCTTGGTTCATTAGTTCTAATAATTCTTACAAATTGGTTAATTAAGGATTAGTTTAATTGTTTGGAATGTATAAGGTGTGAGGAATCTTAACACTACTCTAGAATCCATAATCTTTGTAGAATTCATAAAATTTATTTCCTTGCTATTTTAGAACCTATGGTTGCTGCCTCTAATCTTTCTACTTGTCAACATCAATGGGGTTGTGATTATTCTTATGCTAAAACTAATAAAAAATATGTCAAACATTCCATAATTTGTTATTTTGGTCAAGTTGTTTATTACAATTTATCTATTTTTATAGTAAATGTCTTGGGATTTATTATTAACACGAACTATACATATCTGGATGTCTTCCTCTTTGGCAACATTTAAAAAAAATTATAATATTTATAGTGGGCTTTGTTTTTTAGTGGGATTTCAATATTATTTCTAAATGTGATGAAAGGATTGGAGGTTCTCCTCCAAATTTAGTTGTGTTTGATGATTTTAATAACATGATTCTCTCAGATATTAGTTTCTTTGGACCGAAATTCACTTGTTCCAATTATAAATTATGGGAGATACTATATCGAATCCTATTTAATAATGCATAGTTATCTTATTTTATCAATAATAAAGTTGATCATCTTTGTAGGACATTTTCATATCATATACCTCTTTTAATCACTATTAAGTCTATTAATAATCCTTGGGGTTCTCTTTTTATAGTACAAACTTTGAGTCTCCTTGCCACTGATTTCTATAATGTCATGGAGAATAATTGGAAGGCTCCTATTATTTATTTTGATGGTTCTAATGACATGATTTTATTTTCCCTCAAGATCAAATGGTTGAAACAAATCCTTCTTTGCTGGAACAAAAATAACTTTGGTAATATTTTTGACAATATTACTAAAGCTGAGCATGAGGCCATTCACTTGGAGAATATCTTCTTTGATAATCCTAATGATTTTAATAAATCCAACCTCTTAATGATAAAAACCATCTGATTGACCTCTAGTTAAGAGAGGAGTTTTGGCCTCAAATGGCTAACGTTAAACACACTTTTGAAGGAGATATAAATACTAAATACTTCCACATTTTAGTTATAAAAAAAAACTTCTAGTTTTATTAAAAAATAAATATGTTAGCGACCAGTGAGTGGATTGGTGATCAATATACTATTTGCAATTTGGTAGTCTAATTTCCAATCCTCTTTTGGTACTCCAATATTGTGGAAGACATTTACAATTTTCAAGTTATTCCCAAGCTTATTTCTAGTGAGGATAATTCTCTTCTTTGTAACACTTCATACTGAATAAGATTTTTAATGATATTATATAAGTTTGAATAAGGGCTCTGTTATAGGGTTGATGGTTTTACCTTTAAGTTTTATCATACTTATTGGAATATTATTAAGGTTGAGCTTTTTAAGCATATTAAATATCTTTTCAAAGGTTATTCTATTCCCAAAATTCTTGCCAACACTTATATTATTTTGATTCCCAAATGTGTCAACCCTGAAAAATTGGAATGATTTTAAGCCTATTAGCTTATGCAATACTTTTATAAAAGTTTTAGCATTTAGAATGGTCTCATTCTACCCAATATTAATATGAAAATTAGACAAGGTTTGTTAAAGGTAGATTCATTACATATAATATCTTGTTTCCTTAAGAGATCATTAATGATATTAATCTTAATGTACCATGCCATAAAACTTTAAGATATTTTGGTTTTGATAATTAGTGCACGTCTTTATTTAGGAATGCCATTAAAAATATTTGGTTCTACATTATTGTGAATGGCATCTCTCATTGATTTTTTAAAACTAAAAAATGTTCTTAGACAAGGTGACCCAATATCTCCTGCTCTTTTTATCATTGGAGTTGAATATCTTTTAAGAGGTTTAAGTTTTTGTTTCTAAATATACTAGTATTTCTTTAAAGAGACCACATTGGGTGATGGAATCATGTAGATATGATAAACTATTGTTTAGTATGTAATACTATAAAGTTTTTTGGAATAACATTATTAAATAAAAAAAGATATATTTAAATTAATTTAATATTTAATAAAATGTTTTTCTTCTTACTGAAAAGACAATATAGGGAGTTCAAGGTAAGTTTGAATTTTGGAGGTCAACCTTAGAGTCTAAAGGCTTTCATTTGAGCAGATATGACACAAAATATATGGAGTGTAATTTAGTAATAATAGATCTAGTGGGGGGAATGTTAATTTAGGTAATAAAGTCATTAATAAGAGTATATGTTTTAGCTATCTTAGGTCTATTGTTCAAAGTTATGGTCAAATAGATGGGTATATTATTAGTATAATTCAATTTGGATGGCTAAAGAGGATGAATTCTTTGGACTTACTGTGTGATAGAAAAGTACCTCTCAAACTTAAGGGGAAATTCTATAAGATGGTAGTGAGACCTACAATGCTTTATGGTGCAGAATGTCTTTCATTTAAAGAGAAGCATAATGTAAAGTTAAGTGTCATAGATATGAGGATGCTTAGGTGGATGAGCGGCTTTACTCTTAAAGATAGGATATGAAATGAGCATATACATGAAAATGTTGGAATAGCTCAAGTAGAAGATAAGATTAGAGATTGCTGCCTTAGATGATTTGGTCACATAAAATGGTGGCCTTCCGATGACCCGTTTAGTAAAATAGATGTATTAGATTTGATTTATGTTAAGAAAGGTATAGGTAGACCTAAAAAGAATTGGTTAGAAAATATTAGAAATGACCTTTCTTTATTAAATTTAGATGAGAATTTGACTTTCAATAGGACACAATATAAAAAAAGGATTCATGTAGCCGACCCCACATATTGGTAAAAAGGCTTGTTGCTGTTGTTGTTATTGTTACTGTATACTTGTCATTCTTTCATTAACTCTGGGGGTTTTATTGTTTCTCTCCTATGTTTTGATGATAACTTCATTATTTTTTGTAATGGTGATATTATAAATGTTAAAAGAATTAATTAATTTTTTTAAACCTTGGTTTAGAAAGTGGGCTTCGTTTCAAATGTATAAAAAGCTTCTTTTTTGGGAAAACCCATGGAGGGGCTTGCACGTTAATATAAGAAAAAATTACATAGTCCTTTAAGGGCCCTCAAGCTCGCTAATGATGAGAAGAGCTAAAAAAAGAAACCAAAAAATTCTAAGAGCTCGAGGTCCCTACTAACAAAAATTTAATACAAACCTAAGTAAAATCTATGGTGCACAAGAATGAGCACCCAAAAAGAAGGAAATCACCAAAAACCTACATTTAGCTCCAGCTTCTCATCCAAAATGGTAGCACCATAAATACCTGCATTAAGAGCATTCTACAAAAAAAGATGAGGCCTAGAGTAGAAGAAGCATAAATAAGCACACGAGATAGAAAGTTATAGATCCAGTAAAAATTCATAAAACATATACAAGGGAAGCAACAATAGAAAATCAAACAACTATCAGCAGAGTAACCAGAAAAGATAGAAACAACCCCAAAATCCATCTTAGCAAAGCCATCAAAAACACTAGAAAAATCCCAACACTTATTCTCCTCCACCTTAGCAAAGATTATTGAGTCTAGTAATTAGGTTGTTAAGCCTAAGTTAATGTCTCAAGGCTACTAAGAGGGGGGGTGAATTGGTAGTTTTAAAAAATTTTAATCCCTCTTTGAATTTAAGTTGAACCGAAATGAAAATTTTTCTTTTAAGTTTTTCTAGAAAATGTTTTTCAACCACAGAGTTCTTAAAAATTAAAAAATAAAATGTGGAAACGTAAAAACTGTAAAGTAAATGACACCAGATTTATAGTGGTTCGGTCTATAACCAGACCAACATCCACTCCCCAGAGGCACCCTCTGAGTATTGAAATAATACCAATAGTGGCTCTCCTTTTGCACCCACAGCAAGGCGGAGAAGCCTTTACAACACACTCTTTTCACCACTACCCGATGCGACAGAGAACCATCGTCTTTTTACACAATCCCCAGTGTTGGCAGAGAACTGTCCGTCCTTTCACACTCTCCTAGTATGGGCAGAGAACCCTTCCGTCCTTTCACACTCTCTTAGTGAGGGCAGAGAACCCTACCGTCCTTTCACACTCTCCTAGTGTGGGCAGAGAACCCTACAGCTATTCACACTCTCCAAGTGTAGGAAGCAACCCTTTCGGCTATTCATAATCTCCAAGTGTCGTCAGCGAACCGGATCTCCTTGACAGATCTTCTCACAAGAAATCTAGAAGGAAGAAGGAAAAGAGTGAAGTAATCCCAATTCACAAGTAGAGATTCTTACCTTCGAACTCCAAGTGAAGCCTTTACGCTCCAGTGGTAGGAATCCTCCTTTGAATGCACTCTCACACTCTCTCCTTAGCTATTCTCTCAAGAGGCATGAAGATCAAATGACAAAAAGATTTGGTGGCAGTCTAATTTGGACTATTTATAGAAAAGACAAGAAAAATGCCCAAAAACTACAAATTTTTAATTCTGTATACAGTGGATCGTCCCGTACGATCGTGGATCGTCCTGGACGATTTTACTTAGGCGCTTTGAAACGACCCTATTTGTATATGCGTACGAAATGTCTTCGTACACGCTAATCGTCCCGTACAAACTAAGTTCATCCGGTACGAACGGTTATTACAAAGTCGGTTCTAGAAAACTGCTGAAAATCATTCTAAGTCAGTTATTCGTCTGGACAAAAATTGGTTCGTCTGGACGAAATTTTTATAGAGACCAGATCGTCCTGAACGATAATTAATTTCGTCTGGACGAAAAATTTACAGAGAGCAACTCATTTTCTGACGATAATTAATTTCGTCTGGACGAAAATTTTATAGAGACCAGATTGTCCTGGACGATAATTAATTTCATCTGGATGAAAATTTTACAGAGAGCAACTCATTTTCTGACGATAATTAATTTCGTCTGGACAAAAATTTTACCGAGACCAAGTCGTCCTGGATGATATATACTTTCGTTCCGGACAAATAGGACTTAGAAAAATTTTTAAGTTAGTTCCTATTCGTTCTGTGTGATCAATAGGAGATAACTATCTGATCGTCCCGTACGATCTGATATCATCCTGTACGATCAATATAAATTTTATATGATCTCCTTATGTGTGTGTGTGTATTTTTTTATTCACTAAATTACAATTACTCCCTTTCAAATTTAATTCAAAGAAAAGTACAAGCTTCAAATTTACAAAGTATCTCAGGTTGAATTTAATTTGAAGTCTTCGTAGTCTGGAGTTTGATTTTCCTGAAATGTTAGTACACACAAGTGCAAATACAAATCTTCTTAAATTATTAGGAGATAACTACACATTTGAACAATAATGTTTGGAATCATCAAAACTATACAAGTTGCAAAAATGTAAAGCATGCAAATAACAACTATCTTAACAATCTCTTCCTTTATGATGATGGCAAAACAATTATTGTTTATATGATTTCAATTTAAACAAATCTCCTTAGCTCCCCCTGAATTGATGAATACATGAAGATAAGGAGGCATTTTGAAGCAAAGAACAATATTTTTATTTTTCAAAATTTTTTTAACAAAATAACACAAGCCATAGACACAAAGTCATACACAAAATCAAAATGCAAACAAAACAAATAAAACATACAAATAAAATAAACAAAACATACAAACACTCACAATAATTTCTCCCCCTTTTTGACAACAACAAAAAGTGAAGAAGAAATAGACAAGAAATGTAAGTAATTATATGAAATTCATTTGAAAATTTAATCTAAATGGTGATTTACATAAGGTATGCAATCTAAAACTAATAACATTAGGTAAATCATCGAAATTCATAGAATTTAAGAAGTGACATAACATTGTAAGTAAGAAGAATTTATCAAAAATATGATTCAATTTAGACATTTGAATATAGAAAATCATTACAAGAGAGAAGAATAAAAATTCTATATTTCAAAGTTCAATAGAATATAAATGAACATAAGATCAATTTGAATTAAGAGATTGAAAGAATTTGGAAAGAAGAGAATTACCACATGTAGTGCTTTGCGCATCTTTTTCAAATTTTTGGCACATTTTTATGCATCTTTTGACATTGGGCTAATTTTGTGCCTCTTTTTCATATTTGCGAACCTTTGCGCATTCCTTTTGATTTTTGTACTCTTTGTACAATTTTCAAGAGTAATTGAAACCAATTCTTTCCAAGATCAATAATCTAAAATATCAAATTTTCTAAGTGCATAAATATCACTTGAGCAAAGAAATATAAAATAAGAAAACATCTAAATTGCAATGATAATATTAACTTTTATGTAGTCTAAATGAATAGACATGAGATTAAAAATTCTAATTATGACAAGTTATAAATAAATTTTAAATTTAGAAAGACTAGATTTTCTAATGTAATTAATCTTAAATCACAATCTAATTTAAGCACAAATAGTATTAAAAAAACTAATGAAATTCATAAGAACTAAACACATTTCAAAAACAATCCAAAATCAAAATCAACTACAACATATATTGATATTTATGAAAAGGATTACAGGATCATTTTATAATATCTATACAAAAGAAAATACACTAAAGTTTAAAACAAAGACAAAACCACAGACTCTAAAATAAACTCATTCAAAACACACAAAAATCACAAAATCAAAACAAAATTAAAATAAATAAACTAAGAAAACATAAATATCAATGTTGCAAAAATATTTTTATTTAAGCATTCAAATCAATAACACCAAGCCTTGTTCTTAATGTACTGAAGGTATCAAAGGCTAAAGGTTTTGTAAAAATGTCTGCAAGTTGATTTTCAGTTAAAACATGAGTAAGTTCAATTTCTCCCTTGGATACATGATCCCTTATTAAATGATGCCTTATGTCAATGTGTTTGGTTCTAGAATGTTGAATAGGATTTTTGGAAATACAAATAGCACTAGTATTGTCACAATAAATTGGAATAGTGCCTATAGTTAATCCTAAATAAATCAACTGTTGTTTTAACCAAAGTACTTGTGCCACACAACTTCCTAATGCAATGTATTCTGCTTCTACAGTAGATAGGGAAACTGAATTTTGTTTTCTACTCGACCAAGAAACTAATGAATTTCCAATGAATTGACATGTTCCAGAAGTACTTTTCCTATCCACTCTACAGCCTACAAAGTCAGAATCTGAATAACCAACAATTTCAAATGAAGAGCTAAACTTAGGATACCAAATCCCTAAGTTTTGAGTTCCTAGTAAATTTCTTAAAATCATTTTCACTGCTGTCAAATATGATTCTTTTGAATCTGATTGAAATCTAGCACATAAGCAAACTCTGAACATAATATATGGTCGGCTAGCAGTCAAGTAAAGTAAAGATCCAATAATCCCTCTATATTTCTTTTGATCAACAGATTTTCCCTTAAGATCCTTATCCAATCGAACTGAGGAACCCATTGGTATTCTAACAGGTTTAGCATTGTCCATTTCATATTTTTTGAGGATGTCCTTAATATATTTAGTTTGACTAAGAAATGTATCTTCCTCAAGTTGCTTAATGCTAAATCCTAGAAAGTAATTTAAATCTCCAATTAGACTCATTTCAAATTCACTACTCATTATTTTAGAAAAATAATCACAAAGATTTTTATTTGAAGATCCAAAGATGATATCATCCACATAAATTTGAACAATGAGTATATCCTTTCCAAATTTCTTTAAAAAGAGAGTTGTATCCACACTTCCTTTTTCAAAAGATCTTCCAAGTAGGAAGGTGCTCAACCTCTCATACCAAGCCCTAGGTGCCTATTTCAATCCATATAATGCATTTTTTAACTTGAAAACATGATTTGAGTATTTATAATTTTCTAAACCTGGAGGTTGTTCTACAAAAATATCTTCTTCAATTACCCCATTTAAAAAGGCACTTTTGACATCCATTTGAAATAATTTAAAACCATTAAAATAGGCAAAGGCAAGTAAAACCCTAATTGCTTCATGTCTTGCTACAGGGGCAAAGGTCTCCTCAAAATCAATTCCTTCAATTTGATTATACCCCTTAGCAACTAATCTAGCCTTTTTTCTAATGACTACTCCTGAGTCATTCATTTTATTTTTGAACACTCACTTGGTTCCAACAACACTTTGATCTTTTGGCCTTGAGGTTAATTCTCAAACTTTATTTCTAATAAATTGATTCAAATCTTCTTGCATGGCCAATATCCAAAATTCATCAGAAAGTGCTTGATCAATATTAGTGGGTTCTATTATTGAAATAAAGGCTGAATGATTCACTTCCTTGTTTAATCCACGACTAGTTCTAACACCCTCACTAGGTTCACCTATAATCAATTCTCTTGGGTGGTTTTTAGAAAATCTCAAATCTCTAGGCGAATGGTTTTCTCTCTCAAAATTTTCTTTCACATTTTTTTCCAAATTTATTCTATCAATCTTTTGGGAGTTTTCTTCAATCTCATCTTCAACAACATTTGGCTCTTCCAAATTTCCAGATTCATCAAATACAACATGTGTGGTTTCTTCAATGACTAAAGTTCCTTTGTTGAATACCCTATAAGATTTTCCAACACTTGAATATCCAACAAAAATTCCTTCATCTTATTTTGGATCAAATTTTCCTAAGGCAGATTTTCCATTATTATGAATGAACACCTTGCAACCAAATACATGCAAATGAGACAAATTAGGTGTTCTACCTTTTAGCAACTCATAGGATGTTTTATTTAAATTTGATTTCACATTCACCCTGATCAGAACATAACATGCAGTGCTAACCGCCTCAGCCCAAAAATATCTAAGAAGTGAGTATTCTGCCAACATTGCTCGGGCGGCTTCTATTAATGTTCTGTTTTTTCTTTCAACTACCCCGTTTTGTTGAGGGGTTCTAGGTGCAGAAAAATTATGATCAATCCATTTTTCTTTACAAAAATTTTCAAATTTTTCATTTTCAAATTCTCCTCCATGATCACTCTGTATAGAAATTATTTCACTCCCTAGTTTCCTTTGAATCAAATTAAAAAAATTTCTAAATTCATCAAACGATTCACTCTTATGAAAAAGAAATATAACCCAAGTGAATATTGTGAAATCATCCACTATAACAAATCCGTATACCTTCCCTCCTAGACTTACAGTTCCTACAGGTCCAAAAAAATCCATGTGAAGAATTTCCAATGGTTTACTAGTTCTAAGATCCTTATTAGACTTAAAAGAGGACTTAACTTATTTTCCTAATTGACATGCATCACAAAGGTGGTCCTTAGTAAAGTCTAGTTTTGGTATACCTCTCACTAAGTTCTTTTGGGTAATTCTCCTAAGGTTTTTCATACTAGAATGACAAAGTCTCCTATGCCAAAGCCATGTTTCATCAGAAACAGTTTTCAAACAAAAAGTAGTAGGAGATTGAATACAATTTAAATCTTGCATGTAAACATTGTTTACCCTTTTTCCATTTAAAACATTTTTCCCATTTAGGCTTATTATGCAACTAGTAGGTAAAAATTTTACATTATAGCCCTTATCACATAACTGATTTATGCTTAACAAATTATGTTTTAAGCCTTCAACTAATAACACATTGTCTATGAAAAAGTTTTTCAAATTTCCAATCATTCCTGATCCAATCACTTTCTTTGTAGTATTATCTCCAAGTGTAACCTTGCCTCCATTCTTGGCTTCCAGCGTTATGAATTGAGCAGTATCTCCAGTCATATGCTTTGAACATCCGCTGTCCAGGTACCATATGCTCCCACGAGGTCTTGTGTGAGAGCAATCCTGCAAAAATATCAAATATTAGACATGGGAACCCAAACAAGTTTGTGTTCACCTTTTTGAAATTTATAATCAGATGCATGTATGGTATGTCTAGGTTTATGCATCTTAGTTCTCCACACCAAATTAGTTTTCATCTTCAAAGTGCAGGTGTGAGATATATGTCCCAAATATCCACAATTATTACTTTTAACATTAGAAAAAGTATTCCTAAGTTTTCTTCCATTTGATTGTCTTCTAAGGGATTTCATGTATTTAGGATAATATTTAGGATTTGTAAAATCTTTAAGTTTTGGGGGTTTCCTATTATCCTCAAGAGCTCTTATTATCAGTTTATAAAATGAATTCATATCTTCCAAGATTCAATTTGTATAATTGATTCGATATATTTTGATCTCAGATTCATCCTTAAAATTTTTAAATTATTTTTCAAGATCAGCATAGGATGATTTTAAATTCTCAAAATTCTTATTCAAGTCATCATATTCGTCAAGTAGTTTCATGTGGTTGTTATCTATTATTGCATGATCTTTCCTAAGGATTTCATGTTCTTTCTTAAGTTCTTCCAATTCTAAACTCAAACTAGCATGCACCTTTTTTATTTTCCTATATTCATCATGCATGTGTTCAGAAACTTCAAATAATTCATCATAGGTTAAGTCACGTACCTCTTCTTTATCTGAGTGTTCAACATTATCTGCCATCAAGCAAAGGTTGGTGACTTCTTCTTCATTTTCAGTCTCAGATGAGTCTGAAGCTGAGTCCGCCCAGAAAGCTCTTTGAAACTTCTTCTTGCCCTTCTTTACCATTGGTATCTCCTCTACCTTCTCCTTGATAGGAGTGGCTTTGAGTTTTGGGCAATCAGTCTTTATATGACCTGGTTTCCTGCATTCATAACAAATTACTTCATTAGAAACCTTGCCATTTCTGTTAAACTTACCTCTATTCCATTGTGGGCTTCTCTTCTGCTTCCTCTTTAAAAAGCTTCTGAATTATCTAGTCATCAAGACAATATCGTCTTCATCCTCAGGTTGTGAGTGTTCACTCTCTGACTCTTCCACATTTAGTGCAATATTCTTCTCGTTTCGTGGTTCACCTGCATCAATCTTTCTTTGACTTACTCCTTGCTCATAAGCAATGAGTGAACCAAGAAGATTGTAAATATAATAAATGTTTAGATCTTTAGACTCTATAATTGCAATAATTTTAGCATCATAAGTAGTACGTAAATAATGAAGAATTTTATTAACCATTTCAGCATTAGTTAATTCCCTACCAAGTGCATGCAAAGAAGTGACTATTTGTGTGAATCTCGTGTACATGTCAGAAATAGATTCATTCGGTTTCACGCGAAACAATTCATAGTCATGTAACAAGATATTGAGTTTTGATTGCTTAACCTCATTAGTCCCTTCATAAGTTATACAAAGTCTATCCCATATGTCATTTCTACTTTTGCAAGTGGAAACCCGCATGTAGTCTTCAGATTTTAAAGCACAAAAGAAGCTATTTAAATATTTAGTATTTAGTTATGCTAAGTCACGTTCTTCTATAGTCCAATCTGCAAAAGGTATTTCTACCCTAACTCCATCAACTAATCTAGTTGGTTTTGTGTAACCTTCCTGGACTTGGATCCACATACGATAATCAAGTGACTGTAAGAAAGTAGACATGTGTGTTTTCCAAAAATCAAAAGGTATATTGTCAAACAGTGAGGTCTAGTTATAGAGTAACCTTCAGGTGTGTTTCAGTTTCGGAATGTAGCCATCTACGTTAATTAAAAAGTAGTTCAAACTTATGATTTTGAAACGAAACTCTGATACCACTTGTTGAGTCTAATAATTAGGTTGTTAAGCCTAAGTTAATGTCTCAAGGCTACCAAGAGGGGGGGGGGGGGGGGTGAATTGGTAGTTTTAAAAAATTTTAATCCCTCTTTGAATTTAAGTTGAACCGAAATGAAAATTTTTCTTTTAAGTTTTTCTAGAAAATGTTTTTCAACCACAGAGTTCTTAAAAATTAAAAAATAAAATGTGGAAATGAAAAAACTGTAAAGTAAATGACACCAAATTTATAGTGGTTCGGTCTATAACCAGACCTACATCCACTCCCCAGAGGCACCCTCTGAGTATTGCACAAATTCCAATAGTGACTCTCCTTTTGCACCCATAGCAAGGCAGAGAAGTCTTTACAATACACTCTTTTCACCACTACCCGGTGCGGTAGAAAACCATCGTCCTTTTACACAATCCCCAGTGTTGGCAGAGAACCGTCCGTCCTTTCACACTCTCCTAGTGTGGGCAGAGAACCCTTCCATCCTTTCACACTCTCCTAGTGTGGGCAGAGAACCCTACCGTCCTTTCACACTCTCCTAGTGTGGGCAGAGAACCCTACAGCTGTTCACACTCTCCAAGTGCAGGAAGCGACCCTTTCGGCTATTCACACTCTCCAAGTGTCGGCAGCGAACCAGATCTCCTTGATAGATCTTCTCACAAGAAATCTAGAAGGAAGAAGGAAAAGAGTGAAGTAAATCCAATTCACAAGTAGAGATTCTTACCTTTGAACTCCAAGTGAAGCCTTCACGTTCCAGTGGTAGGAATCCTCCTTTGAATGCACTCTCACACTCTCTCCTTAGCTATTCTCTCAAGAGACATGAAGATCAAATGACAAAAAGACTTGGTGGTAGTTTAATTTGGACTATTTATACAAAAGACAAGAAAAAACGCCCAAAAACTGCAAATTTTTAATTCTGTACGCAGTGGATCGTCCCGTACGATCGTGGATCATCCTGGACGATTTTACTTAAATGCTTTGAAACGACCCTGTTTTTATATGTGTACGAAATGTCTTCATACACGCTGATCTTCCCGTACGAACTAAGTTTGTCCGGTATGAACGGTTATTACTAGGTCGGTTCTAGAAAACTGCTGAAAACCGTTCTAAGTCGGTTAATCGTCTGGACGAAAATTGGTTCGTCTGGACAAAAATTTTACAGAGACCATATCGTCCTGGATGATAATTAATTTCGTCTGGATGAAAATTTTACAGAGAGCAACTCATTTTCTAACGATAATTAATTTCGTCTGGACGAAAATTTTATAGAGACCAAATCATCCTAGACGATAATTAATTTTGTCTGGACGAAAATTTTACAGAGAGCAACTCATTTTCTGACGATAATTAATTTCGTCTGGACAAAAATTTTAGAGACACCAAGTCATCTTGGACGATATTTAATTTCTTCCCGGACGAATAGGACTTAGAAAATTTTTCAAGCCAGTTCCTACTCGTTCTATGTGCTCAATAAGAGATAACTGTCTGATCGTCCCGTATGATCTGATATCGTCCAGTACGATCAGTATAAATTTTATATGATCTCCTTATGTGTGTGTGTATGTTTTTATTCACTCAATTACAATCACTCCCTTTCAAATTTAATTCAAAGAAAAGTACAAGCTTCAAATTCACAAAGTATCTCATGTTGAATTTGATTTGAAGTCTTCGTAGTCTGGAGTTTGATTTTCCTGAAATGTTAGTACACACAAGAGCAAATACAAATCTTCTAAAATTGTTAGGAGATAACTATATATTTGAACAATAATGTTTGAAATCATCAAAACTATACAAGTTGCAAAAATGTAAAGCATACAAATAGCAACTATCTTAACAAGGATGGCCCAACCATCAGGAAACCAACAGCATCAGACACCAGTGAACAAAAAGTAATAGTAATAGATCCAATGTATCCAAGCATGAGAAACAACATGCTAAAACCCAACCAGCTAAGGTGACTAGAATAATAATTGGTAGATAAAGAATACCCAACCTGGTAGTCCAGGTTAAAGGCCAAAACCCACAAAAAACCAAAGGCACCCAAGAAAACAAGTCCCAAGAAAATCATACTAACTGGGAATAACCACCAACACCACCCAAAAAAAAACCTACCACATGTAACATAAAAATAAACTATAATTCACCTTACCAGAACCCAACATTCAAACCTAGGAGGGCCAGGATAAAAGCACCAACACACACCCAAAACTACCAAACCATTAGTTACAGAACACCAACCTGCAAACAACCTTACCCACAACCAGTAGCCCAGCCGAGAAGAGCCAAAGGAAAACCTCCAGCAAATGCCTAAATAAAACCCTGGTAGAAGTAATAGGGAAATGGTTAGAACCTCCAGCACACCTCCATATAGACACCCATAAAAATGGGACTAGATGAGCAACTTATAAGAGAAATTTTGGCATCAAAATAAAACCAGGAATATAAATTAAAAGTATCCCCAACCACAAAGAGATCAAAACTACAAAAATTAGTGCAGCACCACTCAGCAAAACCAAAATAAAAGAGCTCCATAAAAAACCTTTTAACCTCACATTAAGACCAACCATGCAAATCCTTAAGGTGATTACTAAGAAACACATAGGAAACTTTCCAAAGCAAAAAAGTATATGAAAAAAACAATTAGCAGTTAAGAAAAATTCCAAAACATTTCCCCAAACAACAAGGAAGCCCCAAGTCCAAGGAAACAGAAAACACAACCAAAAGGCTAAGCAAATGACCATGTGAAAAACCGGGCTTCCAAGCAGTTGGAAGCCAAATCTACAAAAAGTGTTTCCACAAAACCCAGTAGTAACAAAATCTCTTTAGAAAAACCAACCCAGCAAAAAAACTCCAGAAGACCAAACTAGAGGCACCCCCAAGGCCAAACACAAGCACCAACCACCCAACCACATTAAACTATAACATAAGGAATACCAATGTCATCAAATCTTAAATTCCCTTTTAAAGGGACATTTAAGTTCTTAGCAGCAAGATTAGTGAAACAATCTAAATCACAACAAAAAATAGGAAGCCATTCGGCACAGGCATTCCCCTCCCTATACACATGAGAGAAGGAGAAGTTAACAAAATTAGAAAATGTTTAATATCCCTCACATGATAAAAAAGAGTAGAATTGCGAACATAATCATCAAGAGTTTTTAAACATTGAATACTATAAGTAAAATCAACTTCGATTCCAATGTTAGAAATATCAAGAGAAATACATAATCTAATCCCATAAAGAATAGCCGAGATCTTAGCAAAATTCACATCACAATTTTGTAAGGGACCTGTAAAAGCCATAATAATGCTACCATAACTATCCCTGATAATCCCATCACATCTTAAGATGGAACCATTGACAGTACCCTTGACATTCAGTTTATAAGAATTATTAGGAGGTTTGATCGAGCAAACAATCATGGGTTCTTAAGGAGGATGATCCCCATCCAACTTGAGACCTAAGTAAGAAGCCAAAAAGTAATAATTCTTAAAGTTCTTACAGATAGCAGATTAATAGAGAAATGTCTCATAACTTAGTTTTTCAATATATTGATAATTCTATGATAGTTCATACCAACACCATTAAAAAGGGAATTATTCCTCTCTAACCATAAATACCACAAAATGAGAGAAGGAATAACATTTCTTATATGACATTTGGACTTAAGAAACCAAGACTTAATCATACCATTAATATACATTTTAGCATTAAAGTAATTTAATATGAAAATATCATCAAAATAATTCCAAGTTGTTGCATATTCTCCACATGATAATAACATTTACTTTTGGATGAGAAAATAAAACCTCTATTAATGACATTACCATAAGTAGGAATGAACTTATGCTAAATCCTCCAGATAAAAATAGTAATAGTGGAAGGAGTACTTTTATGCCAAATCATAGAAAAAATATTAGAAGAATCATTCTTGGTTCAAAAAGCATCCCAAGCATCCTTTAATCTAAAAGCACAATCTTTGGACAAATTGCATAATAATAAATCCTTCAATTTAGTGTTCAGGGGAAGTTTAAAATTTTGTTGAATAATAGAGTCAGCAACCACATTCACAAGTTTATCATAATCCCAAATATTTTTAGTAATTAAAATTTTTACCTTAACCATAGCAGTGGAAGAAGTATTATTAATAGAGTGAATAGAGTGAGGACCTAACAAATAATATTGCCAAATGAAAATGTTCCCACCATCAAGCCCCCAAGAAAGATGCAGCTCAACTATCCATTTAACCTTGCAAAGTCTCTACCACTCTTTAGAGTTATCTTTGTTAAAAGAGAAAATAGTGGGGTGTTTACACACACAATAGTTGTCAAACATAAATTTAGCCCAAAGGGTCACATTAGCATGAAAAGTATACCACAACTTGAAAAAAAAGCATAGGGCAAATCAAACATGCTCTTACACCCCAAGGCACCCTTATTCAACACACCAAAACACTTGTCCTAAGAGGACCAGATAAATTTAGAATTGATATTAACTGCTTTCCAAAAAAACTTATTGATAAGTTTATCATTTCTATTGCAAACAGTTTTAGTAGGTTGAAAAGTTTGAAAGTATAAACAATGAGAGAGCAAAGAACATTTCTAATGAGAATATACCTACCACCAAAGCTCAAAAAATTAGAATCTCAGGACAAAAACTTGTTCTGCATCAAAGCAATCAAATCATCAAAATGAAAAGATTTCTTTCAACCTAAGATACTTAATAGGCATTTGAGCTTGCACAAAACCAGTCAGGGATTTGATGGCCATAATACGAGCATTAGGCACATTGTTGGAGAAAATAAAGCAACATTTATGCTTATTCAAAGATTTCCTACTAATAATTTCAAAATTATGAAAAAAATCTAAATGTCTATTAATTTGATTTAAAGAAGCATTCGTTAAAAAAATAAATTCATCAACAAAACATAAATGAAAGATAGGAAACCACCCAATGTTCTAAAATGGAGGCTAAGGTGATTCTCGAAGAAGTTGTCAAGGCCTCTAGATAAATACTTAGCTGATATAATAGAAAGGATAGGAGATATAGGATCACCCTGTCTTAGGCCATGAGAGGATTTAAAAAAACTAGTGCTTTTTCCATTGATAATTATAGAAAAATAGGATCCTTAAATGCAATTTCTTATAAGGTTGATAAAAACCAAATTAAAGCCAAATAAATATAAAATATTGTAAAGAAAATTCCAATCAATGTTGTCATAAGCCTTAGAAATATCAAGCTTCAAGATAATGTTGCTTCCTCTCACCCTAACATCCAGGTCATGACAAAATTCTTGAGCCAAAAGGAATATTATCAGCAATAACCCGGCCCTAACAAAACCCTGTTTGATAGGGAGATATAATTTTAGGAAGAATAGAAGTTAAGCGACTCAAAAGAATTTTAGAAATTAGCTTACTAAAAAATGTTCAAAGACTAATAGATCTAAAATAATTCCAACTACTAACAGAGTTGCTTTTGGGGATGAGAACAATAGAAGTAGAAGTAAAAAATTTAGGGATATTGTGCCCAACAAAAAAATCCAAAATAATAGAAAAAAGGTCAGAACTTATAATATTCCATGCTTTCTAGGAAAACTTAGTTGTAAAACCATCCGGCCTAGCCACAGAATCACCATTCATGTGACAAACAATCTCTTTAATTTTCTCTAAAGAAGGGGTTTTTGATAGTAAATCATTCTTCTCTTGAGATATAAGATTAATGATAATACCAGGGTTATTAATATGACGAGGGGTAAAATCCTTATTAATTCAGTTTTAAAAATGTTGAAGTGCCAAATTAGCAATTTTCTCAACATCCTCAGTAACAGAACCATCAGCATGATTGATTTTATTAATGGACTTTTTGGCTCGCTTCCTCTTAACCAAAGAATGAAAATATTTGGTGTTATTATCACCTTCAACAAGATGTTTTGTAGTCACTTTTTATTTCCAAAAAGATTTCTCCTGAGCTTGTAATTTAAAAAGATAATCTTAAGCCTCCCTAAGCAAGCTAAAATTATTATTAGAATGAAATAATTGATAGTTAAACTTAATAGTATTCTTTTTGTCTTCAATAATCAAAATATTAGTGAAACTATTTTTAAAAACATTGTGATTTCACCAATTGATGATTTGTTTAAGTCTTTTCAGTTTGAACCAAAATTTCTTCATGCCAAGAAAAGAAATATCAGGATGCAAAAGGCATGACCATTTTCCTGAACCACATCAAAAAAGGAATCATGAAGCAACCACATATTTCAAAATCTAATTTGAGGCAAAAATACTCATATGCCTAGTCTTAAGAGTAATTAGCATAGGAGAGCGATCAGAAAGAGTTATACAAAGATGCTCAACAAAAATAAAATTAAAAGAGTTTATCCAACTATCATTAAATAAAACATGATCTAACCATTACAATAAAAAACTAGGGTTTCAAGTGAATTTATTACCGGAGAAATCAATATTAACTAAATTACAATCCATAATCATATTATTAAAATCCTCTATAAAGTGATAGTTAGGAGTAGAACCCCTAATACACTCAGAAGGATTAGAAATAGTATTAAAATTATCACCAACAAGCCACGGTAAGTTACAAATACTATGAAAATTAGTAAGTTGCTCCCATAAAACTTTTCTAGTATTACAAGAAGAGGTAGCATAGATAAAAGAGGCATGATAGTTAAAATTTTAAAATTCAATATTACAATGCAGAACTTGAGTGAAATCTTCAATAAAATCAATATGAATAGGATCCTTCCAAAAAAACCTAAATCTTATTGGCAGAATTTGAAACAGAATGCTAAAAGTCAAAAAATCTAACAGTACTAAATAATTTAGAAGCAGTAATTAGAGGTTCAAGCAAAACAAGAATATAGACATTATAAATATGCCATAATTTCTTAACTCTCAACCTAGAAGAGGTGCAACAAGTCCTCCTAACATTCCACATAATAGCTTTAAATATAAGAAAAGGATGTTAATGACTAGTTTGCAAATGGGTGGTTCTAGGAGATTGTAAAATGATGTTCTTGTTTTTCCTACCTCACATATTTTGAAACTGAGTAAAGCTAGTATCATTATCATCTTTGGAAAAATCTTTAGCTACAATATCCATATCCTCCGTATTCGTAAAATCATCACTATGATAATGAGAGTTAGAAGGAATCTCACTATCAATTTGTAGGCTCACCTGTGTTGCCTTTTGAGGCAATTCACCCTCCTCAAACATATAATCATCCTCCATGCTTCCTATATTACTCATGACAAGTTCACCATTGCCTTCCCCAAACGGTTGGCCATCCTCCTCCCTAGCCAATTCACCCTCTACTAAGGTGTGGCCATTCCTCACAATTTATTAACTACTTAAGCCAATACATGCATTAAATTCCACCACATTCTCATGATCATTCAAAATAGAGGTATTAGTACAATTAGCATAAAACAACACAAAATCCATGTCAAGTAAGTTTTTGTTAATAATATAAGGATGAATAAAATCAAAAATAGAATTATTCTAATTTGTAGTAATAGCCAACATTTGCTAATCCTTATTTTCAAAACCTGTGTTTAAGAAAGAGGAAGAATTAGCATTATCTCCCTGAGCATCAATATGATCATCAGCATTGATAAAGGATGGTTCAGTATTAAAATAAGAAATTTGTATTGGTCCTAAATATTCACAAGCGGTTTAAGAATATTTCCCTCAACCTCTCCAAGATTAGGAATCTCATTATCATAATAATATAAAATAACATCATTTCCCTATGATAGTTTGGAGAAAACCTTCTCCCTGTAAAGATGAGGATGCAACCTGTAAAATTAATTTAAACCATGACCATGCATTTTACAGTGAGAGAACAAAATGGGCAAATTTTCAAAATTAACTTTTTGGAAATAACAATTCAACTCTGACCCATTCCAAATCTCATTAGGATGTTTCTTAGAGATATCCAACTCAATTAAAACATGAGCCACAGATGGATGAGAAATAGATGCAATAAATTGGTCCATCTGCAAAGGCCTACCAAAAATCAATGACAAACCAAATAAAATTTGAGAATTAATGAAATGAAGTCTCATATTAGGAAATGAGATCTACATAGGAGAAATTTGAGATTCATCCTAAACATCAAAATCAGGTGCCCATTTGAGTAAACGCATCTAACAAGCTTGAATATAGTAGGATCTCCTAGAAAAAATACGACTATAATCAAGATATTTAGAAAGTTGGATCACAATATGCCTTTGATCCAGTAAGACGATATGAAAGGTTCCCAAAAGCTTCATGTTACAAACAAATTGCTGATAACATCAAGATTTGGTCGCCTAAGGAGAAACATGCCAACAAGCGTTAACGCAAAAGGAGCAGCTAGTTGAGAAACCACAGAGTCATCGAACATCAAAGCTGGACATCCCTTTTATGAAGTTTGAATAAACTGAAGCTTAGCAGTAGAGGAAGAGAACCATCCAGAACATCCTTAAAAAGTAAGATTTTCCATAAACAAATGATGAAGATGAGGGGATGGATGATGATGGAGTCGTCATCTCCCAAAGCTATAAAACATGAAAAAAAAACCTCAAACCAAAGAACAAAAGAACAAAGAGAAGAAATGGGAAACAAAGTAAGGGAAACATTACAAGAAATCCATGCCATGAGAGCAAACAAGCAACTCTTAAGAAGAAACCATAAATCGCCACCAAATCGCCAGAGCACGATGGGAAAGAGATGTTGCATTTTATGATCTAATGAAATGTACAAAAAGCTCCTTTATTGTTGGAAAAGGTATGACTAGGTTTAAAACTTAAAGGATTACTGATATCAATTGCTTTAAAAATCAATCCCTTCCCCTACATTATATGGGTGTTCGTATTCATAAAGGTCATTAAAAAACTTTTTATTAGATAAATTTTTTCTAGCATGTTTAACAAATTTGCTACTTTGGATTCTAATTTGATTTCTATGAAAGCCAAGTTGGTTTTAATTAAAAGTGTCTTATGCATTCTTCCTATATATTTAATTCAATATGTTAATCCCTATTTAAAGGTTTGCATTAGGTTCGACATGCTTATTAATAAATTTCTTTAAGTCTTTTCCCAATATAATAAGAATATCCATTGGGCTTCTTGGAAGTCATGTTGTGAACCTTTTAGTGAGAAGAGTTTTGGTTGCAAATCAATTTCTAATATGGTTAAATGCTTCTTTTGTAAACTATGGTGGAAATTTAGAAGCAATAACTCTCTTTGGTACAAGTATATGAACCACAAATATTGTATGAACTTTCCCCCAAGCAATACATCTTTAAGAATGATCAATATCATACTTGGGATAGAATGGGAAAATTCAAATGGATTGGGGAGAAGCATCTCAAATGGGGTATTGATAATGGATTTCTTATTTATTGTAAGATGACAAGGTGGGGTCCGGCTTCTTAGATTCTTTATATAATACCAACTTTATATCTTACCTTAAGGTTTCTAGTTTTTTTTTTTTTTGAATGGTAGATGGAAGAGAAATCATCTTTTGGAGTATATTCCCAATCTTCTTGTTGCCCTTTATTTATTATATTCCTATAAATATTCATACTCATGATAATATCATATTTAAGCATTCTACTAATTGAAATTTAAATTTTAATGAAGTTTGAAATGGTTTTAGAGATAAGAAGGTTCACAACATTATTTATGATCAAATTTGGAATTCGATGAATCCAAATAATATATTGTTATTTAATTGGTGGCTTGTCAATGACTTTATTCCTATATATGAGAGACTTAAAAGAAAAGGGTTTTGTATCCCATCTAAATGCCAATGTTGTACTAATATGGAATCTTTTAATTATGTTTTTCTTAATGGCCATATTCTTCCAGAGTTTGGCTATATTAGGTTATGCTCTTAATTTTTTATTTAGGCTTAACAATTCTAATTATTTTAATATGCTCCATTATAGGTTTTCTAATCACATTAAGGGTCACATTATTATTATTATTATTCCTACGGTTATTTTTTAGCTTTTATGGATAGAGAGGAATAATAGTAATCACCAAGGCATTAAAATGAATGTTGACAGAATCATCATTGGTCTCAAAAAATTAATTCAACAACCTCATACTGTGAATCTTATTAAAACTAAGCATTTGAGGGGCAATTCTTCTTGGCTTGCTTTCTTTATCTTATACCATCGTAATAATAAATTTGATGGTCACCATATTTTTTTTGTTGGAGAAGGCCTATTTTTAATAAATATAAGATTAACTATATTCTATTAATAGAATGGTTGTTGGGTGTGGTGGTATTATTAGAGATTCTAAAGATTCTTTTATTCTTCCTTTTGCTTCCCAAATACCCAAATGTTCTATCATTATGGCTGAAATGTAGGCTCTTACCCTTTAGATTTGTGTAGACAACCAGTAGTGGAACATTTGGACAGAGTCAGATTCTAAATTGTTGTGTCTACTATATCCAAAAGTCTTATAATAATGCTTCTTTATACTATTTGTTCAAAAAATACTTATGCAATTTTTGGAGCAGTTTTGGTATATCATCTCTCATATTTGGAGAGAGGGTAACATGATTGCAAATTAGTTTGCTAAAAAGTAAACTCGATTCCTAACTCTATGTACCTTAGCATGAATAATATTCATGATATTAATTGAATGCTAAGGATGGATAACATTGGTTTTCCTTATATCAAATTGAAATAATCTCAATTTTTTGGATGAGTTGGTGGTTTTCCTCTCTTTTGATGAGGATTCTTTTTTGTGGTGTTGTATCCCTCTTTTTGGTTTGAAGCTGGATCAGTGCTCTAGGAGTTTTGGCTGGCTGGGTTAGTGGATGGGTATTTCCATCTATTAATTCTATTTGAGTCAACTTTAGTTTGTGTCTTCTATGTTATTTTTGGGTTGTAGCTAGATCAAGTTGTGGTGTGCTATAGCTTATTTCTTACTTCACACTGGGCTTGTTAGCATGGTAGGCCTGAGTTCTTTTCTTTGCCTCAGTCAAGGTGTTTCCTTGAATTTGCATTGCAGATTTGGAATCTCCCTGGTATATATGCTATCATTCATTTTGGTGTTGTATTGGTTGTTATTGGTTCTTTTGTGTTTTTTTTCTGTTATTCTTCTTGATGTGGGAATATCTAGTGGTTTATCTCTTTGGTGGTTCTTTGTCTTCCATTTATGTTTTTTTAAGTCATGTGTTTTTGTGTTTTCCCTTTGGTTTTTATGTTGTTGCTATCTCTAGCTAAAGTCTATCATATATTAGTGTTTTCTCTTATTGGTATTTTTGTTGTGTGGTCCTCTATTACTCATATTTTGTGATTTCTTCTTTTGTTCTAATGCTTGTCATGTTGCTGTCATGGTTATTGTTGGATATTTGTTTCTTTCTTGGTTGTTGGTGAAAGGTTGGTTGGATTCTTCCCTTAGGTTAATGTTCATTCCTTAGGGTTGCTCATTTTGTTGTCCTAGTTTATTTTTTGGTGTTACTCATTTTTGTTGGTTGATTAACTCTTTGGTTTGCCATGCTTATCTTGTGCATGCATAGATTCATTTCTTTGTGGCATTTGGTCCTTTTGTTTCTATTAGGTTTACTCCACTATATTATTTTGTTCCTTGTTCAGGCTATTTCTTTTTAACAATTGTTTTGTAGGATGTTGCTTCTTCAACATGGTCTATCTTCATGTATATCAAACTTTGCCTCTGGAGATGGATCATCTTCATTTTTTGGGCTCAGCTTTTTGCCTGCCTTTATTTCTTTGCTAGGTTTTCTTTTCCTTTCTTTTTTTTATCTTGTATTATAGTTGGGATCAATAAATTAATAATTTTCTTTATTGTTTTTTCTATAGGTTTTTGAGCATTTGAGAGTAGTTGATCCCTTTAAAGACTTGTAATTCTTTTGATGAATTAACTCATAAGCCCATTGGTGGGTTTTATCACAAAAAAAAAAAAAAGTATACAAGCACTCACACTCATGGAAGATAGAGCAAATTTTATATAACTCTCCTATTATTACATTTATCCTAAATGCATATAAAGTTCACACATAATTGCAAAATTTACAGAAGCAGGCTATCTCATATACTCATGCAAAAAAGAGAAATTAATATTCCACTTTTAAATTTTATGGCAATTTAAAAAGTAAATATTTATATTACTAATTAATAGACATCATAAAACTGTAATAATATTTATTCAACTTTGATAAATATTCTGAAGGGCTTTTTTACGATGATCTTTTATCTTATAGATTTTATAGTACTCTTGTACAAATATTTTTATCATACATACACAAAAAGTTCACACATTAATACAAAATAAATACACGCACATACAAGAACAAAAACTCATACAAAATAGATTTTTTTTTTAAATATTTCATTCTTGAAATTTATGAAAATTCCAAAAAAAAAAAAAAAGTCTTACCGAGCAATAATTTTCAAAAAATATTAGCAGAAATTATTCAATGTTTTACCAATGTTCTAAAGGGTTTTATCACGATGATCCTTTTTCAAAGGGTTTGCTTATATTAAATTGTGCAAAAGGCAATTAATTATACACTACCATTCTTAACCTAAATACATATATAGATCACGCCCTCGTGTAAATCATACACATTCAAACAAGCTAAGAAATTACTTATTTAAACATCGAGCATAAATAATTTTGATAAGTTTATATTTATGATGCTATGAAAAAAAATCAATTATTTTTTAAGATATCTTTGACTGATAATTTTCTTCAATAAATAAGAATATCATATGAAGTATTTCTCACTCAAGTAAGGCTATACAACTCACATACACATGCACACATGTACACAAGCACACACACTCATACAAGATGGAGTTAATTTTATACTACTATCCTACAATTATTTTTATCCTAAATTCACATAAAGCACACATTCATGCAAAAAAAAAAATAATAATAATTTATTTCACTGATAAATTTTATAATAATTTAAGATTTTAAAACTATCTAACAAAGTAATGAATTTCACCAAATATTAATAGCATTTATTCATTTTTTTCCAAATAATCATAAGGCCTTTATTATGATGATCTTGTATCGCACAAATTTCACACATTTGTGCAAAACATTCACATGCACACGATCACAAAAAAATACTGAGGAATAATTTTATATTTTTTCCTCTTGAATTTTATGACATTTCTAAACAAAAATATCATACTAAGTAATGAATTTCAAAAAGATTGATAGTATTTATTTAAGTTTTTAAAATATTTAGAAGAGTTTTATTGCGATAATCTTTTACATGTGAATTTTATAGTACTTTTCTACAATTAATTTCATTATTTGTTTTTTGGAGAAAACCCGCCAATGGACCTACACATTAATTAAAAGAGAAATTACAAGTCCTTAAAAAGTATCCAATGCTCACTACTTTTCCAAAGAGCTACAATAAAAATAAATCTAAACCCAAAGAGCCAAGGATACTAATTAATTATAATGAAGAAAAAAATTTAGGAAAAATACTATGGGATGTGAGCCATCACCAAAAATAGAGAAGGTGCGAAAAAGCTGAAAAGCTTAAGTGAGCACTTGCAAAAAGAGAGCATATATAAATGTGTAAAGAGTAGAAAAAAAAATCAGCCAAAAGGATATAAAGTAGTTCCTTCCCAACAAAGCTAGAAAGATCTAGGATCCACAACACCCAGATAGCCTAGAGCCTAGAACCTAGAAGAATGATCAACAGTCCAAAACCCATACAGTCCATAATGTATAATGGCACTAATGAGCAGCAACCCACAGCCCAAATGACCAAAACACAATAAAATTCAGTAGGGATAATATCCAAAAATTATTGTAGTCCACAGGCCAAAGGACCAATCACATGAACATCCACCTCAGATCAACAAATAACACAATAGCCCACAAAGATAGCAAAACTAGAAAATTGAGGCTATATATATATATATATATATATATATATATAAACAATGCCATCCTTTGTCAGCAAAACAGAACATGGATTAATGACCTTGCAAATAAAAAAAAAACATATAAAAAAATTACTGAGAAGGCATTTGATATTCTGATATAATAAAAATTATCATTGAGGCAACAACCACTCTTATTAATTGGGGTTAAATACACATAATCAGATTAAATCCATAAATATTGAATATTAAGACCCACACAATCCTTTAAACCAATATACAAGGTAGAAAAAAAAGTAGCTAAAGTATATGTGGGCTCCGAAAATTTTGCCCCAACCTCTGTCCGCTTTAGCTTTTTCTTCGGCGAGGGAGTTTTAACAGAATATGTTTCGGGGTAAATTTTGGAAGGAAGATGGGTTTGTAGATCAAACACTACCCAGAGATTTCAATCTCATTTTGCGAGGACTTTATGATTCGAGTTCTGGATTCCTATAGGCATAAGCCCCTATAGTTAATTTCCCCTCCCAATAACGAGAGAGAACTATCGATTAAGGCTAGTCGTCAATCAGCTACGTATGAATACGTGTTATCTAGCATATAGTAGCAGCATGGGTATAGATATTTAGAAATGGTTTGGAAGTTTGGAAATAGTTGAGAATTTGATTATTTTGATATTTAAAATTGGAAATTTCACCATCTTGCACTTAAAGTGGATGGTGGGGAATGGATGATGGACCCGATCAATATCGCATGGTTCCGTCATCTCAGACCACCGTGGTCCCTGGTCTACTTAGTCAGAGGAGGAAGTCGACCCAACCCGACAGAAGGATCCTTGTTAGCAGCAATGGGTTACTTCGTCCAAGGATACCTTATAGACCTGGGGTGAGTATTTGCCTAAGGGGACAAATTTGAATCCACCTTAGCTAACAGAGGGCTTTGTGCCCTATCGATCATATCCTATTGATTCATATCTCAAGGATTTGATGCCACTAAGGAGCGTATTGGCTTTTAACATAACTGATATTTTGTTGTGCCATTTGGTGGAAAAATAACTCGGTTTAGAGGGCCCCGGGTTATAACCATTTATCCTACGGTGCCATTTGGTGGAAAAACTTCTAGTTAGAGGACGCGTACTGTGAAAATCATTTTCTCCCTTGTTCTGCTTTATTTTGGATTTTTCCTACCAGGTTTGTCTGTATAAAAGTTGAGTTTATCTGGGATAAATAGTTGAAAGTTCTTAAAAGTGAGCATCGTCCAGGGATAAAATTAATTATCGTCCATATGATGGTGACCAAAGGAGATTGTTCTTGTATGAAAAATAATTTTCATTCAGACCTATATTGTTTGTCAACAAATCGAGCCGATCATCCCGGGATGAACCATAAATATTATCCGTACGATCAGGAAATATCTCAGCGTAATAAATATATATTTCTCATTTTGAAGAGAAAGAAATGGCTGGCGAGAGAGAAAGAGAAGGAAAGAGGAAGAAAAGTTGGGTTTTGGGCGACTTTGGTCCGTTTTCGTTCATCGTCGCAGTTGAGAAAGTTGATATGCTCCAGGTAAGGCACATTACGTCTTTCTCAATTTTCAGAAATGTGAGTTTTAGTGAATGTTCCGATTAAAGCTTTGTTTCTGTTAAAGAAAAACGGGTATAACTTTGTACCAGTAAAACTTTTACCGCTTAACTTTTGGTATGTCGTAGATATTATGATTTTGCACATTTTGAGTATTTTCTAGAAATTTTGCACTAGGTATTTTGGAATCTGTGGGGTTTTTATTGAATAAAAAATTATATGGATGTTAAAAAATATTGCTTTAGTACAATAAAAGTTTTGAAATGTTGTTTTATATGACCTCTAATAATTTGGTAATTTACTGCAATTTTGTATTTTTGTTTCAATGGCTTTCTGTTGTATGTCGTTATACGAAAAGATGAAATTTTAATATGTACTCAATTACTCCATATTTGTTATGATGTGATGATTTCATGTTTGATATGATTTGAATGATATCATAAGGGAGTTATAAGGGGCCAGAATCTTTTGAGATTCTCTCTTTGTCAGGGAAGGGAGGCATAAGGGGTCATAATCCCTTGAGATTTTGTCTGAGTCCAGGAATATGAAAATGAAATCTGATTTGATTATGTATAAGTACTAGTGCTGTAAGTACAAAAGGAGGCATAAGGGGTCAGAATCCTTTGAGATTCTATCTGGGTCCTAGAAATCTGATCTGAAATGTGATTTGAAGATTGATTTGAACTCTGATTTAAAATTCGATTTGAATAATTTTATTATATGAATTTGATTTAGTTCTTCTGTATCTGTTATTGAATTATATTTGATTATCTATTCTATATGAATATCTAAACTCTTTTTGATTATATAATTTTTATACAATTATCTGAATTCTGTATGACTATTTGAATAAACTATTTTTAAAGTTTTTGTGATTTATTTTGAATGAGAGAATCTAGAAATTTAGAAAGGCTAGTGTGATCTTGCTGAGCTATTAGCTCCTTATGAATTTCTTCATGGTTTTTAAGTTCTGGGAAAGGGAAGGAAGTTTTGGATTAGCCGTTCATGATCTAATTTGAAGTCATAGGTATTTTGTACTTTTGATTTTTTACAATCATGGCTATTTTTTTATTTTTCTCTATACTTTCTATTTGTAGCCATGCACTGTAATGTATGATTATTTTGATGATGAAAGAAAGGAAGAAGAAATTTTTTGATGAGTTTTTATATATTTGGATATTTATAGCAGCTCTGTGTTTCTATTTTCCTTTAGATATTAGAAAAAATTCTGAAAGCAAATTCCAAAGTTAGATCCTTGGGTTCATCAGTCGTGGCTCAATGCGATGGGATCTGTCCTAGTTAGATTGGGTCGTAATAATTAACGTGGTATCAGAGCAATAGTTTTGGAATTTGGATTATAAGACAGAGCTATAGGAATTAATCTCTATGTCTAGTGAGGTATTTTTAGTTTGTCCAAGTTTTTATTATTCTTTTTTTATGTACATAGTTGTGAATTCTGTGTGATTATGAATTCACCAGACCTAGATATGACTGATAGGCAGAGTGCTAGTCAGGCAGCTCCTGTGAATAATTCTGCCCCAGTAGTTGGTTCATATACAGTTTCACAGTTTGCTACGTTTGTAGCTTAGATGATGAGCGAGACGCATAATAGAGTTTTTGTTGTTAGATGTGAGGATAAAGATAGACGTTTACAAATGTTTCTAAGATTGAAGCCTCCAACATTTGAGGGCACTTTTGAGCCCAGAGCAGCAGAGGATTGGTTTATGTGGTTGGAAAAGACCTTTGATTGTATGCAATGTCCTCCAAATAGAAAGGTATCATTAGTGATTTTTCTGTTGGCTGGTGAAGCAGAGCACTGGTGGTTTGGGTGTAGTGGAAAGGAGACCACCTAGTAGAAATCTAAGGGAGCCTAGTAGTTCTGTAGCTCTAGCTCCAATTCAGACACGTTTGTACAGTTTGAATAAGAAAGAGGATCGAGATGCTCCAGATGTTATGATAGGTATGGTTTATATTTATAAACATTCCTGTCATGTTTTATTTTATTCTGGGGCTAGTCATTAATTTATTTCTAAGCTCTATTTTGCTGCATTACAACTAGCTTCAATTACGTTACCTATTTCACTTTATGTTATTTTGCCGGTTGGAGATAATTTGATAGCTAGGAAATTTTATTTGTGTGAGATTAAACCTTTTTAGTAAGAAGTGGAGTCTGGTTTAATTTTATTGCCAATTTCTTTGTATGATATTATTTTGAGTATGAATTGAATGAGTTTGTATGTGGCTCAAATTGATTATCTGAAGAAGCAAGTTACATTATTTATAGACGGTGAAAGTTGTGTAATCCATGGATTAAGAGGTATTTTGTCCTGCCTAATTTCTGTGTTGGAAGTGAGAAGACTATGGAAGAAGGGTTGTATAGTATTTCTAGCTTCAGTACAGGATATAAATATAGATGCGGGTTCTATTTTGGATATCCTGGTAGTGCGATACTTTTCTGATGTTTTTTCCTAAGGAGTTAGTTGGTTTGTCTCCGGATATAGATGTTGAGTTCTATATTTATATATTTTTGGGTACGACACTAATATCTAAAGCTCCGTATATGATGGCATCCAAGGAGCTTGTAGAGTTAAAAGTCCAGCTTCAGGAGTTGGTTGAAAGAGGATTTGTTCATTCGAGTGTCCTCCCTGGGGAGCACCTATTCTATTTGTAAGAAAAAGGATGGCACAATTCGTAAATATTTTGATTATAGAGAATTGAACAAAGTCACAATTAAGAATAAATATCCATTGCCACAGATTAATGATCTATTTGATCAGCTTACTAGTTCTTCTGTATTCTCAAAGATTGATTTGTGATCTAGTTACTATCAGGTGAAGGTAAGAGAAGCTGAGGTGATGAGAATAACTTTCAATACTCGGCACTGACACTACGAGTTTTTGGTCATGCCATTTGGGGTGACTAATACACCAGCTATTTTTATGGATTTAACGAACAAAGTGTTCAAAGATTATCTAGATCAGTTTGTGATCATCTTTATAAATGATATTCTAGTATATTCTTCTTCTGAGGAAGAACATGCCAAACATTTGAGATGTGTATTAGAGACCTTGAGGCGGCATCAGTTGTATGCAAAATTCTCCAAATATGAATTTTGGCAAAAGAGCATTTCTTTTCTAGGGTATGTCGTGAGCAGTGAAGGTATTTCTGTTGATCCCCAAAAAATTCAAGTAGTGCTAATTGGCCAAGGCCTACTATGGTGTTTGAGATACATAGTTTCTTGGGTATGGCCGGATATTATAGGAAGTTTGTGAAGGGATTTTCTCATATTTCTTCACCTCTAATAAGATTGACTCAAAAGTCAGTAGCTTTTGTTTTAGCACCAGTGTATGAAGCTAGTTTTCAGATGTTAAAATATTATTTGACTTCTGCTCCAGTGTTAACACTTCCTTCTGGTATGGAAGGATTTTAAGTATTCAGTGATGCTTCACTGAAAGGTTTGGGATGTGTTCTAATACAGCATGATCGGGTAATAGTTTATGCTTCAAGATAGTTGAAGCCACATGAAAAGAACTACCCGATGTATGATTTGGAATTGACTACTGTTATTTTTGCTTTAAAGATTTGGCGTCATTACTTGTATGGTATCAGATGTGAGATTTTCATGGATCATATGAGTTTGAAATACATATTCACTCAGAAGGATCTGAATTTGAGGCAAAGGAGATGTCTTAAGTTGATCAAGAATTATGATCTGACTATTCAGTATCGTCTGGTAAGGTTAATATGGTGGCAAATACTTTGAGTAGAAAGTCTTCTGAATTTTCATGTGTACATCTCACTTCTGATGAGTATATGATACGAGACATGGAAAGACTATGATTGGAGGTAATTTCTCCCACTGATTCTGGTATTGTGACTCAGATGATCATTCAGCCCTCTTTAGAAGAAAAGATTCATGAAGCTCAGAAGTCAAATGCAGAATATTTGAAGTTTATTGATCAGATCAAGTCTGGTAAGAAATTTGAACTATGAATTTTTTATTATGGTATTATTTTTTATAAGGATAGACTTTGGATTCCTATGTTTGAGATCTGAGAAAAGAGATTTTGTATGAGGCTCATTACTCATACTACACTATTCATCCAAAAAGTGGTAAGATGTATGGAGATATAAAAAGTTTATTTTAGTGGTCTGGATTAAAAAAGGACATAGCTGAATTTATTTTGAAATGTGAAGCCTGTCAGCTAGTGAAGGCAGAACATCAGTGACCGGGAGGTCTTTTGCAGTCATTACCTATTCCTGAGTGGAAGTGGGAAGAGATGATAATGGATTTTGCTATGAGTTTTCCTAGATCGACGCAAGGACATGATGCCATTTGAGTGATTATTGATTAGTTGACAAAGTCTGCACATTTTCTTCCGATTAGACATGCGGATCTAGTGGATAAGTTAGCTCAAATTTATGTTAAAAAAATTATCAGATTATATGGTATACCAAAAGTGATTGTATTAGATCGGGATGGACGGTTTACCTTCAGACTTTGGAAAAAAAATCAACAAGGTCTAGGTATGAAGTAGCATTTCAGTATGACTTTTCATCCGCAGACTGATGGACAGTCTGAAAGAACTATTCAGGTTTTGGTAGATCTTTTGAGATTATGTATTTTGGACTTTAAAGGTATTTGGGAAGATCATATCCCATTGATTGAATTTGCATATAATAATAGTTATCAGTCCAGTATTGGTATGACACCATACGAAGCTTTGTATGGCAGAAATTATAGAACTCCTTTAACTCTGATAGAAGTGGGAGATAGACAAATGAGGGGTTCAAATTTTGTGGATGATATTGTTATGAAAATTAATCTGATTAAAGAAAGATTGAAATCTGCATAAGATAGACAGTATAAGTATTACAATCAGAAGCATAGATTGGTTCAATTTCAGATTGGTGGCTTTGTATATGTAAAAGTCAGACCGATAAAAGGCATTAGCAGATTTGGAAGAATTAGCAAACTCAATCCAAGGTATGTTAGACCTTTAGAGGTCATTGAAAGTATTAGAAAATCTGCTTACAGGTTATTATTACCTGATCAGATGTCTGATATATATAATATATTTCACGTGTCATCTTTGAGAAAGTGGATATCTGATTCTAGAAAGAAACTTTCTACTAACGATGTGGTGGTTTGGGAAAATCTACAATACAAAGAAGAACTTGAAAAGATTTTGGCATTTGATGTAAGAAAGCTGAGAAACGAACAAATTCCTATGGTTAAGGTATAATGGAAGTTCAGAATAGCCAGAGAGGCTACTTGGGAGAAAGAATTAGATAGGAGACAGTTGTATCCAAGTCTATTCTGACTCAGTCTATTTTGGAAATGTCGAAGACGACATTTTTCTTAAGGTGGGTAGATTGTGAAAACCCCATGTTCTGCTTTGTTCTGGTTTTTTTCTTCCAGGTTCGTCCGTATAAAAATTGAGTTCATTCGGGACAAACAGTTGAAAGTTTTTGATAGAGAGCATCATCCAGGGATGAAATTAATTATCATCCGTTCGATGGCGACTCGAGAAGATTGTCCCTGTACAAAAATTAATTTTCATTCATACGAACGTTGTTATGAACAAACTAAGCTGATCGTCCTGAGATGAAGCATAAATATCGTCCATATGATCAGGAAATTTCTCAGCCTATTAAATATCTATTTCTCCATTTGAAGAAAGAAAAATGGTTGGGGAGAGAGAAAGAGAAGGAAAGAAGAAGAAAAGTCGAGTATTGGGTGACTTTCATCTATTTTCATTCGTCATCGCAGTTGAGAAAGTTGATCTACTTCAGGCAAGGCACAATATGCCTTTCTCAATTTTTAAAAATTTGACTTTTGGCGAATGTTTCGATTAAAGTTTTGTTTCCATAGAAAAAAATGGGCATAACTTTGTACCGGTAAAACTTTTACCGTGTAACTTTTGGTATGTCATAGAGATTATGATTTTTCACGTTTTGAGTATTTTCTAGAAATTTTGTACTGGGTATTTTAGAATCTGCAAGGTTTTTATTGAATAGAAAATTATATGAATGTCAAAAAATACTGCTTCAATACAATAAAAGTTTTGAAATGTTGTTTTATATGATCTCTGATAATTTGATAATTTTCTACAATTGTGTATTTTTATTTCATTGGCTTTCTATTTTCTGTCACTATATGAAAATGTGAAATTTTTATATGTGCTAAATTACTCCGTATTTGTTATGATGTGATGATTTAACGTTTGATACAATTTGAATGATATTAGAAGGGAGTTATAAGGGGCCAGAATTCCTTAAGAATTTGTCTGTGTCAGGAAAGGCTATAAGGGGCTATAATCTATTGAGATTCTGTCTGGGTCCGGGAATATGAAAATAAAATATGATAAGATTCTGTATAAGTTTTGGTGCTATAAGCACAAAGGGAGGCATAAGGGGTCAGAATCCTTTGAAATTCTGTCTGGGTCCGGGAAATCTAATTTGAAATGTGTTTTGAAATTTGATTTAATTTGATTTGAACTCTAATTTAAACTCTGATTTGAATTCTGATTTGAATGATTCTGTGATATAAATTTGATTCAATCCTTTTATATATATTATTGAATTCTATTTTATTATCTATTCTATATGAATATCTGAATTCTAACTGATTATATAATTTCTATATGATTATCTAAATCCTGTACGACTATTTGAATAAACTATTTTTAAAGCTTTTGAGATGTATTTTGAATGAGAGAATCTGGGAATTTAGATCGGCTAATGTGATCTTTCTGAGCTATTAGCTCACTGTGGTTTTCTTCATGTTTTTTAAGTTCTAGGAAAGGAAAGGAACTTTTAGACTAGCCGTTGTGGATCTGATTAGAAGTCAAAGGTATTTTGTACTTTTGATTTTTATACAATCATGACTATTTTTCTGTTATACACTGTGCTTTCTGTTTGTAGCTGTTGACCTCATTTTTGTATGAGGTCACTAAGACCCTTCCAGAATCCAGATCTAATCCTAGACCCTAGGATCCATCCTAAACCTTAGGAATCTTCCAGACCCCAGACCCTAGGATCTACTCTAGAGCTTAGGATTCCTCCATACTCTAGATTCTAAATCCTAGAACCATTCTAGATTCCAAATCCTAGAACCCTTCTAAATCCTTGATCTTAGAATCTCTCTAGATTCTAGGATCAATCCATATTCAAATCAATCCATACCCTTGACTAACTCAAACCTCAAGTCAATCTAAACTCCATTCAATTTAAATTCAAATCAATTCAAACTCCAGAACCCTTCAAATCATGACCCAGTTCAATTGAGAATTCAAACCTCAACTTTGACTTTGATCCTACCCTTGACCTAGCTTTGACCCATCCATTCATTAACAATCATCACATGATTGTTAATGATTTGGATACTTCAATATTAATTACTCGAGCTTAAAATCCACTCCAAATCCAGAAATTTAAACCTTGGGCCAACCTGGTTGACCAAGTCAACCAGGTTTGACCCATTAACCCATACACCCCTTCCCTTTCAAAATTTTGAATCTAGTCCATTCCAAATCCTTTGAATGTATGGGATGAATCCTTGGGTACCCAAGAGACCCCTCTTGGTCACCCAAGCCTTGGGCTCACTTGGGTTAGCCTTATGGCTTGACCCAAGTGACCCAAGAGAGGTCTCCCTTGAGTCATCTTTTGATTTTATTCAAATTGAATCCAAATCAAAGTGCCATTGAGTTCCCATGGACCCAATACACTTTCCTTGATCAGCCCAACCCTTGGGCTCATTTGGGTCAAGAGTTAGGCTAGCCCAAAGTGCCCAATAGCACTTGGGATTGAGCCAAATCTCAACCTAAGCCCAATTGAACTTGACCAACACCTCCCATAGGTGGCCCTAGATTCAATACACCTCCTCCAGCCAGCCCATGCCTTGGGCTAGCTTGAGTCAGGAGTTAGGCTAACCCAAAGTAGCCAAAAACACTTGGACCTGAGCCATCTCCCTGCCCAGATCAAATTGAACCCAATTGTCACTTGCATTGGGTGCACCAGACCCAGACCCACTTCCCACCTCAAGCCCAGGGTCTGGCCTGACCTGGGTTGAGCCCAAATCGACCCGAACCTTGCAGGTTTGGATCAACCCGAGCCATCTTTTAATCCAGATCAAATTGGACCCAATTGCCACCTGCACTGGGTGCACCAGACCCAGACCTGCCTCCCATACCGAGTCCAGGGTCTGGCCTGACCTGGATCGAGCTCACTTCGACTCAAACCAAGCAGGTTCGAGCCCAACCGAGCCACCGGATCAACCCCAGCTTCCTCAGGCCAATTTGACTCCACTCCCAGCTCCAGTGCGTCCCCATCGGCCTTCCCTGGTCAACCCGACCCAGACCGTGGCCGGCGGCGGTCGGAACCAATGGAGAGCAAGCTCCGGTGGTCCCCCCAGGCTGATCCTGACCGAAAGCCTTCCAAAGGCTGTGGCTCGTCGGCTTGAGGCTCACGAGCTCTCTGGAATGGTGCCCCTTTCCACTTGGCATCAATCCGAGGCCTCCTCCGATTCAATCCTGGCCGTCCGAGCTCGCGAAAGGAGGCTGAATAGGTTGGTGCTCCCCAGAGCTCGAGAGACGATCCCAGTGTTTTCAAACGATTCTCCAGAGCTCCCTCAATCTCCCAGCATCTTCCTTCGAGCTCTCGGACCGCCCCTTCCATCACTTCAAGCGAACTCCGGCGAAAGGCTTCGGCGTCCCGCTCGAAGTCATACCTCCAGCCGTCCTCCAGTCGCGGCCTCTGAAGGAAACCTGCTCGCCTTCTTCCCCTGAAGCTTCCAGATAGAGAAGCTCATTCGTTGAGGCTTTCTCTACGGTAATTCCTTCATCCCGAGCTCCCTAGCTAGGTAGTCCGGTTAAGTGTGAAGGAAACCTTCACCCCAGCGGATTTCCACCGTTGGATTGAAGGTTTCCACCCCCCTGATCCTCCCTTTGAAATTTCGTCAAAGTTCACTGGTGGGATCACTCGGATCACGCCGGAGAAGGTTCACGGCTTCAGGTAAAGGCGGAGGTTGAAGACGTAATCTCAGCCGTTGATTTCGATCGACGGCTCGGATTAGATCCCGCGGTCCCGGAGCTTGTTTAATCCCAGCCGTTCGATCCGCCATCCCACGGCTGTGGTTAATCTGGCCGTTAACAGTTAACGCCAATCATTGTCTGGCGAATCAGCGCGCGCCGCGTGGGTAACGGTCGCTGACTGTGTAATGGCCGGATTAATTAAATCCAGAAATTCAAGGGAATTCCAAAATTCATAACTCCCTGCACACTTGTCCAAATTAGGCGTTCTTAGGCTCATTGGAAAGGTCTCAGGAAGCACTACAAAAGCCCTATGGTTCCAGACCCTGGTTAGGTCAATCTTAGGTTTAATTTCATTTTGAGCATTTTATGAATTTCTTTAATTACTTTTTAAATACGTGTCCACCAGGTCTGGAATTTTGGGAGATTGAAATTGGACATGTCTTTGACATGTCCAAATTTTATCCCCCCGTTTTATGTTGTTCAAGGGCATTTTACCCAATTTCTAAGTTTAAGGGTCATGGTTTGACCCTTAAATTTAAAAAGGGTTATGGACCTATCCAATGGGATTTAGGGTGTGATTTTTAGTGTGCTGATGATGTTTAGGATAAGGAGTGTAGAGCCACTGATTTTGCCCCAATCCAAGCCTAGGATAGATCCCTATAGAGATTTGAAGGTGACTTAGAGCTCACCTTGGGTGATTTAGTTAACCACCTTAGAGTACTTCTTTTGAGCCCAAAGTTTGTGGGTTTAGGCCTTAGGATCAGGTGATCCTTTGGTTTAAATTTCATCACATTTGGGGTTCATTTGGTTTCCCAAGTAGGAGCCACAATAATTCCCCTTAGAAATAACCCCTTAGCCTTAATAAAATTCTAATAATTCTAATTTAATTCTTACAATTCCCCTAAAATACCCCTAACTAACCTCAATTCATCCCTCAATCATTGAAAATTGGAATCCCTTTAATTTGACATTCAAATATATTCTAATATAATTTTTAAGCTAAAATCACTGTTTAATCAATTTTAATTAATTAAAAATTATTAAAAATCCCAAAAAATCTTTAAACACTTGTTGATCTCTCCTTAGATCATTTCTGATCTTTGTAGTTGATTTTAAGAAGTTCGGGACTCATTTGGGATCAAATCACTAAAATGACCCTTAATTGAAACAATTTAATAATTTCAATAAATATCCAAACTTTCAAAATTCATAACTAATTCTAGAAAATTCCAAATCAATCAAACTCAGTGGCTAATGACTCTAATTAAAATATAATATTTTCCAAAAATTTCAAACCCCCAAAATCTGGTCAAAGTCAAAAAGTCAACATTTTGGTCAACTCTAGGTCAAAACCGGGTCAAAACTCTAAAAATCATAACTTTTGATAGAAAACTCCAAATTGAATGTGCCAACTGTCTAACAACTCATAATAAGGTCTAGTATTTGTTAAAAATTTGAAACCCTTAAGATTAACTCTAATTTTGAAAGTCAATTTTTGACCCCTTAGTTAACACATCCGGATAATCTCTTAAAACCCATTAACCCTTTCAAATTCCAGAATTTTCTTAATAGGATAATAAAATTCTCAACCAACCCATTAAAATCAGTAACCAACTCCCTTTAATATCAATCCACTCCTTTAATTCCAACTAATTTAAATAACTTAATCAACCCCGATTGCTACTAGGTAACCCAGGCCTACGAGGCTATTAGCTTAGCCCCAAGGAAGGTGAAATAAACTTCACGGCCTCGGTGTGAAACAAAGGTAATAATCAATTAATTTTTAAAATATGTTTAATTAAAATTATTAATTTATTAATGCTTAAATTTTAATTTAAATCCCCTTTTAAGCCTTAACAAACCCAGACTTTTAGACAACTTCAACTAATAACCCACTTTAGGATCTATCCCAGCCACACGACCTTTCTCACACACTTTAGATGATGAGCTAGGACAACCAACTCTAGATCTAGGTTAGGCCGGTGTTTACTTTACTGCTGTGTGTCGAATGTTTCGTAGTTTTCACTGCATGTTGTGGATGAAATTGCTTTGCTGTATCTGCTTACCTTTTCTGTACTCTGTGGATGGATTGATGTGTTTGGCGACTAGATTACCCTTAGGTTAGGTACGATCTGGATGTTGACACAGTTTTCTGCAGGTGGCCACGCTCATGCAGGGCAATATAAAAAGGGGGCAAATTAAAAAAATGCATAAATATTTCAAACTCTTTGCACAGGTGCTTCAGCTGCTAAAGCCCCTAAATCATAAAAAGAGCGTGGCTAGTGTGTTTACTTTCTTTTCTGCTCATATACAACTGCTTGGGAATAATTACTTTTTATATATTAATTGCTTAGGATAACCCTGCAGGTGAGTCTAGATTTTTATTTTGATACCAATGTAATTTGTGTAAGTGTCAAGTGTTGTGAAAGTTGATTTTGAGTTGGGATACATAGACCCAAAGCTTGGATTCTAAAGAGGAAAGGATACCCCTTTAAGGAATACTCCTTTTCCATTTGGAAATCCAAATTTGGATCATACCTCTTCCTTACCCAAAGAGGAAAGAGTGGCCTCCCCCTTAGAGGGAAGTGCCCTCTTGTCCATTTGGGTAATCCACTACGAAGATTCCAAGAAGATTGAAGAAAAGGAGTCAAAAGAAGAATGAGATTGAAGATTTGAAGATTGAGAGTATCCCACTCAAAAGAACTTGCGTCATTACTAGGTTTAGAATCCGGGTTGTTGTCAGTGGTGCCCGGCCACTTTACTTTCTGTAATATTCTGGTTTGTAATAAGCAAGGCAATTCTGCCTATGGACATTTATTAATTAATTTATATTTGATGTGATGATTTGATTGCCTTTAGGATTACTTGTTTTTACTAGTTTTTTGGTGATTGTATGCCATTTTTTGTTTTCGCCTGGATACGTGAGACTCGTGAGGGTGTGAAAGTTTTCTACTCATAACCTTAAAAGTCTAAAATTTTAGTGAGTCTAAATAACATAGAAAGATAACGAATCTAGGGAATTAGCCGGGGATCGACTCTAGGGTCGCATGCATATTTCTGCACTTCTTCTTTCCTTATTTTAGACCCATCCCCGCCTGCGGGTAGAGTCCGGATAGTCTGACCTATGAGGATGAGGTGCCGGACCTGGGGAAGTCCAGTCTTCTAAAAAATTATTTTATAAGCCTGTTTTAAAATTTCAAGCATACTTGATTTGGAAGTTGTCAACCAGCATGCATTGCATTAGATACAAATTAAAAGAGTCAAAATTTTAATATCATAGTCCTTAGCATTTTAGCACCCAACATAAGTCAAAGGGGTCAATTAGGAGAATCTCTAGATGTCGGCCCCAATTCTTCAAAACTTTAATTATAACGTCCCTACCACTCTTTCATAAAAGACCGGATTCATCTCTTTTAAATCGATTAGGTGGTTAGCTGGCTCCCCAATCCAGGCCGGGGTAAGTCCAGACCTTGCACTGCATTAGTTAGAATCAGACGGCTGTGGTCCAGTGTCCAAAATAGATTTAGGTTCCGGGGCAGATCTTTGATTATAAGACCCCAAACTTCGGGAATATAGTCCCAAATTTCTAATAAAATACTTAACTCTAATTAAAGCTTCATTTCAATCCTAAAACATAAAGCCCAACACTTAGATTAAGTTGGGACACTTCCGGATGGTTCTGAAATCTCAAGGTGTCCCCTACCTCTCCTCCTTTAACTCCGTTAATAACTGCTCAATTTTGATCCATTCCCTGTTGAATTTCCAAAAATTCACTTTCTTTTTGATTTCACTCCTAGAAAATCTAATAAAATTTTGCCACTATTTTAATCGAGAGTTTTTGTAGGAAATTTTATCTCCCTACGATGTAATTAACTACGAGGGCTTGCGCTCGTAGGAGATTTAGAACCACGCACACCTGATTTTAAAAATTAATTTTTCAAAACTCAATTGGATTTCTTTGGAAAAACTTAAAATACTAGTGATCATTATTATCATATTTAAAGAATTATCATCGAACAATATTTTCTCCCTTCGGAGAGATATATCTTTATTTGATAAGGCTTTGGATGTGAACCTAACGATCACACTTCTTGAATATTGTAGCTGGATATTCAATTGAACCTCATTTTGACCCTTCGGGGTCATATGAATTTCTCTTTAGCATCCGCTCACAATATTCAAGATGAATTTCATAATTCTAAATCTGAACGTCGTTATGAAATTTTATTTTCATCTTTCGAGGTGATATATTCTTTCTAACAGGATGATTCAATTTTAGAATTAGAATTTAACTTTAACTCCCAAAGAAAACCAATATTTTCAAAACATATTTTCAAAATTCCACCAACAGTAGCCATGCACTATAATGTGTGATTATTTTGAAGTTGAAAAAAAGGAAGATGAAAATTTTGGATGAGTTTCTGTACATTTGGATATTTGTAGCAGCTCTGTGTTTATATTTTCCTTTATATAATGGAAGAAAGTCTGAAAGAAAATTCTAAAGCTAGATCCTGGGGTTCATCCGTCGAAACTCAATGCGATGGGATCCGTCTCGGTCGGGTTGGGTCGTGACACTTACCGCATCCTTACTGTTAAGAGAGTTGCTAATTGCATGTTTTATATTCTTGCAACTTATATAGTTTTGATGATTCCAAATATTATTATTTTAAGTTTTGTTATATCCTAACACTTTTTGGATGATTTATTTTTGCTCTTGTGTGGACTAACATTTTAGAAAATTTGAACTCCAGACTAATGAAGACTTCAAATCAAATTCAGCATAAGATAGTTTGTAAATTGAAGCTTATATTTTTCTTTGAATTGAGTTTGAGAGGGAGTGATTGTAATTGTGTAAATAAACACACAAACACTTAATGAGATCTTTAAAAATTATCCTGATCCTACGAGACGAACATAGTTCGTACGGGACGATCAAGTTAGTTATCTCCTCAGAAGAGCAATGAACGAACATGAAGTGTAGAAAATTTTTCTAGGTCCTGATCGTCCATGATGAATTTCTTATTCATCCTAGTACGAAATGGGCTCTGAAAAATTTTCGTTCAGATAAAATTCATATTCGTGCCAGGACAAAATGCTCTCCAGAAAATTTTCGTCCAGACGAACTCCAATTTGTCCCAGGATGAAATGTCCTCTAGAAAATTTTTGTTCAAACGAAATCCATATTCGTGCCAGGACAAAATGCTCTCTGGAAAATTTTTGTCCAGACAAACTCAAGGTCGTCCCATGATTAAATATCCTCCATAAAAATGTCATCCATACGAACTCATATTCGTCCCAGGATGAAGCGAACCGACTCTTAAAAATTTAGCAACTTCCTACAGATTTTTGAACCGACCTATGGTATAACCGATCGTACCAGAAGGACCTTGTTCGTACAGGACAATTAACATGTACGAAGTCAGTTCGTACCAATATATATTGGGTTCATTTCCAACTGAATTAAGTAACATCGTCCAGGATGATTTACGATCATACAGGATGATCCACTGCTGACAGACTTGAATTTTAGCAATTTTTGGACGATGTTTTATGTCTTTCCTATATAAAGTCTAATATAAACTGCCACTTAATCTTTTTTCCTACTGATCTTTGTGCCTACTGAAAGGAAAGTCAAGAAGAGAGTGTTTGATGGAGAATTCTTACTATTGGAGCGTGAAGGTTTCTCTTAGTACTCAAAGGTAAGAGTCTCTACTTTTGATTTTTGATTACTTCACTCTTTTCTCTCTTCATTTTATATTTCTTGTAAAGAAGATCTGTCAAGGAGATCCGGTTCTCTGCCAACACTTGGAGAGTGTGAACAACCGAAGGGTTCTCTACCCACACTAGAAGAGTGTGAATAGCCGAAGGGTTCTCTGCCCATATTAGGAGAGTGTGAAAGGACGAAGGGTTCTCTGCCTACTCCGAGAGAGTGTGAAAGGATGAACAATTCTCTGCCAATACTAAGAAGAGTGTAAAAGGATGACGGTTCTCTTTCGCACCTGATAGTGGTGAAAGAGAGTTTTGTAAATGCTTCTCCACCTTGCTGTGGGTGCAAAAGGAGAGTCACTAGTGTTATTAGTGCAATACTCGGAGGGTGCCTCCAGGGAGTGGATGTATGTCGTATTTGACCAAACCACTATAAATCTCGTGTCTTTTAGTTTTTTGCTGCTTTTAATTTTTTGTTTTTCTGTTTGTAACTTGTGGTTGAAAAATGTTTTATATACAATTCACTAAAGTTAATTTTCTCGGTTCTAAATTTTGAAGAGGGATAAAATTTTTTATTTACTAATTCATTCCCTCTCTTGGTTAGCCGCTGGGACATAAGCTTAGGTTTAAAAATCTAATTCATATTAAACAAGTTTCAACAAATGGTATCAGAGCTTTGTTTCAAAATCATATATTTAGATTATTTTTTGATTAACGTAGATGGCTTCATTTGGAAACTGAAATACACCTGAGGTTACTCTATAACTAGACCTCCATTGTTCGATAATATTCCTTTTGATTTTTAAAAACACGCATGTCTGTATTTTTACAGTCACTTAATTATCGTATGTGGATCATAGTTCAGGAAGGGTAAACAAACCCAACTAGACTAGTTGACAGAGTTAGAGTTGAAACACCTTTTGTGGACTGGAAAGTAGAAGAACGTGACTTAGCACAACTAAATGTCAAATGCTTGAATAGTTTCTTTTGTGCACTTAAATCAGAAGATTACATGTGGGTTTCAACTTGTAAGAGTGGAAAAGACATATGGGATAGACTTTGTATAATGTATGAGGGGACTAATGAATTTAAGCAATCTAGACTTAATATCTTGTTGCATGATTATGAACTGTTTTGCATGAAACCTAATGAATATATTTATGATATGTACACAAGATTCACACAAATAGTCACCTCTTTACATGCATTAGGTAGGAAACTAATGAATGCTGAAATGGTTAATAAGATTCTTTGTTATTTGTCTACTGCTTATGATACTAAAAATACTGTAATCTCAGAGTCCAAAGATCTAAACATTTACTCTATTGACAATCTTCTTGGTTCACTAATTACTTACGAGCAAGGAGTTAGCCAAAGAATGATTGATACAAGTAAACCACGAAAGGAGAAGAACATAGCACTGAAAGTGGAGGAGTCTGAGAGTGAACACTCACAACCTGAGAATGAAGACGACATCGTATTAATGATTAGACAATTCAAAAACTTTCTGAAGAGGAAGGAAAAGAGATGCCAGCAATAGAATAGAGGTAAATTTAATAGAAATGCAAAGATTTCAAATGATGTTATTTGCTATGAGTGTAGGAAACTTGGACATATAAAAGTAGATTGCCCAAAACTCAAAGTCACTCCTAGCATGAAGAAGGTAGAGGAGAAACCTTTTGTGAAGAAGGGCAAGAAGAAATTCCAAAGAGCTTTTTGGGCGGACTCAGCTTCAGACTCATCAGAGACAGAAAAGGAAGAGGAAGTCACTAATCTATGCTTAATGGCCGATAGTCTTGATCAGACAGATCAAGAAGATGTATGTGACTTAAGTTATGATGAACTTTTTAAAGTTTCTGAACACATGCATGATGCATATAAGAAAATGAAGAAAATGCATGCTAGTCTAAGTTTAAAATTTGAAGAACTATAAAAGAATCATGAAATCCTTAAGAAAGATAATGTCTTAATTGATGGTAATCACATGAAATTACTTGATGAGTTTGATTACTTGAATAAAAATCATGAAAATTTAAAATCATCCTATGCAGAACTTGAAAAAGATTTAAAAAATTTAAGGATGAATCGGGGAGCATGATTTATAAATCAAATTATACAAATCGAATTTTGGAAGATATGAATTCATTTTACAAATTAATGATAAAATCTTTCGAGGATAATTGGATACCCCCTAAACTTGAAGATTTCACTAATCCTATTTTATATCCTAAATTTATCCAATCCCTAAAAAAACAAATGAATAATATTAGACTTAGGAATCCTTTTTCAAAAGTCAAATGTAACAATTGTGGATTGAATGGACACATAGCACACATCTGTACTTTGAAGAAAAAAACTTATTTGGTGTGGAAACCTAAGATGTAAAAACCTAGACATATCATACATGCATCTCTTTATAAATTGCCAAAAGGAGAACCCAAACTTGTTTCGTTTCCCAGGTGTAATGTTTGATAATCTTGCAGGGTCGCTCTCACATAAGACCTCGTGAGAGCATATGGTACCTGGACAGCAGATGTTTATAGCATATGACTGGAGATACTGCACAATTCATATCGCTGGAAACCAAGAGTGGAGGCAAGGTTACACTTGGAGATAACACCACAAGGAAGGTGATTGGGACAGGTATGATTTTAAATCAAAGAATTTTTATATTAAAAATGTGTTATTGGTAGAAGGCTTAAAGCATAATTTGTTAAGTATAAGCCAGCTATGTGACAAATGATATTGTGTAAAAAATTTTCTACTAGCTGCATTTTAAGCCTAAATGGAAATGATATTTTGATTGGTAAAAGGGTAAGCAATGTTTATTGCTAGATTTGAATTGCATTCAAACTCCTTATGCTTTTTGTTTAAAAACTATTTCTGATAAGTCATAGCTTTGGCATAGGAGACTTTGTCATTTTAGCATGAAAACCTTAGGAGAATTACCCAAAAGAACTTTGTGAGAGGTATACCAAAACTATACTTTACTAAGGATCATCTTTGTGATGCATGTCAATTAAGAAAGTAAGTGAAGTCCTCTTTTCAATCCAATAAGGATCTTAGAACTAGTAAACCATTGAAGATTTTACATATGGATATTTTTGGACCAGTTGGAACTGTAAGTCTATGAGGGAAGGTATTCATATTTGTGATTGTGGATTATTACTCAAGATTCATATGGGTTAGATTTCTATTTCATAAGAGTGAATCATTTGAGGTATTTAGAAAATTTTTGACTTAGATTCAAAGAAAACTTGGGTGTGAAATCATAACTATACAAAATGATCATGGAGGAAAATTTGAAAATGAAAGATTTGAGGATTTTATTAAGGAGAAAGGAATTGATCATAATTTTTTTACACCTTGAACCCCTCAGCATAATGGGATAATCGAAAGGAAAAATAGAACATTAATAGAAGCCGCCCGAGCAATGTTAGCAGAATACTCATTTTCTAAATACTTTTGGACTGAGACGGTTAGCACTGCATGTTATGTTCTGAATAGGATGGACGTGAGATCTAAAATAAACAAAACTCCCTATGAGTTGCTAAAAGGAAGAACACCTAATTTGTCTCATTTGTATGTTTTTGGTTGTAAGGTGTTTATACATAACAATGAAAAATCTGTCTTAGAAAAATTTGACCCAAAATCAGATGAATGAATTTTTATTGGACACTTAAGTGTTAGAAAATTTTATAGAGTATTCAATAGATGAACTTTGATAATTGAGGAGACTACACATGTTGTATTTGATGAATCTAAAAATTTTAAAGAGCCAAATATTATAGAAGATGAGATTAAGGATAACTCCCAAAAAATTTATAAAATAAATTTGGAAGAAAATTTGAAGATAGAAAACCCTTTGCCTAGAAATTTGAAATTTTCTAAAAACCATCCAAAGGAGTTGATAATTGGTGAACCTAGTGAAGGTGTAAGGACTTGTCGTGGATTAAACAAAGAAGTCAATCATTCAGCTTTCATTTTAACAATAGATCCCACTAATATTGATCAAACACTTTCAGATGAATTTTGGATTTTGGTCATGCAAGAAGAGTTAAATTAATTTGTAAGAAATAAAGTTTGGTAATTAACTACAAGGCCAAAGGATCAAAATGAAGTTGGAACTAAGTTGGTATTTAAAAATAAAATGAATGACTCTGGAGTAGTCATTAGAAATAAGGCTAGATTAGTTGCTAAGGGGTATAATCAGATTGAAGGGATTAATTTTGAGGAGATTTTTTCCCTTGTAACTAGACTTGAAGCAATTAGGGTTTTGCTAGCATTTGCCTATTTTAGAGGATTTAAATTGTTTTAAATGGATGTAAAAAGTATCTTTTTAAATGGGTTAATTCAAGAAGATGTTTTTGTAGAACAACCATTAGATTTTGAAAATTCTAAATACCCAAATCATATTTTCAAATTAACAAATGCATTATATGGATTGAAACAGGCACCTAGGACTTGGTATGAGAGGTTGAGCACCTTCCTACTTGAAAGATCATTTGAAAAGGAAGTGTGGATACAACTCTTTTTTTGAAGAGATTTGAAAAGGATATACTCATTGTACAAATTTTTGTGGATGACATCATCTTTAGATCTTCAAATAAAAATCCTTGTGATTATTTTTCTAAAATAATGAGTAGTGAATTTGAGATGAGTCTAATGGGAGATTTAAGTTACTTTTTAGGATTTAGCATTAAGCAAATTGAGGAATATATATTTCTTAGTCAGTCAAAATATGTTAAGGACATCCTCAAAAAGTATGAAATGAACAATGTTAAACATGTTAGTACACCTATGAGTTACTCAGTTCAGTTGGATAAGGACCCTAAGAGAATATTTATTGATCAAAAGAAATTTAGAGGGATAATTGGATCTTTACTTTACTTGATAGCTAGCCAGCCTGATATCATGTTTAGTATTTGTTTGTGTGCTAGATTTCAATCAGATCCAAAAGAATCACATTTGATAGTAGTAAAAAGAATTCTAAGATATCTGTTAGGAACTTAGAACTTAGGAATTTGATATCCTAAGTTTACTCTTCATTTGAAATAATTGGATATTCAGATTTTGATTTTGCAGGTTGCAGGGTGGATAGAAGAGTACTTATATAACATGTTAGTTTATTATAAATTCTTTAGTCTCTTGGTCCAGTATAAAATAAAATTCTATAGTCCTATTTACTGTAGAAGCTGAATACATTGCATTAGGAAATTGTGTGGCACAAATACTTTGGTTGAAACAATAATTGATTGATTTAGGATTAACTATAGGTACTATTCCAATTTATTGTGATAAAACTAGTACTATTTATATTTCTGAAAATTCTATTCAACATTCAATAACCAAATTTATAAACATAAGGCATCATTTCATAAGGGCTCATGTATCCAAAGGAGAAATTGAACTCACTTATGTTTCTACTGAAAATCAACTTGCAGACATTTTTACAAAACCTTTAGCCTTTGATACTTTCAGTACATTAAGAACAAGGCTTGGAATAATTGATTTTAATACATAATTAAAAATGATTTATGCAACAATGATATGTATTTTCAAGTTAATGTTTTTGTGTGTTTTTATGATTTTGTTTATCTTGTGTTTGTGATTTTTTGTATTTGAGTTTTTGTTTTTGTGATTTTATGCATTTTTTTTTGTTATGTTTGTGTTTTAGTTTTTTATTGAGTGCATGTTTTAAAAAAGGTTTTTTGAGTGACAATCATCCGGGACAAAAAATTTTTGTACGGAACGAATTATGTAGTGTATCAAACTATCAGATTTGAACCTTTTACGTGTAGTTTTTCAATTTTTAATTGTCACTTCGTCTGTACGATACTTACGATTGTCCTGGACAAAATTTTTTTTTCAAATGATGGGACGATTGAATGACAGTTAAATGTATAAGGTCATTTTTAATACTATATTAGTACGTATGAACCTTTGGTTCATCCAGACGAACAAATGGCAGTTCGATGTGGGGGACGGTTTCAACTACCATTAAAACGATCATAAGTTCTGATCGTCCAGGATGAACACGTGTTCGTCTGTACGATCGTTTTGGTCAAAAGTCTGAAATTACTAAATGACAAGAGGGGGGTGAATTATGAAAAACTTTTTCTCAATAAAAAGTAACCCTAAGAATGAGTTCTAATCTTTTTGTTATTTTTGAAATTTGACAACAAAAACTTAAACAAATTGTCTTCCACAAATTTCACCATGCAATAATTATGAAAATATAAGTGCAAGCAAAAGTAAATGACGATAAGGAAAAAACACACCAAGGATTTTTATAGTGGTTCGGTCAAAATAAGACCTACATCCACTCCTCGGAGTCCTCAGCTTCGGGATTTTCACTACCAAAAATAATTCTCCTTTTGCCCCCCTCGGCAAGGCAGAGAAGCCTTTACAAACCTCCCTTTCACCAACCCGGCGTGGCGGAGTGCCAAACTCTGTTTTCGCCCTCCCAGCGACGGCAGAGAACCTTCTCATTTTTGTCCCTCCTGGAGAAGGCAGAGAACCTCGAGGTCACAGATGTAGACGAGCCTTTCCCTTGGAGATCCTCCCTCAAATTCTTCTAGGGCCAAAGGAGGAGCAAGATGCAGCAAGTTTGGAGCAACCGTGTGATCTCCCTCACACATCTTCTCCCTCACAACGCTCACCTTCTCCTTCCTCTCTCAACCCCAAAGAACTTCTCTAGAGCTCTCTCCCTTGGAATCCCTCTCTAATCACATTCACCCTCTCTGTAAAATATTTTTGAAAATAGACAAGATTAACATCTAAAATGGGCTCCAAAAACCCTCTGATTTCAAAAGTAGCCATTACTGTTCGTACAGTACGATTCAACATCGTACAGTATGATCTTCATAAACAGACTTCGTCCTGGTACGAAGATTTACGAACAGTTTAAAAATAATTCGTACTATACGATATAATATCGTACGATACGATCCACAAAATACTATTCGTACATGACGTTGGTCTGGTCGACCAGATGTCATCTCTGTTCATCATATGGTACGATCACTATCATACAGTACGATGTTCAAAATAAAATTAGGCCTGGATTACATGCACTAATCACGGGTTAATTTAAGTAAGTATTTAAAATAGATTGTACCGTACGAATATATTCGTATAGTACGAACGACGTAAATTCACTTTCTTAAACTAAACTACGGCTAGGGTTTTGGATCTAAACATATCGTACAGTACGAATATATTCGTACAGTATGATCTATTCACAGACTCATCCACATAGCTTGGATTGTACGGTACAAATTAAAATCGTACATTACGATCTCCAGAGAGAAAATTATATTACATTTAGCATTTAAAAAATAAACTCTCCCCCTGTGTGTGTGCATGGTTTCTCTTACTCTTATGCATTTTGTGGCCAGACTCAATAAAATAAAAATAAAATAAATAGAGAAATACAATGTCTGACTCATACTCCTAATCTACCCGTTCTTGAGTCTTCCTTTCATCCTGAGTCACTTGTGATCTTCCTGAAATGTTAGTACTCAAGGACAATAGAAAATAAAATAATATTCAATGAAAAGTTATTCCAAAACACTCATTATTTGGCATCATCAAAATCTCAAACTCGGGATCATTGGTTGCAATAATCTCCCCCTTTTTGATAATGTCAAATAATTTGTTGTAAGAAAGTACGAACAACATTTCTTTTATTTTTTATTTATATATGATGAAATTGAAATATATATATATATATATATATATATATATATATATATATATATATATATATATATATATATATATATATATATATATATATATATATATATATATATATATATATATATATATAAACTTAAACACAAGAAAAAAAAGAAAGATACCAAAAGCAAGTACAAAATAAAAGAAATGCATTTAACAAACTATGATAAGCACAACAACAAGTACAACAAACTTCTTCCCCTTTTGACAACATAAAAAGGAGGAGCAACTAAAGCAAAAAGCAAAAGAAAGAACTACAATACAAACACAAACAATCTAAACAGACGGGTCCTGATCAGTTGGTGGTGGAGGTGGATTTGGTTGAAAATATTAAAAGAGAACATCAAAGCGGTGATCAATTGCAGTAAAGCGTTCTCCAAACCATTGCATATTTGTCTCGTGTTGCTGATGTTGTTCTTGAATATGCATGTCGAGACGAGTCTGCAACTGGTCGAAGCGTGCGACCAAATTATCGTTAGGGTGTGCTGGGGCAGGTGCTCGGGGTGCGGCATGACGTCGTGGTCGAGCTGGAGCTGCTGCTGGGGCATCTTCTCCTTCTTCTTCGTCAAAGACTGGTTCTTCAGGCTCGTGTCCCCGATGAAAAAGAATACGGAATGAGGCATCCGTATAAAAGATAGGAAGAATGTCGGGTTCACCAGGGTAAGTCAATTGATATTTATTGTGGAGGATATATCCTATTAGGTGACCAAGAGCTAGATTTTGTTTCCGTCGAGTGGTAGGTAGACGAACAAAAGTCATGTGGTAATGTAGTTACTAATTAAATCAACCTCATCAAATTTGATGTTGGACATAATAAGATAGGTAGCGACGGATAAGGTCGGGGTCAAATTGATACGGTCGTCATCTTTGGGTATTATTGAGGTTCGAAGGACATGTTGAATTATTTGGGCATTTCGTGTTAAGGATTGAACGAGAGGTTGGTGTTGATGGAAAGTAGCATTCCTAAGGACTCTATTAACATCGCTCCAATCGAATTCGTTAGTAAGAAATGAGCGAACCATAGGTCCTTCAGTGGACAACTTAACATATTGGGCAATGTCGGCTCTAATGATCTCAATGTTTTGGCCACAAACAAAAGAGTGAAAGGTGGTGTTGTCAACCGTGTAGGTGAGGTTAGCAAGAAATTCGAAGAGAAGTTCAGAGTTATAGGGAAATGCCAAGGTGAGTAGGAATTGGAAGGTGGTGGAAGCAAAGAGGCCCATTACCTCGAAATTAAGAGCAGCCTGATTAAGCATTTTTTAAGGAGAAATTTTGCAGGCTTTATATCGGTGGTAGGCTTCCTAATTTTCAATATAAAGAAAATGAGCAGGTTGGCGACTCGACGAGGATGAGCTTCCATCTGTCATCCGACCTTGTTTAGACATTGTAAGAGGGCACGAAACTAAGTGAAAGAGTGAGTGAGGAGAGATTTGAGTGAAAGGAACGGCCTAGGAAAGGGTACATATAGAAAATTTTGACAATCGTTCAGTACGATCTTGAATCATACAGTACGATATCCAATCAATATCCTGACCGGTCGTTTCGGGAAAAGGCAGTTAAATCGTACAGTACGATATGTATCGTATAGTACGATCAGGCAAATTTCGATCGTCCCGAGGCCCTCAGTACAACTTTTGACCAAAAGTTTCGCACTGTACGAACAGGTGTATCGTACAGTTCGATACATAATAAATATCATACCGAACAGCTTTAACTCATATTTATTCATTGTGCTGATGTGTATCGTACCGTACGAAAGGTATGCATCGTACAGTACGATACTTAGTAATGTCGTACCAACCGGATTTAATTCGTCCCAATCCGTTGCTGATGTGTATCGTATCATACGAAGAAGTGATATCGTACAATATGATAGGAAATAATATCGGGTGAATATCGTATAGTATGATGTAGGTCGTACAGTACGATCAACAGAGCCGAAATCTTCTTGTTGGTGAAGTTATGTAAATTGAGATATATCGTACGGTACGATATGTGTATCGTACAGTACGATTAACAGTCAATGCAGATTTTAGTGTGGTGAGTGTGTGATGATCAGGAGTAGCCCTATTACAAAAAAAAAAAAAATTTGTTTATTATATATATGTTTTTATGCAGTTATATCTATGACACCTAATCTAGTCCTCAAGGTGCTAAAGGTGTCGAAAGCTAGAGGTTTTGTGAATATGTCTGCCAATTGATCTCCTGTAGTGATGTGATGTAATTCTATATCTCCCTTAGCGACGTGATCTCTAATGAAATGGTGTCTAATGTCTATGTGTTTCATTCAAGAGTGTTGAATTGGGTTCTTAAAGATATAAATTGCACTTGTGTTGTCACACATGATCGAGATGGTTCCAATAGGTAGTCCAAGATCAAGAATTTGTTGTTTTAATCATAGTACTTGTGCAACACAACTTCCTACTGCAATATATTCTGCCTCGACTGTGGAAAGTGTTACTGAGTTTTACTTCCTACTAGACCAAGAAACTAATGATTGTCCTATGAATTGGCAGGTACCAGAGGTGCTTTTTCTATCTATCCTACATCCTGCAAAATCAGAATCTGAGTACCCTAGGATTTCAAAGGAAGTGCTGTGTCTGGGATACCAAATTCCTAAGTTTGGGGTGCCTAGTAGATATCTAAGAATTCTTTTGATAGCAGTTAAGTGAGACTCTTTAGGATCGGCTTAGAAACGGGCACACAGACACACACTAAACATTATGTCCGGTCTACTGGTAGTGAGGTAAAGAAGGGATCCAATCATTCCTCTATATTTTTTCTGATCTACTGATTTTTCACTAGGATCTTTATCTAATTGGATTGTTGAACTCATTGGGGTATTCATGGGTTTTGCACTATCCATTTCATATTTCTTTAAAATATCCTTAATATACTTTGATTGACTAAGAAAGGTTCCATTATCCATTTGTTTTACACTAAAGCCGAGAAAGTAATTAAGTTCTCCCATCATGCTCATTTCAAACTCATTACTCATTATTTTTGAAAATTCATCGCATAAGTTTTTATCCAAAGATCCAAACAAGATGACGTCTACATATATTTTAACAATGAGAATTTCTTCTTTGACCTTTTGTAAAAAGAGTGTAGTATCTACACTACCCTTTTTAAATCCTCTATCCAAAAGAAATGAGTTAAGTCTTTCGTACCATGCTCTAGGTGCTTTCTTTAATTCATACAGTGCCTTCTTTAATTTAAATACATGGTTTGGAAATTATGAACTTTCAAATCCGGGGGGTTGCTTAACGTAGACATCTTCCTTAATTACCCCGTTCGGAAATACACTCTTTACATCCATTTGATATAGCTTAAAGTTCTTGAAGCAAGCAAAAGCTAAGAGCACTCTTATGGCTTCTAATCTAGCAACCGGGGCGAAGGTTTCTTCAAAGTCTATCCCCTCAATTTGGTTGTACCCCTTAGCTACTAGTTTTGCTTTATTCCTTATTATTGTTCCTGAATCATTCACCTTATTCTTGAAGACCCATTTTGTTCCAACAACACTTTGTTCCTTAAGTCTCTTGACTAACTCCCAAACATCATTCCTGGTGAATTGGTTCAGCTCTTCTTGCATTGCTAGAATCCAAAATTCATCTCCTAAGGCTTGATCTATACTTGTAGGTTCTATCATAGAGATGAATGCTGAATGACTAACCTCCTTCCTAAGTCCATGCCTAGTTCTTACATCTTCTGAAGGGTCTCCTAAAATTAACTCTTTAGGATGACTAGAAGAATATCTCCATTCTCTAGGCAAATCTTCCTGAGGTTCGACCCTTTCTCCTAAGGTCAAAGTCTCTACTCCTTGAATTGCCTCTATTTCATAAACTTCAACTTTAGATTCTGAGGGCTTATCTGATTCATCAAATACCACATGGGTGGATTCTTCTACTACAACGATTCTCTTATTAAAAATTCTATAGGCCTTACCTACAGAAGAATAACCTAAGAAGACACCCTCATCAGACTTGGGATCAAAGTTTCCTAAGGGATGTTTATCATTATTTAAGATGAGGCACTTACACCCAAAAATATGTAAATGTGAAAGGTTTGGTGTTCTACCCTTAAGGAGTTCATATGGAGTTTTATTCAGCTTCGATCTAATGTTTACTCTGTTTAAAACATAACAGGCTGTGTTGACTGCTTCTACCCAAAAGTATCTAGGAAGGGTATACTCCGCTAACATTGCCCTAGCAGCTTATACCAAAGTTCTATTCTTCCTTTCTGCTATGCCATTTTGTTGGGGTGTTCTAGGAGCTGAGAAATTGTGTTCTATTCCTATCTCTTAATAGAATGACTCATACCTATCATTTTGGAACTCTCCACCATGATCGCTATGGATTGTTGATATTTCACAACCTAATTTTTGTTGAATCCATGTGGAGAAAACTTTAAATTCCTCAAAAGACTCATTTTTGTGTGCTAAGAATCTTACCCAAGTAAATCTTGTGAAGTCATCTACAATCACAAATCCATAATTCTTTCCACCTAGACTGGCTGTACTAACGGGTCCAAATAAGTCCATGTGTAGAATTTCTAGTGGCCTAGAGGTGATCACATCTCTAATTAAGTGAAAGGATGATTTGACTTATTTTCCTAGTTGGCAAGCATCACATAAGTGATCCTTGGTAAAGTCTAACTTAGGTACACCTCTAACTAGGTTTTTCTAAGTGATGTATCTAAGAGTTTTCATACTAGCATGGCATAGTCTCCTATGCCATAGCCATGAGTCATCAACTATTGTTTTCAAACAGAATGATTTTGAGCTATCAATGCAATCACGGTCTAACATGTAAACATTGTTCATTCGTTTTCCTTCTAAAATTAATTCATCAAATAAACTAATCAGGCATCTATCAGTTAAAAATTTAACATCAAAACCTTTGTTACACAGTTGACTAATGCTCAGTAAATTATGTTTCAAACCATCAACTAGTAAAACATTTTCAATTAAAAAATTTTTAGCATTACCAACGATACTTGAGCCTATCACCTTCCTGGTAGTGTTGTCTCCCAACGTTACTTTGCCTCCAGTTTTGGTCTCCAGTAGGATGAACTTCTTCATATCTCCAGTCATGTGTCACGAGCAGCCACTATCCAGGTACCACATACTCTCACTAGGTCTTTTGTTAGAGCAACCCTACAATTTCATTCAAAGATTAGATTTGGCAACCCAAGTGAGTTTGGGTTCCTCCTTATGCTTGCATGAATGAGATGTATGCATGCTATGCTGTGATGGATGTAGTTTCGATCTCCATACTAAGTGTGTCCTACGGTGAATTGTGCATGTGCGGGCTATGTGACCTAATATGCCATAAGAGAAACACCTAACACCAGGAAATGGGTTTACTAATCTATGTGGGTGGTGGTGTCTCTTCCTAAAGTTTTGTGATGCATGTTGTGTTGGTAGTTTTCTAGGTTGGCCTATGAGTGAGGCAATTTCTTCTTCTAGTTCTTTGATTCTTTGTTTAAATGTACTATTTTGATATGTCAATCCATCGACTTGCCAGAATAACAAATCCTCATTATGATCTACCTCCTTTGCTACTGCCGTTAGTTTTTCAAACTCTACATCTAGTTCAATATGCGATGTTTTCAAGGATTCATGCGCTTCAATTAGTGCAATATGCTTCTTATTTAATGCATCAAACTCATCAAGAAGTAGCATATCATCTCTATCTAAATCAGAACTTTTCTTAACTAAGTTAGCATGCTCAGTTTGTAAAGAATTAAATTCAACATTAAGCTTAGCATGCATCTTTTTTAACTTCCTATACGAGTCATGGATATTCTCAGAAATAAGCAACAATTCTACATATGAAAGTTGACATACCTCATCTTTATTTGATTGATCAAGGTTATCGTTATCCATAAGACACAAGTTAGTTACCTCCTCCTCTGCTTCTTCTTCTGATGATTCCGAGGCAGAGTCAGCCCAAAAAGCTTTATGTGTCTTTGTCTTTCCTTTCTTGTATTTTGCTTTGTCATCTCCTTTCTCCTTAGCTTGTTGACTCTTTAGATTGGGGCAATCGACTCAAAGGTCATCTGACTTCCTGCACTCAAAACAAATTGTATCAGATGAAACCTTATTGGACCTTGAGCTCTTACCTTTGTTCCAGCTGTTCTGATGACGCTTCTGTTTTCTTTTCAAAAATTTTTTGAATTGTCGGGTCATCAGTGCTATCTCATCCTCTTCCTCCCCTGCAGAACTTTCACTTTCTGAGTTGCTAGCTTTTAATGCCACCGTCCGCTCCTTTTTCTTTTCACCTGCATCACTTTGCCTTTGGCTCACTCCTTGCTCGTATGCAATGAGTGACCCAAGGAGGTTATCAATAGAATAAATATTAAGATCTTTGGACTCAGTGATAGCAGTTATCTTAGCATCATAGGAACTAGGTAGGCATCTAAGAATTTTATTCACTTTCTCAGAATTTGAAATTTCTCTACCTAATGCATGCAAGGATGTCACAATTTGGGTGAACCTAGTGTACATGTCAGAAATTGTTTCACTAAGTTTCATATGGAATAATTCATAATCCTGCAGTAGAATGTTTAGCCTAGACTATTTTACTTCGTTTGTTCCTTCGTATGTAATGCACAGTCTATCCCAAATCTCCTTTCCAGAAACACAGGTAGATACTCTCAAATAGTCCTCAGATTTCAATGCACAAAAAAGCAGTTTAAGCACTTAGCATTCAGTTGGGCTAACTCCCTATCCTCATTGCTCCATTCATTAAAAGGTACAGTAGTTTTCAAACCATTAACAATTTTAAACGGTGCAACATATCCATCATTTACTAACATCCACATGCGGTAATCTATAGATTACAAAAATGTAGACATTCAAATTTTCCAGAAATAAAACTGAATGTTATCAAAAAGTGGTGGACAAGTTATTGAATAACCCTCCACAGTGCTACGATTACCAAAATTCGACATGATCTTTTTTTTCAAGGTTTTCTAAAATAATATTTTTGAAAAACAAACTCTGATACCAATTGAAATTACTAAATGACAAGAGGGGGGTGAATTGTGAAAAACTTTTTCTCAAAAAAAGTAACCCTAAGCATGAGTTCTAATCTTTTTGTTATTTTTGAAATTTGACAACAAAAACTTAAACAAATTTTCTTCCACAAATTTCTCCACGCAATAATTATGAAAATATAAGTGCAAGCAAAAGTAAATGACGATAAGAAAAAAACACATCAAGGATTTTTATAGTGGTTCGGTCAAAATATGACCTACGTCCACTCCCCGGAGTCCTCCTCTCTGGGATTTTCACTACCAAAAATAGTTCTCCTTTTGTCCCCTCGGCAAGGCGGAGAAGCCTTTACAGACCTCCCTTTCACCAACCCGGTGTGGCGGAGTGCCAAACTCTGTTTTGGCCCTCCTGGCGACGGCAGAGAACCTTCTTGTTTTTCTCTCTCCTGGAGAAGGCAGAGAACCTCGAGGTCACGGATGTAGACGAGCCTTTCCCTTGGAGATCCTCCCTCAAATTCTTCTAGGGCCATAGGAGGAGCAAGATGCAGCAAGTTTGGAGCAACCGTGTGATCTCCCTCACACCTCTTCTCCCTCACAATGCTCACCTTCTCCTTCCTCTCTCAACCCTAAAGAACTTCTCTAGAGCTCTCTCCCTTGGAATCCCTCTCTAATCACGTTCACCCTCTCTGTAAAATCTTTTTGAAAAAGGACAAGATTGACATATAAAACGTGCTCCAAAAACCCTCTGATTTCAAAAGTAATCGTTACTATTCGTACAATACGATTCAACATCGTACAGTACGATCTTCATAAATAGACTTCGTCCTGGTACGAAGATGTACGAACAGTTTAAAAACAATTCGTACTGTACGATATAATATCGTACGTTACGATCCACAAAATATTATTCGTACAGGACGATGGTCTGGACGACCAGATGTCGTCTCTGTTCATCGTATGGTACGATCACTATCTTACAGTACGATGTTTAATATATAATTAGGCCTGGATTACATGCACTAATCATGGGTTAATTTAAGTAAGTATTTAAAATAGATCGTACCATACGAATATATTCGTACAGTACGAACGGTGCAAAATCACTTACTTAAACTAAACTACGGCTAGGGTTTTGGATCTGAACATATCGTACAGTACGAATATATTCGTACAGTACGATCTATTCACAGAATCGTCCACATAGCTTGGATCGTACGGTACGAATTAAAATCATATAGTACGATCTCCAGAGAGAAAATTCTATTACATTTAGCATTTAAAAAACAAACTCCCCCCCTGTGTGTGTGCATGGTTGCTTTTACTCTTATGCATTTTGTGGCCAGACTCAATAAAATAAAAAATAAATAAATAGAGAAATACAATGTTTGACTCATACTCCTAATGTACCCGTTCTTGAGTCTTCCTTTCGTCCTGAGTCACTTTTGATCTTCCTGAAATGTTAGTACTCAAGGACAATAGCAAATAAAATAATATTCAATGAAAAGTTGTTTCAAAACACTCATTATTTGGCATCATCAAAATCTCAAACTCGGGGTCATGAGTTGCAACAAAGTCTATATGAAAGGATGCTTACTAAGTTGTGTGATTACGAAAAGCCATTTTATTTTGGACTCATTCATTCGTCCATACAAAATTTTTATTCATACGGGACGAATCAAATTTCGTACGGGATGAACGTAATTTCTTCTATAAAACAATCATTTTTCAATAAATAGGCATGCTTTTGAACTCAATAGTCACACTCACACATCATTTTCAAAACCTTTCGTCCTTTTGATCCTTTTGAATGGTAAGTTCAAGCAAGCGATAAAAAATTCTAGCCAAGGGACCACCTAGAAACTCTTTTGATAACTTTAATTCCAAAGCCAATGAAGAGTCTTTTCCCAAATTCGTGTCCGCTAAGATCACCCCCTCTAGAATTCTAATCTAAGATCAACTGACCTTTCAGGTAATGAACTTGTTTGCTTCAACTTAGTTTGGTTTCATCCTCACACTAGTTTATCTCTACAATAAAAAAACCTTTCACTATTTCCTGGCAAACATGTCTTTTAACTCCGACCATTCTATAATCCATTCCTATGCCTTTAAGAAAAAAGTTGAAATCACCAAGGCAGACCTAGAAATCTTTTTAAACTTAAGAACTGAGGGAACTAGAGCACATACCTTGACCACCACTTCTAAATTTGAATGGTCTGAAATTAATACAGTGATTAGAGGAATTATTTTTAATGAGCATATACCTAAAGTACCATGTCTCGTTCGTAATGCTCTTATCATCTAGCATGCTCTTAGAACTTCTATAATTCCTAAAGCTGGTCATAGAATCAATATTACTCCTCTTCTTTCTATGGTAACCTACTTGATTATGACTAAACAACCTATAGATGAAGCCCAACTAATCCTTGACTATCTTTATGGACTCTCTAAAATTGGTCATGTTGAACATAAAAGAAAGAAGAACATTGCCTTAGGACATCTAGTTGTCTATATTCTGGAGAAGTTGGTTCATCCTAATCAAGATTTTGAAGAACAGTTGTACTATAACGACGAATCATTTTGAGCAATCTTCAATAAAGATGAACCAAGTAAAACATATATCATTAGTGATACTGAGGAAGAACATGAAGCTGCACCTGCACCTGCTAATGAACCAAATTATCAGGATTTGGTTCAAAGATTTGATCATTTAGAGACTAACTTTGATCAAAGGTTTAATAAAATTGAAGCACATATACAGCAGCAGGATATACAATACACTCAAGATATGGGATTTATGCGAGAACAGATAAATGGTATAAATTCCAATATGCTTATGGTGAGTAGCTATTTCAACTTCTTCGGCGCTGCACCTCATCCTCCTCCTCCAAATCAGGATCCATCAGAATGATTTCATGTACTTGATTATGTGTTTTCTTTAGTTGATGTGTTAGTTTTGTTATTTAGGAAAATGTGATGTATTTTCTTTTCATTAGATGTTTTTGTTTTTGAATCTTATGTCGTATTGATATCATTTGCTGAGATTGTAATATCCTTTATTTTGATATCAAAATAAGTTATACTGTTTTAGATTTAATCTTATTTTTGAAATGTGTGTTAGTCCATATGACAATCGTTATAATTTTTTATCTTAAGAGTGCTATACTTTGAAATGCAAGTTAAAATTAAATTCATTAGAAAATCTATTTTTTCTAAATTTATGTTTTGCTTATAACTTGATGTAATTAAGATTGTCAATTTCATGTCTCTTATTTAGATTACATTAATGTCTAATATTATTATTGCAATTGTGATGTTTCTTATTTTCTATTTCACTTATCAATAAATATTTATGCACTTAGAAAAATTTAAAAATTTTGATTAATGATTTTGGAAAGATCAAAATTACTCTAGAAAAATATATAAATATACAAAAAACAAAAGGAATGTGCAATAGTTTGCAAGTTGAAAAAAAGGCACAAAATAAGCCCACAGGTAAAAATATGCACAAAAATGTGCCACAAATTTGAAAAAGATGCGCAAAGCGCCATATGCGGTAGTTAATTCTTTCCACAATCTTTTAATCACTTAATTCAAATTGATCTTCTGTACATTTATATTCCATATTGAAAATTGAAATATACAAATTTTTTATTCATCCTTTTTGCAACGATTTTCTCTATCTTAGTGTCTAAATTTACTCATGTTTTTGATATATACTTTTTATTATCAATGTTATATCTCTTCTTAAATTCTATGAATTACTATGATTTTCCTAATATTTTGATTTTATTTACAAAATTTATTTCAATCACTTTCAAGGATCAATTATCAAAGTATTGGTATCATATGACTGCTTACATTTCTGGTCTTTTTCTTCTTCTCTTTTTGCTGTTGTCAAAAAGGAGGAGAAAATATTATTTGTTTGTATCTTTTTGTAACTAGTATCTTTTTGTATCCTTGTTCGTATCGTATTTTTGTTTCGTAGTATTGTTTTTGTTGCATTTTAAAATTTTAAAAAAATGGAGAGATAAAATTGTTGTGCAAAGCCTCCTTATTTTCAAATGTTCATCAATTCATGTGGAGTTTAGGAGATTCTTAAAATATGAAAATTTTACAAACAATAATTGTTTTTCCATAATAAAAAAGGGGGAGATTATTAAGAGAGTTGCTAATTGCATGTTTTACATTCTTCTAACTTGTATAGTTTTGATGATTCCAAATATTATTGTTTTAAGTTTTGTTATCTCCTAACACTTTTTGGAAGATTTGTTTTTGCTCTTGTGTGGACTAACATTTCAGGAAATTCAAACTCCAGACTAATGAAGACTTTCAATCAAATTCAGTATGAGATAGTTTGTAAATTAAAGCTTGTATTTTTCTTTGAATTGAGTATGAGAGGTGTTGCAACCCATGACCCCAAGTTTGAGATTTTGATGATGACAAAAAATGTCATCTGAATTATCAATTTATTGAATATTATTTTGTTTTCTATTGTCCGTGAGTACTAATATTTCAAGAAGATCACAAGCTACTCAGGATGACAGGAAGACTCAAGAATGGGTAGATTAGGAGTATGAGTCTAACAATGTATTTTTATTTATTTTATTTTTATTTTCTTGAGTCTGACCATAAAATGCATAAAAGTCTGAGGAACCATGCACACACACAGGGAGAGAGGATTTTTTAAAAGAAAAATTTGGAGATTTTCTTTATCTATAGATCGTATTGTACGACGTTATTTCGTACCGTAAGATCTGAGCTTGTAGGACGATTCTGTGAATAAATTGTACTATACGAATAAATATCGTACTGTACGATATGTTCAAATCCAAAACCCTAGCCGTCAAATTAACTTAAGTAAGTATTTTCTTTACCGTTAGTATTGTACGAAGTAATTCATACTGTACAATTTATTTTAAATACTTACTTAAATTACTTCGTGATTTGTGGAAAAATTCAAGGCTCAATTTAAAATTGAAAATCGTACTATACGAACCAGTTCATACAATACGATGAACAGAGACAAATTCTGATCGTCCCGGAGATCGACCTAGACGATCCATTATTTTTGCTTCGTCATATAGTACGATGTAGACCGTACTATACGATGAATAGAGACGACTCTTGTTCATCCCGAAATTCATCCTGGATGATGCCTTGAATTTTGACCATTCATACTATACGATATATATCATACAATACGATGAACAGAGACAACAATTGATCGTCCATGCTATCATTATATATGATCAGTAATGTTGAGTATCATGCCGTATGATTCATTATCATACTGTACGATATATTTTGAACAGTTTGTACCTCTTCGTACCAGGACGAAGCTTGGTATACATATCATACTGGACGATTAGAAATCTCACTGTACGATAGTAACGACAACTTTGAAATTTCAGGGATTTTGGAGTTCATTTTTAGGTGTCAAAATAGTTATGTTTTAAAGAGTGTGAATCAGAGAGGAGAATGTGGTTAGAGAAGGATTCCAAGGGAGAGAGCTATTGAGAAGTTCTTTAGGGTTTGAGAGAGGAAGGAGAAGGTGAGCGTTGTGAGGGAGAAAGGTGTGAGGGAGATCACACGGTTGCTCCGAACTTGCTGCATCTTGCTCCTTCTATGGCCCCAGAAGAATTTGTGAGAGGATCTCCAAGGGGAAGGCTCTTATACATCCGTGACCTCGAGGAACTCTGCCTTCTCTAGGAGGGAGAAAAATGAGAAGGTTCTCTGCCATCATCAGGAGGGTGAAAACAGAGTTTGGTACTCCGCCACGCAGGGTTGGTGAAAGGGAGTATTGTAATGGCTTCTCCTCCTTGCCAAGGGGGGCAAAAGAAGAGCTATTGCTTGTAGTAAAATTCCTGGAGTGGAGGACTCCGGGGAGTGGACATAGGTCATGGTTTGATCGAACCACTATAAAAATCCGATGTGCTTTTTCCTTATCATTTTTATTCTTATGTGCTTTTTTCATTTTCAGTATATTTCCTTGGTGAAATATTGTGATTGAACATGATTCCATTGTTGCACTTTATTTTCATGTTAAAACCTTAAAAAATATCAACAAATATTAGAACTCCTATTTAGGTTTTATTTAATGCTATTAATCTTTCACAATTCACCCCCCCTCTTGTCCATCTAGTAATTTCAAGAGGGAGTGATTGTAATTGTGTAAATAAACACACACACACACACACACACACACACACACACACACACACACACACACACACACACACACACACACACACTTAAGGAGATCTTTAAAAATTATACTGAACGTACGGGACAAACACAGTTCTTACGGGACGATCAAGTCAATTATCTCCTCGGAAGAGCAATGGAACGAACAAAAAGCGTAAAAAGCTTTTATAAGTCCTGATCGTCTAGGACAAATTTCCTATTCGTCCCAGAACAAAATGGGAACTAAAAAATTTTCATTCAGATGAAATTCATATTCGTGCCAGGATGAAATGCTCTATACAAAATTTTTGTCTAAACGAACACCAATTCATCCCAGGACAAAATGTCCTCTGGAAAATTTTCGTTCAGTCGAAATCCATATTCGTGTCAGGATGAAATGCTCTTTGGAAAATTTTTGTCCAGACGAACTCAAATTCGTCTCAGGATGAAATGTCCTCTATAAAAATATCATCCAGACGAACTCATATTCGTCCTAGGATGAAGCGAATCGACTCTTGAAAATTTGGCAACTTCCTATAAATTTCAAAACTGACCTGTGGTATAACCGTTCATGCCAGATGAACCTTATTCTTACGGGATGATTAAAGTGTACAAATTTAGTTGATACCAATATACATTGGGTTCATTTCCAACTGAATTAAGTAACATCGTCCGGAATGATCCACGATCGTACGGGATGATCCACTGCTGACAGACTTAATTTTTAGCAGTTTTTGGATGATTTTTGTGTCCTTCCTTTATAAAGTCCAATATAAACTACCACTTAATCTTTTTCCCTATTGATCTTCGTGCCTACGGAAAGGAAAGCCAAGGAGAGAGTGTGAGAGAGTGTTTGAAGGAGAATTTTTACTACTGGAGCGTAAAGGTTTCACTTGGTACTCAAAGATAAGAGTCTCTACTTTTGGTTTTTGATTACTTCACACTTTTTTCTCTTCCTTCTAGAATTCTTAGGAAGAAGATCTATCAAGGAGATCCGGCTCTCTGCCGATACTTCGAGAGTGTGAACAACTGAAGGGTTCTCTACCCACAATAGGAGAGTGTGAACAGTCAAAGGGTTCTCCGCCCATAATAGGAGAGTATGAAAGGATGAAGGGTTCTTTGCCTACACCGAGAGAGTGTGAAAGGACGAACGATTCTCTGTCAACACTGAGAAGAGTGTAAATGGACGACGGTTCTCTGCCGCACCGGGTTGTGGTGGAAGAGAATTTTGTAAAGGCTTCTTCACCTTGCTATGGGTGCAAAAGGAGAGTCACTAGTGGTATTAGTGCAATACTCGGATATTGCCTTCGAGTAGTGGATGTAGGTCATATTTGATCGAACCACTAAAATCTCGTGTCTTTTATTTTTCTGCTATTGTTTTATTTTTTGTTTTACTGTTTCTAATTTGTGGTTGAAAAACGTTTTCTATAAAATTCACTAAAGTTAATTTTCTAGGTTCTATATTTTGAAGAGGGCTAAAATTTTTTAATTATCAATTCACCCCCCTCTTGGTTAGCTGTTATGACATAAACTTAGGTTTAACAACTAATTAATATTGAACAAGTTTCAATACTTACTAACAATAGATTGTTTGAGAATGGATCATAATGATATTTTCAATTAGTATTTAGCTCTATGTGAGCTAAAGTTATAGTTGAATTTGTCCACTTCGGTAAACTATTACGGAGGGTGGATAGACTTTACTTTAAGTGTTGATGGATTTATTTTAATTTTAAATATTTGGAGTTTTGAGATTTTTTGAAATTTTGTAGAGTTTTGGAGGTTTGACGCCTTTTTACGCACTTAAGAGAATCATGTTCAAATTTTTTGACCTGTACATCATCCTTAGACATCACATGTGTACCAATAACACGCTCGTCGTGGCCCATACTAGTTTTTTGAGGATATTTTATAATTATTTTTTGAACCTTGTCAACTTCTATCTACCTGCTTTGGATGATTGGGTTCAAATTTATTGAATCGCGCAGCATTCCCAGACGTCACATATATACCAATAACATGCTTGCCGGGGCCCATGCAGGTGTCTGGGGGAGTTTTGTAATTATTTGTTGAACCATATCAACTCCTATTTTCCCACTTAGGAGGATCGGGTTCAAATTTGTTTACCCGTGTAGTATCCCTAGACGTCACGTGTGTACCAATAACACGCTCGCTGAGTCCCAAGCAGATGTTTGGGGGTATTTTGTAATTATTTACTGAACCTTATCAACTCATATTTACCCACTTAAGAGGATCGGGTTCAAATTTATTAACCCGCACAGCATCCCTGGAAGTGACGTGTGCACCAGTAACATGCTTGCTAGGGCCATTACGGGTATTTAGAGGCATTTTATAATTATTTGCTGTGCCTTATTAACTCCTATTTTGCCACTTAGGAGGATCGGGTTCAAATTTATTGACCCATACATCATCCCAGAACATCATATGTGTACCAATAACCTGCTTGTTGGGGCCCATACGAGTGTTTGGAGGCATTTTGTAATTATTTGCTGAACCTTGTCGACTCCTATTTATCTACTTAGGAGGATCCAGTTCAAATTTATTGACCCGTGTAGCATCCCTATACATCACGTGTATACCAATAACATGCTCATCGGGGCCCATGGAGGTGTTTGGGGGATATTTTGTAATTATTTGTTGAACGTTGTTGACTTTTATCTACCTGTTTATAAGGATCATGTTCAAATTTGTTGACCCACGTAGCATCCCTAGACGTTACGTGTATACCAATAATAAGCTCGTCGTGGCCCATGTGGGTGTCTGGGGCATTTTGTAATTATTTGATAAACCTTGTCGACTCCTATTTACCCACTTAGGTGGATCGAATTCAAATTTATTTACCTTCATAGCATCCCTAGATGTCACGTGTGTGCCAATAACATGCTCGTCGGGACCCATATGGATTTTCTAATCGTATACCCCCTTTCAGTGTACCTATACGTATACATACTACATTGCATATGCTGGGGCATTATTTTCAAACTTTGTTGATGCCTTCTGTATGCTTGTACGAGTGTTTCAGATCTGGTGGTGTAAAGCAGTAGCTTTTAAATTGAGTTATTTGCTATCTTGTACAGGTAGACTATCGTGCACTACTTACATAATTTATACAGGTAGATTATAATGCACTAATGAATCTCCTACTTTACAATTGTTGATTCTATTTCGTGTGTATGACGGGTCCTCTATGATAGATTACATGTGCTTGTATTTGCTACACACCAACCAACCTTGCTTATGGAGAAACCTGTGTATTCTTCTAACACCAAACAGTGCTTGATTGTGAGGGTGTCATAGCATCCATCACCTATTATTGATTACCACTACTCTGCCAACAAATAATTTTCTATCATCACCAATAAATATTAAGCATCCCTCATATGTTGCATTGCATATGTCTGTAAGAAGGGGATATTATTACTTGTCAATGAATCTATGTGTTCACTTGCATGTGAGCATTGACTATTGGATGAACTGCACTCATTATATACTAGCCATCATGGCTTGTAGAAGTTCAATATACTTGTTTGCAAATTGGTATTGACTATAAATGACTTATTATAATCATCTTGTGCCTTGAAAGTTTCACTTATGAACACATCATTACCCTTGTTGAACCTTCTTTCTTGATAATATTTGTAAAGCGGAGGCCAAAGCCTTATATGTCCTGTATGCATGATAAACATGATATCATTTCTTTACCCCACTTGAGATGATCATATTCACTAAGAGTTCATTCCATTTGTATCATCCAACTCCTCTTTGCAAATTCATGGACCCACCAATATGGGCAGTATTGATGTTTTATTTATTGGTATACTGAAGGTGCTTCATTGTCTTTGATAGTTGATTGTATCTTGAGCGTTGAATTTTCTCGTCGATGTTCGTATAATGATTCTTTATGAATATTTCATCTTCTCATGAGCAATACATGTTCAATGAGATTTTAATGTAAATTCTTTATTGCTTCATTGCGCCTTGTTCTTTGCATGATCAAGACATTTAATTGTTATAAAGTTCAATTCTCTATAATCATGAGCTTTGACTTTTAATGAACTCTTTCATTCTAACCAAAGCTCACAAACTCCTCCAGGTTGAATCAAAGTTTTTTACATTTAGATTTAATTTTCAAGTCCATTTGCACTTGTTTGAGCTCTTTTGAGCTAATGCACTTTCAAGTTTGAGTTTAAGGTTTGCAGGTTCAATGTTATTTGAGTCTAAGATCATGTTCTAACTCCAGTCCAATATGAGTTCAAGTATAGTTCAGGCTCGAAGTGAGCCTCTTCTATTTGTTCGTGTCCCCTAACGTTCATCGAAGTCTTTACTTGAGTTCAACTACTCAAGTCAAGTTTGAATCAACTTCTTGATTCATTTGAGTTTGAATTAAACTAGTTCAAGTAATATCCATTTGATGTTCAAATTAATTCCAAGTTTGAACTCATTAGTTTAAAGTATGTTTTGTTAATCATCGGCTATGTTGAGTCCAGTAATTAGGTTGTTAAGCCTAAGTAAATGTCCCACGGCTACCAAGAGGGAGGTGAATTGGTAGTTTAAAAAATTTTAAACCCTCTTTTAAAGATTAAGTTAAACCGAAATAAAATTTTCTTTTAAAGTTTGTAGAAAAATATTTTTCAACCACAGAGTTGTTAAAACTGAAATTTAAAGTGCGGAAATGTAAAAACAATAAAGTAAATGACACCAGATTTATAGTGGTTCGGTCTATAACCAGACCTACATCCACTCCTCAGAGGCACCCTCTGAGTATTGCACTAATACCAATAGTGACTCTCCTTTAGCACCCACAGCAAGGTGGAGAAGCCTTTACAACACACTCTTTTCACCACTACCCGGTTCGGCAGAGATCCGTCGTCCTTTTACACAATCCACAGTGCTGGTAGAGAACCTTCATCCTTTTACACTCTCCTAGTGTGGGCAGAGAACCCTACGGCTGTTCACACTCTCCAAGTGTAGGCAGTGAACCTTTCCGCTATTTACACTCTCCAAGTGTAGGCATAGAACCTTTCCGCTGTTCACACTCTCCAAGTGTAGGCAGAGAACCCTTTGGCTGTTCACACTTTCCAAGTGTCGGCAGAGAACCGGATCTCCTTGACTGATCTTCTCACAAGAATCTAGAAGGAAGAAGGAAAAGAGTGAAGAAATCCAATTTCACAAGTAGAGACTCTTACCTTTGTAATCCAAGTGAAGCCTTCTCGCTCCAGTGGTAGGAATCCTCCTTTGAATGCTCTCTTCCACTCTCTCCTTGGCTATTCTCTCAAGAGGCACGAAGATCAAATGACAAAAAGATTGGGTGGCAGTCTAATTTGGACTATTTATATAAAAGACAAGAAAAACCGCCCAAAAACTGCAAGTTTCCAATTCTGTACGCAGTGGATCGTCCTGTACGATCTTGGATCCTCCTGGACGATTTTACTTAAACGATCTGAAACGACCCTATTTGAATATGTGTACGAAATGACTTCGTACAGATGATCGTCCTGTACGAACTAGGTTCGTCCAGTATGAACGGTTATTACCAGGTCGGTTCTAGAAACTGCTGAAAATTGTTCTAAGTCGGTTTATCGTTTGGACGAGAATATGTTCATCTGGACGAAAATTTTCCAGAGACCCGATCGTCCTGGACGATTATTTATTTCTTCTGGACGAAAATATTTTAGAGGACCAATCGCCACGGACGATAATTTATTTTCGTATGGACGAAAATTTTCCAGAGACCTGATCGTCCTGTACGATATTTAATTTCGTCTGGACGAAAATTTTCCAGAGGACCGGTCGCCTTGTACGATAATAAAATTCGTCTGGACAAAAATTTTACAGAAAACCAATCGTCCGGGACGACAATTAATTTCGTCCTGGACGAATAGGACTTAGAAAAATTTTTTTCGGGCAAGTTCCTATTCGTTCCATGTGCTCTATAGGAGATAACTGACGGATCGTCCAGTACGATACAATATCGTCCCGTACGATCAGTAAAAAATTTTATGATCTCCTTATATGTGTGTGTAAGTTTTTTATTCACTCAATTACAATCACTCCCTTTCAAAATTAATTCAAAGAAAAAATGCAAACTTCAAATAAACAAAATATCTCATGTTGAATTTGATTTGAAGTTATCGTAGTCTGGAGTCTGATTTTCCTGAAATGTTAGTACACACAAGAGCAAATGCAAATCTTCTAAAATTATTAGGAGATAACTACACATTTGACCAATAATGTTTGGAATCATCAAAACTATAAAAGTTGCAAAAATATAAATCATTCAAATAGCAACTATTCTAACAATCTTCCCCTTTTTGATGATGGCAAAACAATTATTGTTTGTATGGTTTCAAGTTAAACAAATCTCCTTTCTCCTAAACTCCCACTGAATTGATAAATACATTAAAATAAGGAGGCATTACGAACAATATTTTTGTTTTTAAAAAATTTTAACACAAACAACTACAAAGTTTTTTTTTTTTTAATTTTAACACAAACAACTACAAAGTCAAAAAAACTTGCAAACAGAACAATCAAAATAGAAAACACAATAATTTCTCCCCCTTTTTGACAGCAACAAAAAGTGAAGAAGAAATAGACAAAAAATGTAAGTAATTATATGAAATTCATTTTTAAAATTTAATCTAAATGGTGATTGACATAGGGTATGCAATTTTAAACTAAAGATATTAGGTCAATCATAGAAATTCATAAAATTTAAGAAGTGATATAACATTGTAAGTAAGAAGAATTTATCAAAGACATGATTCAATTTAGACATTTGACTATAGAAAAACATTACAAGAGAGATGTATAAAAAAATTCTATATTTCAAAGTTCAATAGAATATAAATGAACATAAGATCAATTTGAATTAGGAGATTGAACGAATTTGGAAAGAAGAGAATTACCACATGTGGAGCTTTGCGCATCTTTTTCAAAATTTTGGGGCACATTTTTGTGCATTTTTTCTTGGTTGGGCTTATTTTGTGCGTCTTTTTCACTTTGCAAATCTTTGCGAATTCCTTTTGATTTTTGTACATTTTGTACAATGTTCAAGAGTAATTGAGACCACTTCTTTCCAAAATCTATAATCTAAAATTTCAAATATTTCTAAGTACATAAATATCACTTGAGCATAGAAATACAAAATAAGAAAAACAACTAAATTGCAATAGTAATATTAACTTTTATGTAGTCTAAATGAATAGACATGAATTTAAAAGTTCTAATTACAACAAGTTATAAACAACTTATAAATTTAGAAAGACTAGATTTTCTAATATAGATAATCTCAAATTATAATCTAATTTAAGCACTATGAAGATTAAATAATACTAATGAAATTCATAAACATTAACTACATTCCAAAAACAAATCAAATTTGAAAAAACATAACAACTTCCATTGATATTAATGAACGGATTACATAATATCTAAAAAACAAGAAGAAAATACTTTGAATTTAAAAAGAAAAACCAACATAAACACAAACACTTAACAATTAAACAGACACAATAAAAACATAAAAAATGAATACAACAGACACACAGAAAATCATTTCTACTGTTATGAAGGAGGAGGAGGAATGCCGCCAAAAAGGTTGAAGTAGTTGGCCATCAACATTACATTGATATTAATTTCATGTTCTTCATCTCTAATATTACCAATGTCTTGTTGCTGCTGCGTAAGTTGAGCATCAAATTGATCAAACCTTTGATCAATGTGAGTCTCTAATCTATCAAATCTTTCAATCAGATTCTGATAATCTGATTGAGGAGCAGAAGCTTGCACTCCTTCTTGTTCCTCCTCTTCTGAAGCACTGGCATGTGCTTTTCCTTTTTCCTCCTTGAAGAGCAATCTGAATAATGCATCATTATAGTAAACTGGCTCTTCGTATTCTTCATCAGGATGCACTATGTTGTATTTATTTTCTAAAATATAAGTAATTAAGTGTCCTAATGAAATGTTCTTCTTCCTCTTTTGATCTGCATGTCCTATTTCTGAAAGCCCATAGATATGATCTATGATAAGTTGGGCTTCGTCAATAAGATGGCCTTCCATAATTAAAAAAGTTAGAGAAGAAAGGAGAGGAGTAATGTTAATCATATCACCAGCTTTAGGAATGATTGATGATCGAAGGATATGCTGGATGATTCGGGCATTTTTGGTCATTCAAAAAACTCTAGCAACATGATAGGTTAGGCCAATTTCTCTAATCACCCTATTGACTTCATACCATTCGAATTTCTTTTCACTCATTAGGGTATTGGCTCTATATCCCTCAGTTCTTAAGTTTAAAAATGCACCAAGGTCGTGCTTGGTGATCTCAACTTTTTTCTTTAAAAACATAAGAACTAATGGTGGAGTGGTCAGAATTAAAACTCATGTTCGCTAGAAAGTAGTGGTAGGTTTACTTGTTGTAGAAGTGGACGAGAGAAAGAATGAAATAAAATTGGGTTGAGGCGAAGAGGTGCATTACCTGAAATTTCAACTCCGTTTGAATTAGAATGCGAGAGGGAGTGATTTTGGCGGATGCAAAATGAGGAAAAGATTCCTCATTCGCCTTAGAAAGAAAGTTGTCTGGGGCATTTCTATTTGGTTTCTTCACCAACACCTTTTGTCTCTTGCTTGAGGAGGCCATTGTCGATTTGAAGTAGAAAGGGATTGAAAATGAAGTTTGGAAGTGTGATTGTTAAGTTAGAAAGCCTTCATATTTAAAGAAAAACGATGCGTTCGTCCTGGACGAAAATATTCGTCCTGGACGAAAAATCATCGTTCGTCTGGACGAAATCATTTCGTACAGATGATCCAATTCGTCCAAAATGTAACGGCTTTTCGTAATCAACACAACTTACGATGCGTCCCTTCGTACAGGCTTTTTGACTTGACCGATCGTACAGACGAAAAAGTTTCGTACAGACGATCAAAAAGTAAATCGTTTTAATGTCTCTTGAAAACCGTCCCCTACAATGAACCGACACATGTTCGTCTGGACGAATGAAAACTTCGTACAGACGAATTCCATATTAATAACTGTCTTATCAAACTCAACCGCTCCATTCAATCGTCCCGACGTTTGAGAAAAAAAATATTTTCGTCCTGGACGATCGTCTGATTGTACAGACGATCTAATTAAAAACTGCTCTCAAAACGGTTAAAATTCACGCAAACTGTTCTTTCACATATCGTCCCGTACGAAACCATATTCGTCCCGGACGATTTCCTCCAAAAATTTTTTATTTCGATTTTTAAATTAAGAAAATCAAACAAAATATTCAAAAACACAGAAAACATAAAACAAAACTATAGATCCAAAAATAATTCATTCAAAAACACACAAAATTTCACAAAATCAAAAACAAAACACAACAAATATCAATGTTGCAAAGACATTTTGTTTAGGCATTCAAATCAATAACACCAAGCCTTGTTCTTAAAGTACTGAAGGTATCAAAGGCTAAAGGTTTTGTAAAAATGTCTGCAAGATGATTTTCAGTTGAAACATGTATGAGTTCAATTTCTCCTTTGGATACATGATCCCTTATGAAATGAAAAGCCTTATATCAATGTGTTTGGTTCTAGAATGTTGAATAGGATTTTTGGAAATGCAAATAGCACTAGTATTGTCACATTAAATTGGAATAGTGCCTATAGTTAATCCTAAATCAATCAACTGTTGTTTTAACCAAAGTACTTGTGCCACACAACTTCCTAATGCAATGTATTCTGCTTCTGCAGTAGATAGTGCCACTGAATTTTGTTTTCTACTAGACCATGAAACTAATGAATTTCTAATGAATTGACATGTTCCAGAAGTGCTTTTCCTATCCACTCTACAGCCTGCAAAGTCAGAATCTGAGTAACCAATAATTTCAAATGAAGAGCTAAACTTAGGATACCAAATCCCTAAGTTTTGAGTTCCTAGTAGATATCTTAAAATCCTTTTTACTGCTGTCAAATGCGATTCTTTTGGATCTGATTGAAATCTAGCACATAAGCAAACACTGAACATAATATCTGGTCGGCTAGCAGTCAAGTAAAGTAAAGATCCAATTATCCCTCTAAATTTCTTTTGATCAACAGATTTTCCCTTAAGGTCCTTATCCAACTGAACTGAAGAACTCATTGGTGTACTAACAGGTTTAGTATTGTCCATTTCATATTTTTTGAGGATGTCCTTAATATATTTAGTTTGACTAAGAAAAGTACCTTCCTCAAGTTGCTTAATGTTAAATCCTAGAAAGTAATTTAAATCTCCCATTAGACTCATTTCAAATTCAGTACTCATTGTTTTAGAAAAATCATCACAAAGATATTTATTTGAAGATCCAAAGATGATATCATCCACATAAATTTGAACAATAAGTATATCCTTTAAATTTTTCTTAAAAAGAGAGTTGTATCCACACTTCCTTTTTCAAAAGATCTTTCAAGTAGGAAGGTGCTCAACCTCTCATACCAAACCCTAGGTGCCTGTTTCAATCCATATAATGCCTTTTTTAATTTGAAAACATGATTTGGAAATTTAGAATTTTCAAAACCTGGAGGTTGTTCTACAAAAATATCTTCCTCAATTACCCCATTTAAAAAGGCACTTTTGACATCCATTTGAAACAATTTAAAACCTTTAAAACACACAAAGGCTAGTAAAATCCTAATTGCTTCAAGTCTAGCTACAGGGACAAAAGTTTCCTCAAAATAAATTCCTTCAATTTGATTATACCCCTTAGCTACTAATCTAGCCTTATTTCTAATGACTACTCCTGAGTCATTCATTTTATTTTTGAACACCCATTTGGTTCCAACAATACTTTGATCTTTTAGCCTTGTAGTTAGTTCCCAAACTTTATTTCTTACAAATTGATTTAGCTCTTCTTGCATGACCAATATCCAAAATTCATCAGAAAGTGCTTGATCAATGTTAGTGGGTTCAATAGTTGAAATAAAGGCTGAATGATTGACTTCCTTGTTTAATCCACGCCTAGTTCTAACACCCTCACTTGGTTAACCTATAATCAATTCCTTTGGTTGGTTTTTAGAAAATCTCAAATCTCTAGGCAAAGGGTCTTCTCTTTCTAAATTTTCTTCCACATTTTCTTCCAAATTTAATCTATCAATCTTTTGGGAGTTTTCTTCAATTTCTTCTTCAACAACATTTGGTTCTTCCATATTTCCATTTTCATCAAATACAACATGTGTGGTTTCTTCAATGACTAAAGTTCTTTTGTTGAATACTCTATAAGATTTCCATCACTTGAATATCCAACAAAAATTCCTTCATCTGATTTTGGATCAAATTTTTCTAAGACAGATTTTCCATTATTATGTATGAACACCTTGCAACCAAATACATGCAAATGAGACAGATTTGGTGTTCTACCTTTTAGCAACTCATAGGGTGTTTTATTCAAATTTGGTTTCACAAATACCCTATTCAGAACATAGCATGCAGTGCTAACCGCCTCAGCCCAAAAATATCTAGGAAACAAGTATTCTGCTAACATTGCTCGGGCGGCTTCTATTAATGTTCTGTTCTTCCTTTCAACTACTCCATTTTATTGAGGAGTTCTAGGTGCAGAAAAATTGTGATTAATCCCTTTTTCTTTACAGAAATATTCAAATCTTTCATTTTCAAATTCTCCTCCATGATCACTTTGTATATAAATTATTTCACATCCTAGTTTTCTTTGTATCCAAGTTGAAAACTTTCTGAATTCCTCAAATGATTCACTCTTGTGAAAAAGAAATTTAACCCAGGTGAATCTTGAAAAATCATCTACTATAACAAATCAATATACCTTTCCTCCTAGACTTACAGTGCCTACAGGTCCAAAAAGATCCATGTGTAGAATTTCTAAAGGTTTACTGGTCCTAAGATCTTTATTGGACTTAAAAGAGGACTTCACTTGTTTTCCTAATTGACATGCATCACATAGATGGTCCTTGGTAAAGTCTAGTTTAGGTATTCCTCTCGCCAAATTCTTTTGGGTAATTCTTCTAAGATTTTTCTTACTAGAATGACAAAGTCTCCTATGCCAAAGCCATGATTCATCAGAAACAGTTTTCAAACAAAAAGCAGTAGGAGATTGAATACAATTTAAATCTAGCATGTAGACATTGTTTACCCTTTTTCCATTTAAAACAATTTTCCCATTTAAGCTAATTATGCAGCTAGTAGGTAAAAATTTTATATTATAGCCCTTATCACATAGATGACTTATACTAAGCAAATTATGTTTTAAGCCTTCAACTAATAACACATTGTCTATGAAAAAGTTTTTCAAATTTCCAATCATACCTAATCCAACCACTTTCTTTGTGGTATTATCTCCAAGTGTAACCTTGCCTCCACTCCTGGCTTCCAGCGTTATGAATTGAGCAGTATCTCCAGTCATGTGATTTGAACATCCGCTGTCCAGGTATCATATACTCTCACGAGGTCTTGTGTGAGAGTATTCCTACAAAATTCTCAAATGTTAGACCTGGGAACCCAAACTAGTTTGGGTTCACCTTTATGAAATTTATAATCAGATGCATGTATGATATGTCTAGATTTATGCATCTTAGTTCTCCACACCAAATTAGTTTTCATCTTTAAAGTGCAGGTGTGAGATATATGTCCCAAAAATCCACAATTATTACATTTAACATTAGGAAAAATATTCCTATATTTTCTTTCATATGATTGTCTTCTAAGGGATTTCATAAATTTAGGATAATATTTAGGATTTGTAAAATCTTCAAGTTTAGGGGGGTTCCTATTATCCTCGAGAGTTCTTATAGTGAGTTTGTAAAATGAATTCATATCTTCCAAGATTCGATTGGTATAACTGATTCTATATGTCTTGCTCTCAGATTCATCCTTAAAATTCTTAAATTCTTTTTCAAGTTCAGCATAGGATGATTTTAAATTCTCAAAATTTTTATTCAAGTCATCATATTCATCAAGTAGTTTCATGTGATTGTTATCAATTAAAGCATGATCTTTCCTGAGGATTTCGTGTTCCTTATTAAGCTCTTCCAATTCTAAAACTAAACAAGCGTGCATATTTTTCATTTTCCTATATACATCATGCATGTGTTCAGAAACTTCAAACAATTCATTATAGGTTAAATCACATACCTCTTCTTGATCTGATTGTTCAGCATTATCTGCCATCAAGCAAAGGTTGGTGACTTCTTCTTCTTTTTCAGTCTCAGATGAGTCTGAAGCTGAGTCCGCCCAAAAAGCCTTTTGAAACTTCTTCTTGCCCTTCTTTACCATTGGTTTCTCCTCTACCTTCTCGTTGCTAGGAGTGGCTTTGAGTTTTGGACAATCAGTCTTTATATGATTTGGTTTCCTGCATTCATAACAAATCACTTCATTAGAAACCTTGCCATTTCTGTTATACTTACCACTATTCCATTGCTGACGTCTCTTCTGCTTCCTCTTTAAAAAGCTTCTGAATTGTCTAGTCATCAGTGCAATATCGTCTCATCCTCAGGTTGTGAGTGTTCACTTTCGGACTCTTCCACATTTAGTGCAATATTCTTGTCCTTTCTTGGTTCACCTACATCAATCTTTCTTTGACTTACTCCTTGCTCGTAAGCAATGAGTGAACCAAGAAGATTGTCAATGGAATAAATGTTCAGATCTTTAGATTCTGTAATTGCAGTAATTTTAGCATCGTATGCAGTAGGTAAACAATGAAGAATCTTATTGACCATTTCAGCATTAGTTAATTCCCTACCAAGTGCATGCAAAGAGGTGGCAATTTGAGTGAATCTTGTGTACATGTTTGAAATAGATTCATTAGGTTTCATGCAAAATAATTCGTAGTCATGTAACAAGATATTGAGTCTTGATTGCTTAACCTCATTTGTCCCTTCATAAGTTATACAAAGTCTATCCCATATGTCCTTTCCGCTTTTACAAGTGGAAACTCGCATGTAGTCTTCAGATTTTAAAGCACAAAAGAAGCTATTTAAACATTTCGCATTTAATTGTACTAAGTCACGTTCTTCAATAGTTCAATCCACATACGGTGTTTCTACCCTAATTCCATCAACTAATCTAGTTGGTTTTGAGTAACCTTCCTGAACTAGCATCCACATGCAATAATCAAGTGACTGTAAGAAAGTAGACATGCGTGTTTTCCAAAAATCAAAAGGAATATTGTCAAACAGTGGAGGTCTAGTGATAGAGTAACCCTCAGGTGTGTTTCGGTTTCCAAATGTAGCCATCTATGTTAATCAAAAAGTAGTTCAAACTTATGATTTTGAAACTATGCTCTGATACCACTTGTTGAGTCCAGTAATTAGGTTGTTAAGCCTAAGTAAATGTCCCACGGCTACCAAGAGGGGGGTGAATTGGTAGTTTAAAAAAATTTAAACCCTCTTTTAAAGATTAAGTTAAACCGAAATAAAATTTTCTTTTAAAGTTTGTAGAAAAATATTTTTCAACCACAGAGTTGTTAAAACTGAAATTTAAAGTGCGGAAACGTAAAAACAATAAAGTAAATGACACCAGATTTATAGTGGTTCGGTCTATAACCAGACCTACATCCACTCCTCAGATGCACCCTCTGAGTATTGCACTAATACCAATAGTTACTCTCCTTTAGCACCCACAGCAAGGCGGAGAAGCCTTTACAACACACTCTTTTCACCACTACCCGGTGCGGCAGATGTTGGTTGAATTTTGAAAAAAAAGGTTTTGAAAAATATTAGTTTTCTTTGGGAATTTTAAGATTAAGGTTGAGTTCTAATTCTAAGTTCGAATCAATTCGTTAGAAAGAATATATCACCCCGAAAGACGAAAATAAACTTTCATAACGGTGTTTAGATTTAGAATTATGTAAACTCATCTTGAATGTTATGATCGGGTTCTAAAGAGAACTCTATATGGCCCCGAGGGGACATAGTATAGTTCAACTAAGTACCCAATTACAATATTTAAGAAACATGATCGTCGCATTCACATCCAAAGCCTTATCGAAGAAGGGTGTATCTCCCCAAAGGGAAATGAGACCATTCTACGATAATCCTTCTAATGCAACTATGACGATCATTACTTAACTTTTCCCAAGGAAGTCTAATAAAATTTTAGAAATTAATTTTTTAAAATCAGGTGTGTGTGGTTCCAAATCTCCTACGAGCGCAAGCCCTCGTAGTTAATTACATCGTAGGGAGACAAAAAAAATCTTCCCATGAAAACTTCTGATTAAAATGGTGGCAGAATTTTGTTAGATTTTCTAGGAGTGATATCAAAGTATGAATAGAGTTATTAGAAAATCAAGAGGGAATGTATCAAAATTGAGTAGTTATTAACGGAGTTAAAGGAGGAGAGGTAGGGGACACTTTGAGATTCCAGAACCATCCGGAAGTGTCCCAACTTAATCTAAGTGTTGGGTTTTATATTTTAGGATTGAAATGAAGCTTTAATTAGAGTTAAGTATTTTATTAGAAATTTGGGACTATATTCCCGAAATTTGGGGTCTTATAATCAAAGATCTGCCCCGAAACCTAAATCTATTTTGGACACTGGACCACAGTCGTCCGATCCTAACTAATGCAGTGCAAGATCTGGACTTACCCCGGCCTGGATTGGGGAGCCAGCTAACCACCTAATTGATTTAAAATACATGAATCCGGTCTTTTTTTATGAAAGAGTGGTAGGGACGTTGTAATTAAAGTTTTGGAGAGTTGGGGCCGACATCTAGAGATTCTCCTAATTAGCCCCATTGACTTATGTTGGGTGCTAAAATGCTAAGAACTATGAAATTAAAATTTTGACTCTTTAATTCATTTCTAATGCAATGCATGCTGGTTAATAACTCTAAATTAGATATGCTTAAAATTTTAAAAACAGGCTTATAAAATAATTTTTAGAAGACTGGACTTCCCCAGGTCCGGCACCTCGTCCTCATAGGTCAGATTATCCGGACTCTACCCGCAGGCGGGGAAGGGTCTAAAACAAGGAAAGAAGAATGCAAAAATATGCATGCGACCCCGGGGGCGATCCCCGGCTAATTCCCTAGATTCGTTATCTTTCTATGTTATTTAGACTCACTAAAATTTTAGACTTTTAAAATTATGAGTAGAAAAGTTTCACACCCTCACGAGTCTCATGTATCCAGGCGAAAACAAAGAGCAGCATGTAATCGCCAAAAAACTAGTAAAAACAAGTAATCCTAAAGGCAATCAAATCATCACATCAAATACAAATTAATTAATAAATGTCCATAGGCAGAATTGCCTTGCTTATTACAAACCAGAATATTACAGAAAGTAAAGTGGCCGGGCACCACTGACAACAACCCGGATTCTAAACCTAGTAATGACGCAAGTTATTTTGAATGGGATACTTTCAATCTTCAAATCTTCAAATCTTCAATTTCATTCTTCTTTGGACTCCTTTTCTTCAATCTTCTTAGAATCTTCGTAGTGGATTACCCAAATGGACAAGAGGGCGCTTCCCTCTAAGGGGGAAGGCCACTCTTTCCTATTTGGGTAAGGAAGAGGTATGATCCAAATTTGGATTTCCAAATGAAAAAGGAGTGTTCCCTAAAGGGGTATCCTTTCCTCTTTGGAATCCAAACTTTGGATCTATGTATCCCAACTCAAAATCAACTTTCACAACACTTGACACTTACACAAATTACATTAATATTAAAATAAAAAAATCTAGACTCACCTGCAGGGTTATCCTAAGCAATTAATATATAAAAAGCAGTTATTCCCAAGCAGTTGTATATTAGCAGAAAAGAAAGTAAACACACTGGCCACGCTCTTTTTATGATTTGGGGGCCTTAGCAGCTGAAGCACCTTTGCAAAGAATTTATAATATTTATGCATTTTTATTTATTTGCCCCCTTTTTATATTGCCCTGCATGAGCGTGGCCACCTGTAGAAAACTGTGTCAACATCCAGATCGTACCTAACCTAAGAGTAATCTAGTCGCCAAACACATCAATCCATCCACAGAGTACAAGAAAAGCAAGCAAACACAACAAAGCAATTTCATCCACAACATGCAGTGAAAACTACGAAAAATCCAGCACACAGCAGTTAAGTAAACACCGGCCTAACCTAGATCTAGAGTTGGTTGTCCTAGCATATCATCTAAAGTGTGTGAGAAAGGTCGTGTGGCTGGGATAGATCCTAAAGTAGGTTATTAATTGAAGTTGTCTAAAAGTCTGGGTTTGTTAAAGCTTAAAAGGTGATTTAGATTAAAATTTAAGTATTAATGAATTAAGAATTTTAATTAAACATGTTTTAAAAGTTAATTGACTACTACCTTTGTTTCACACCGAGGCCGTGAAGTTTATTTCACCTTCCTTGGGGCTAAGCTAATAGCCTCGTAGGCCTGGGTTACCCAGTAGCAATCGGGGTTGATTAAGTTATTTAAGTTGGTTGGAATTAAAGGAGTAGATTGATATTAAAAAGAGTTGGTTACTGATTTTTAAAGTTTGATTAATTTAAGTTTGCCATTAATTGATTCGTGGCGTTGTGCCACCAGGCTCGAGGAACCAGCCTCCTTAGGACACTTAGCCCCGCAGCCCGGAGTAGTCCAGCCGATAAACCAAATTAATGTAATTGAATTAGAGATTTTTAAAAAGTTAAGTAATTAAAAATTAATCTATTTTAAGATTTAACACCCCTTAGAATTCATTCATGGCGTTGTGCCACCAGGCTCGAGGAACCAGCCTCCTTAGGACACTTAGCTCCGCAGCCCGGAGTAGTCCAGCCAATAAACTTCAACTTTATGGTGGTTGTTGTGTTTTAAAGGATTTGTTAAGTGTTTTAGACATTAAGCCAATATTTTCTGAGTTTTAGATTGATTTGGAATTTTTATGAATTTTTGAATATTTTAATCATTTAATTAAAGGGTCAAAAGTTGAATTTTTGATTAAGCTCAAATTCTGGAATGTTTGTATTTTATTAAAATACTAGACCTAATTATGAGTTGTTAGACATGTGGCACATTCAATTTGAAGTTTTCTATCAAAAGTTATGATTTTAGGAAGTTTGAGTATTTATTGAAATTATTAAATTGTTTCAATTAAGGGCCCTTTTAATGATTTGATCCCAAATGAGTCCCAAACTTCTTGAAATCAACTCCAAAGATCAGAAATGATCTAAGGAGAGATCAGAAAGTGTTTAAAGATTTTTTGGGATTTTAAATAATTTTTAATTAATTAAAATTGGTTAAACATTGATTTTAATTAAAATTAAATTAAAGTGGATTTTAATGTCAAATTAAAGTGATTTCAATTTTCATTGATTAAGAGATAAATTTAAGTTAATTGGGGGGATTTTAGGGAATTTTAAGAATTAAATTAGAATTATTAGAATTTTATTAAGGCTAAAGGGTTATTTCTAAGGGGGATTATTATGGTTCCTACTTGGGAAACCAAATGGACTCTAAATTTGATGAAATTTGGTCCATAGGATCACTTGACCCTGAGGACTAAACTCACCAAATTTGAGCTCAAATGGAGTACTCTAAGGTGGTTAACTAAACCACCTAAGGTGAACTCTAAGTCAATTTCAAACCACTATAGGGGTGTATCCTAAGCTTGGATTGGGGCAAAATTAGTGGCTCTACACTCCTTATCCTACACATCATCAGCACACAAAAAATCACACCCTAAATCCCATTGGATAGGTCTATACCCCATTTTAAATTTAAGGGTCAAACCATGACCCATAAATTTGAAATTTGGGGAAAATGCCCTTGAACATCTTAAAAGGGGGAGATAAAATTTGGACATGTCAAAAACATGTTCAAATTCAATCTCCCAAAATTCATGCCTGGTGGACTTGTATTTAAAGAATAATTAAAGAAATTAATAAAATGCTCAAACTCAAATTAAACCTAGCACTGACCTAACCAGGGAATGGAACCATAAGGCTTTTGTAGGTCTCCCTGAGACCTTTCCAATGAGCCTAAGAACACCTAATTTGGACAAGTGTGCAGGGAGATATGAATTTCCAAAGTTCCCTTGAATTTCTGGAATTATTAATTCGGCCATTACACAGTCAGCGCTCGCTTTACACGCGCCGCGCGCTGATTGGCTGGGCAATCATTGGCGCCAACTGTTAACGGTCGAATTAACCACAGCCGTCGGATGGCGGATCGGACGGTTGGGATAAGACGCGCTCCGAAACAGCTGGATCTAATCCGAGCCGTTGATCAGAATCAACGGCTGAGATTCCGTCTTCAACCTCCGCTCTTATCCGAGGCCGTGAACCTTCTCCGGCGTGATCCGATTGATCCCGCCGGCGAACTTTGATGAAATTTCACAGGGAGGATCAGGGGGGTGGAAACCTTCAATCTAACGGTGGAAATCCGTTGGGGTGAAGGTTTCCTTCACACTTGACCGGACTACCTAGCTAGGGAGCACGGGATGAAGGAATTACCGCAGAGAAAGTCTCAACGAATGAGCTTCTCTATCTGGAAGCTTCAGGGGACGAAGGCGAGCAGGTTTCCTTCAGAGACCGCGATTGGAGGACGGCCGGAGGTAGGACTTTGAGTGGGACGCCGAAGCCTTTCACCGGAGTTTGCTCGAAGTAATGAAAGGAGAGGTCTGGGAGCTCGAGGGGAGACGCTGGGAGATTGAGGGAACTCTGGGGAATCGTTTCGAAATGCTGGGATCGAACCTTGAGCTCTGGGGAGCACCAGCCTATTCAGCCTCCTCCCGCGAGCTCGGACGGCCAGGATTGAATCGGAGGAGCTCTCGGATTTATGCCAAGTGGAAAGGGGCACCATTCCAGAGAGCTCGTGAGCCTCAAGCCGGCGAGCCACAGCCTTTGGAAGGCTTTCGGTCAGGATCGGCCTGGGGGGACCACCGGAACTTGCTCTCCATTGGTTCCGACCGCCGCCGGCCACGGTCTGGGTTGGGTTGACCAGGGAAGGCCGATGGGGACACACTGGAGCTGGGAGTGGAGTCAAATTGGTCTGGGGAAGCCGGGATCGATCCGGTGGCTCGATTTGGCTCAAACCTGCTTGGTTTTAGTCAAATTGAGCTCGATCCAGGTCAGGCCAGACCCTGGACTAGATATGGGAGGTAGGTCTGGGTCTGGTGCACCCAATGCAAGTGGCAATTGGGTCCAATTTGGCTTTTGTCAAAGGTTGGCTCGGGTTGATCCAAATCTGCTCGGTTCGGGTCGATTTGGGCTCAACCCAGGTCAGGCCAGACTGTAGGCTTGAGGTGGGAAGTGGGTCTGGGTCTGGTGCACCCAATGCAAGTGGCAATTGGGTCCAATTTGATCTGAGCTGGAAAATGGCTCGGGTCCAAGTGTTTTTGGCTACTTTGGGTTAGCCTAACTATTGACCCAAGCTAGCCCAAGGCATGGGCTGGCTAGAGGGGGTGTATTGGACCTAGGGCCACCTATGGGAGGTGTTGGCCAGGTTCAATTGGGTTTAGGTTGAGAGTTGGCCCAATCCCAAGTGCTTTTGGGCACTTTGGGTTAGCCTAACTCTTGACTCAAGTGAGCCCAAGGATTGGGCTGATCAAGGAAGGTGTATTGGGTCAATGGGAACCCAATGGCACCTTGATTTGGATTCAATTTGATTAAGATCAAAAGATGGCTCAATGGAGGTCTCTCTTGGGTCACTTGGGTCAAGCCATAAGGCTAACCCAAGTGAGCCCAAGGCTTGGGTCACCAAGAGAGGTCTCTTGGGTACCCAAGGGTTCATCCCATACATTCAAAGGACTTGGAATGGACTAGATTTAAAAATTTGAAAGAGGAGAGTGTATGGGTCCATGGGTCAAACTTGGTTGACTTGGTCAACCAGGTTGACCCGAGGTCTGGGTTTGAGTTCAACAAGTTGGGTTTGATATTTGAAATTCATTGGAAGTGGTTTCAAAGAGTTTGGAATTGATTTGAATTGAAATAGCCATTTGAAATCTCATAAGGGTATTTTAGTCAATTTTGGCCCATTGGTCAACTAGAGTCAAAAATGGTTCTGAAAAATGCAGTTTACTGCTCAATGGGTTAAAATCAAGAGTCTGGATGTGATTGGAGGCTTGGATAAGGGTTCCAAGGTCAAGATCTCAAAGGGGTTAGGTTTAGTGGCATAGGCTGTAAATATTTGAAGGTTTTACAGCCTTTGGATTTTAATTCAGATTCTGGGGTTAGAGACCTCAGAACGAACTCAAAGTTGGAGGGTAACCTCTAGAAACATGTCTTATCACTTTACAAGTGATAGACCCTGAATCAGAGACCATTTGGCTGGGTTTTGAAATGTTTGAAAAATCTCTAAAAATGATCTTTAGGACAAGGCCTTAAGACTTAGGATTTGAGTCTGGACTTCTTGATTATGAAATGAATTTCAGGTTTGAATGATTAAAATTGAAATATCCAAACCATTTACAATCATGTTGTGATTGTTAATGGATGGATAGGGTCAAGGCTAGATTAAGGGTGGGATCAAAGTCTAGGTTGAAACTTGGATTCTCAAGTGGATTGAGTCAAAGTTTGAATTAATTTGGATTTGGATTGAATGGAATTCAGATTGATTTGAGGTTTGAATTGATCAAGGGTAGGGATTGATTTGAGTCTGGAATTGTCCTAGAATCTAGAGAGATTCTAAGATCTAGGATTTAAGGGAATCCTGGGCTCTAGAGTAGGCTCTAAGGTCTAGCTCTAGGAAAGAATCCTAAGGTCTAGAGTGGATCCTAGGATCTTAAATTAATCTGGAGTTTGGAAGGGCTTTAGTGACCTCATACAAAAATGAGGTCAACAAATGGACCCCCAATGTGTGTGGTAGAAGGAACTTCTGCTGCACACATTGGCGTTGACCGAACAGGAGTAGGATCTTAAAGAGTTGAAGGAAGGGCATCACCCAACCTTAAGTTCATTGGAAACTAGTGAAAAGCTTACACCTATTCTGAAGAGAGGACTGGAGAAACCAAGGTAGGGAATACCTAGCCTTGGGTCTAAGGAAGGGCATCACCCAACCTTAGGCCTATAGGATGCTGATAGAAGACTTACTCCAAATAGGCAGATTAACCGGAAACCAAAGTAGGGAATACCTAGCTTTGGGTCTAAGGAAGGGCATCACCCAACCTTAGGTCTACAGGATGCTGATAGAAGACTTACTCCTAGTAGACGGATCAACTGGAAACCAAGGTAGGGAATACCTAGCCTTGGGTCTAAGGAAGGGCATCACCCAACCTTAGGCCTATAGGATGCTGATAGAAGACTTACTCCAAATAGGCAGATTAACTGGAAACCAAAGTAGGGAATACCTAGCTTTGGGTCTAAGGAAGGGCATCACCCAACCTTAGGTCTACAGGATGCTGATAGAAGACTTACTCCTAGTAGACGGATCAACTGGAAACCAAGGTAGGGAATACCTAGCCTTGGGTCTAAGGAAGGGCATCACCCAACCTTAGGCCTATAGGATGTTGATAGAAGACTTACTCCAAATAGGCAGATTAACTGGAAACCAAAGTAGGGAATACCTAGCTTTGGGTCTAAGGAAGGGCATCACCAAACCTTAGGTCTACAGGATGCTGATAGAAGACTTACTCCTAGTAGACGGATCAACTGGAAACCAAGGTAGGGAATACCTAGCCTTGGGTCTAAGGAAGGGCATCACCCAACCTTAGGCCTATAGGATGCTGATAGAAGACTTACTCCAAATAGGCAGATTAACTGGCAACCAAAGTAGGGAATACCTAATTTTGGGTCTAAGGAAGGGCATCACCCAACCTTAGGTCTACAGGATGCTGATAGAAGACTTACTCCTAGTAGACGGATCAACTGGAAACCAAGGTAGGGAATACCTAGCCTTGGGTCTAAGGAAGGGCATCACCCAACCTTAGGCATATAGGATGCTGATAGAAGACTTATTCCAAATAGGCAGATTAACTGGAAACCAAAGTAGGGAATACCCAACTTTGGGTCTAAGGAATGGCATCACCCAACCTTAGGTCTACAGGATGCTGATAGAAGACTTACTCCTAGTAGACGGATCAACTGGAAACCAAGGTAGGGAATACCTAGCCTTGGGTCTAAGGAAGAGCATCACCCAACCTTAGGCCTATAGGATGCTGATAGAAGACTTACTCCAAATAGGCAGATTAACTGGAAACCAAAGTAGGGAATACCTAGCTTTGGGTCTAAGGAAGGGCATCACCCAACCTTAGGTCTATAGGATGCTGATAGAAGACTTACTCCTAGTAGACGGATCAACTGAAAACCAAGGTAGGGAATACCTAGCCTTGGGTCTAAGGAAGGGAATCACCCAACTTTAGGCCTATAGGATGCTGATAGAAGACTTACTTCAAATAGGCAGATTAACTGGCAACCAAAGTAGGGAATACCTAACTTTGGGTCTAAGGAAGGGCATCACCCAACCTTAGGTCTACAGGATGCTGATAGAAGACTTACTCCTAGTAGACGGATCAACTGGAAACCAAGGTAGGGAATACCTAGCCTTGGGTCTAAGGAAGGGCATCACCCAACCTTAGGCCTATAGGATGCTGATAGAAGACTTACTCCAAATAGGCAGATCAACTGGCAAACTAGGGTGGTGCCACGAAGGGCGTACTCCATCACTAGCAAATGGGAATCAGGATGGTGCCACGAAGGGCGTACTCCACCACTAATCTCCGGGACAAATGCTAGGGTGGTGCCACGGAGGGCGTATTCCACCACTAGCGGGTCTAATCTTAAGGGAAGGAAGGACCTAACCTTAAGGAGAAGGCGAAGAGCGTTAAAAAAAAAGAAAAGACCTAAAAAAAAGGTAGAATCAAGTTGCAAATCAAGAAAAGGATGTTTTATTAATTGATAAAATAAGCTACATCAAGCATAGTATTTCTTAAGGAAATGCCCATTGACAGGTAGCATTGGGTGGTTCCCTTTACAATCTACTAACTGATACGAGCCTCATTCGTAGACAGTCTCTATAACGAAGGGTCCTTCCCACATAGGTTCAAATTTGCCTCCCAACTTCCGATGGACCAAGATAGGCCTCTGAAGGACCAATACCAAGTCTCCCGCTTGGAAGGTCCTAGGTCGAACTAACTTATCATAGGCTTGAACCATACGGGATTTATACAACTCTAAACTTTGTTGAGCTTGGAGACGTCGCTCTTCAAGGCCTTCGAGTTCTTCCAATCGTAGTTTTGCATTTTGTTCATTTGTAATTTGATTCTGAACTGCAATTCTGAGCGAAGGGATTTGTATTTCCAAGGGTAAAATAGCCTCAGATCCATACACTAGTGCAAACGGGATGGATTGGGTCGGGGTTCTATAAGTGGTACGATAAGCCCACAAAGCTTCCACCAACCGCTCATCCCACTGCCGTTTGTTATCATCAAGGGTCTTTTTAACAATTTGCACCAAGGTTTTGTTGAAGGCCTCGGCCAATCCATTCGCTCGAGGGTAATAGATCGTCGAATATCTCCAATCAATATTATGGCGCCTTACAAAACTATTGATTTTTGTAGACTTGAATGCGGACCCATTATCGGATATGATTCTGCGAGGTACGCCAAATCGATATACAATATGGTCACGAAAGAATTTTAAGACATGATGTGATGTTACATTTCGTAGGGGAATTGCTTCCGCCCATTTTGAAAAGTAATCAGTCGCTGCTAATATGAAACGATGACCTCTCGCGGAGGGAGGGTCAATCGGCCCGATGATATCCGTGCCCCAACTCTCGAAGGGCCACGAGGCTATCGTAGGGTGTAACACATTAGGTGGCTGATGTAAAACCACACCATGGACCTGACATTGATGACAGCGCTTTGCAGTATTCATGCAATCGTCAATCATTGTAGGCCAATAGTATCCAAGTCTTTTAATCTTTAATTTCATTTTTGGACCCGATTGATGTGCACCGCACAGTCCTGAATGAACTTCATTAACAATTTTTTGGGCTTCTCGCTTGTTCAAACAGCGCAGCCACATGTGATCAAAGGACCAACGGTACAACAGATCGTTAACTAGTGCATATGATAGGGCACGTTTCTTAATGTGGTTGGAGAGTGATTTATCCTGGGGAAGCTTCCCTTCTTTAAGGTAATCGATTAAGGGTCGTCTCCAATCGCCTTCTTCGTCGGTTATCGAAGAGGCAGAAAGGATCTGAAGGGGAGTCTTACTAATGTGTTCCAAATCTATAAGGGAGAGGGTCTTACGACCCTGGATCTCTATAGGGATGGAATCCTCCTCAGGACATGCAAATTCCTTTGCAAGCTTTGCTAAGGCATCCGTCGCGGAATTGCTCCCACGGGGAACCCTATACAAAGTAGCAATAGGGATTTGGTCCAACAAGTGAAGTGTGTACTGGTGATATCTTAGGAGATTCGGATTCAAGACTTTATAAGTTCCGGCTACTTGGTTAATCACAAACTGGGAATCTCCAAATATCTTAATCTCTTTAATTCCCATTAGAATTGCAAGTTCCAAACCAGTTATCAGAGCTTTGTATTCAGCTTCGTTGTTTGTGCAAGGCTCCGATAAGTGGTAGGAAAAATACATCATTCCTTTTTCTGGCGTAATGAAAATCAGACCGACTCCAGCCTTTCCAAGAATTACAGATTGTTGGGTCACAATCCTACGAGATGATGCTGCCCCATCAAAATATAATTCCCAGATGACCTCTCCAGATTCCCTCAAACTCATGATTTGTTCGTCGGGTAGGTCATCATTCAGAGGAGAATCTACCGGCAGCGGGTGTGCTGCAAGAAAATCGGCGACAGCCTGTCCCTTCAAAGCACGAAGGGGAGTGAAAGTAATCTCAAATTGCAACAATATCATAGAACAACGAGCTAAACGTCCAGACAATGTAGGTCGGGTCATAAGATATTGCAAAGGATTAACTCTTGAAATCAGACTGATTGAGTGGGAGAGCATGTAATGCCTCAGTTTCTGAGCTGCAAAAACCAGAGCAAGACAATGCTTCTCAATTGACGGGTATCGAATTTCAGTAGGAAGGAGTCTTCAACTGAGGTAGTAGAGGGCATTCTCTTTTCCTTCGTCGTTAACTTGAGCCAACATGGCACCTAAAGACTCATCTAGAGCTGCAGTGTAGAGGATTAACGGCTTTCCCAGAATCGGAGCTGCCAAGACTGGCGGATTAGAAAGGTATTGTTTGATATCATCAAAAGCATTTTGACACTTTTCGTCCCATACGAATTTAGTATCCTTTTTCGCAAGGACAGAAAAGGGTTGACATCTCCCGGAGAGATTAGAAATAAACCTCCTTATATATGTCAATCTACCTTGTAGAGACCTTAACTGGGTAAGGCTCTTAGGGGGTGGCATATCTAAGATGGCTTCAATTTTAGCAGGATCGATCTCGATTCCGTAGTGCCTTACTACGAATCCTAAGAATTTTCCCGAGGCGACGCCGAAGGCGCACTTCAAGGGGTTCATTTTCAAATCGTAGCGGCGCAACCGTTCGAAAACAACTCTTAAGTCATACAGGTGAGCCTCTTTAACCTTGCTCTTGACAACTAAATTGTTAATGTAACATTCAACTTGATTATGAATTAAGTCGTCAAAGATACGGGTCATGGCCCGTTGGTAGGTTGCTCCGGCATTCTTTAAGACGAATGGCATTACCTTATAACAAAAAATTCCAATAGGGGTTCTGAACGCCGTATTTCTCTCATCTTTAGGGGCCATCTTGATTTGGTTATAACCCGACGAGCCATCCATGAATGAGAAAATAGAATGTGAGGAGGCAATGTTCACCATGAGTTCTAGTATTGGTAGAGGGAACTCATCTTTAGGACATGCCTTATTCAGATCCCTATAGTCGACACAAATCCGAATTTGACCATTTTTCTTTTGAACTGGCACGACGCTGGCCACCCAAGAGGGATATTGCTCCTCTCGAATGAATCCGGCTTCTGCCAATTTCTTAACTTCAGAAACAACTTGTTGCTCAATCTCTAAGCGCATGCGTCGAGGAGCTTGTTTAACAGGAATGACATCATGCCGAACCCCAAGTTTGTGAACTGCTACCTCAGCAGGCAAACCTGGCATTTTGTCGTATGTCCAGGCAAAGCAATCCCTGAACTCGAATAACAGTTGAATTAAGTCTTGGGTTTAACCCTCGCTCAACAAAGTACTTATGAAAATCGGACGGGGGTCATCATCGTTTCCCAGGTTAATTTCTCTCAACTCATCAACTGTCGACTTAATTTCCTCTTCAAATTCAGGGGGTGCATCCCGAACTTGAAGATCATCGGGATCGTCTAAAGTCTCCAAACAGAGTCCATCTAGAGGACAAGGAGGATCTGTAGGGACATTTGGAGAATCGAGATGGTAAGTTATCATTAGGCAATACTCATCATCATCGAATGAACTAACTGTTCCAAAGCCAATACCACTTGTTGGATTTTTATTTATTTTTGTTTGCCAAATATTCTCGTGGTATGTAGCTTGACCCTTAGTCCATCGGTATGGTATAGAACCTTTAGAAAAAGTGTTTTTTTACACAAACAGGGAAGTAGCCGAAAGGTAATTCCATTAATTCATTAAAATCTACCTCCTCAAGGGTTACATCACCTTCGTCCCTTGCGGAGGAGGAGCCAGGAAAGAATTTCTAGACTTTCTTAACTTCACCATCCAAATTGGGGGCCACTTTGACTTCCAACCCTACAACCCTGCCTGCCGACAGTGGGGTCAGAGAAAGGGCCTCAATCCTTCTAGTGAGCTTTTCATACATTGTTAATTCAGGCTCGTCACTTTTAACTTTTGCAATATCTACCTCAGGGTCACTGTCCTGGTCTAAGGTGAGATCAAATTTTGGAGGAGCATTTATATTTTGATAATCGAGAGAGAGGGCAGTACCTTGGCTTTCTAGTTCACCATCAGAATCTGATTCCAAATCAATATACACAGGTGCTGCTCTCCTATCTAATGAAGCACGACCTCGACCTCGTGCCCTTAAAGCCATCCTCCCACCTCTTTGAGGTAATGTGATCGGAGGCCTAAGGACAATGATATCAGAGTCGTCTTCACTACTCGATTGTGTCATTTCTTGATTGATATTTTTATCTTTTTCTTTCTTTTGGTTGAATTTTTGTCCAACCATTTTCTCCTCAAATTTGATCTCCAATTTAGAACGGGATGAGGACCCTTTTGGTATGAAATATGCAGCATCTTCGTAGATCCCAATTTCTTGAATCGAGAATGGTTGAAAATCACCCTTAATCACATGTTCAATGCCATCTCGTTGATACTTAATGCATTGGTGCAGGGTAGATGGAACCATTCTATATTCGTGAATCCAAGGTCTACCTAGGAGTGCGTTAAAGGACGTAGTCGAATCAATGATATGAAATTTAGCTTCAGTTTTTAACCCTCCTATTTCCAAGAGTAAAGTGATTGAACCTAAAGCTCTCTCGCCCTTCTCGTTGAACCCACGAAGCACCAACCTGTCGGTTGAAAGCTTGCTAGTATCAACTCTGAGATAAGCAAGAGTCTTTATGTTCATCACGTTGACCGATGCACCCGGATCAACAAGGACTCTTGATAACTTGAAGTTTCCCACATCTACAGTAATGTAGAGGGGACGATTGTGGTCAGCAGTTCCCAAGAGTAAATCTTCGTCTGAAAAGGTAACCCCGGGGAACTCTTTGAAGTAAAGAGCCTCACCTTCTGAAGTTGCAGCCAACTGTGTTAAGCAAATCTCGGGATCGAGAAGTGCTTTAATTAAAGACTCCCTCATTTTTTTGGAGAGAAGGAGGGCGTCATAAATACTTAATTTTGCTGGCAACTTCCTAAGGTGGGCTAGAACATTGTAATCAACCTTAGGAACGACAGACTCGAAACCCGGAGGAATTAAAGGAAATTCTGGTTGTTGAGGGGAATCTGGATTTAGATTTTTGAATGAGGATTGCTTGCCTTTTTCCTGAGGGGGCAACCTAGGAGGTAAGACTTTACCGCCACGGAGTTGCACCTGCTCGACATCTTCGGGCGGGCAAACTAGAGCGGTGTCTACACTCACTGTAGGCATTGAATCGTCGTTTCCCGAAAGAGAGTCAGAATCTGAAAACTCTATCTCGATAGGACTTCCCTGAAAATCACATTGGGGGAAATCACTTTCTGATAAGGCTTCACATTCGACATCTTCTTTAATAGTCGATTCGGAGAGGTCGGTTTGATTAACCTCAATATTTATTTCATTAGGAGTTTGATTTGAAGCAGGAGAGTCATCAATTTGCATTTGAGATTCATGGTTAATCATCAAGACAGAAGTAGAAGGATGTTTTTTATTCATCTTTTGACCCTTCGCCTTTGATGGGGCAAAGTAAAAGTCAGATAATAAAAGAGGGGAAAGGGTTTTAACACCGCCATCCGCCATTCTAATACATCTCTCATCTACACACTTCCTCTCTACAAAATCAAATTTCTCTTCTTTTACATTTTTCTCAGTAGTTCCTAAGACTACTGGAGAGGGAAGTGGCTCAACATCCTTCTGCGAAGCGTCCAGGTCAACCTTCCACACCGGGGCCTGGGCTATCGTAGTCAGTTGTTGAGAAAGATGAAAAGACTTGTTAATCGACTTTTTAAGTGCCCGGGACAAAGCAATGTCCCAACCATCTTCAACAAGACAAGAAGAGTTAAGAGGATTACCTGAAATGGTTTTAATTGAAGCCTTTTCTAGATCGACCAAGTATTCCTTACGTATTATGATGTTACCTTGGGTGTAGTTCCGCTCAAGCCAATCTTTGAACACAACGCAGTCCTCAAGAGGGTGACTAAGCATCCTGTGGTACGGGCAATACTTGGGATCATCTTTCTTGCTCTCATCCTCAGGCCTCCTGGCCTCTGGCAACTGAAAATCTGGTTTCTTTAACAAACTCCTGAAGATCTTCTTAACTGACTCCCTTTTAAATGGATAAGGCTTTTCCAATCTCTCTCTAAAAGGGATGAAGGAGTGATCTCTAGTATATTGAGGAACTATCTGAAAGGGCTGCTTCTGAGGCGGCTGTGGTGGAAGTGGAGTGCTAGGCTGACTAATCACTGGCCTCTTTCCTTTATCTACTGCTGAGACCACAGCTTTCTTTTCAAATGTTTTCACCAATTTTGGACCCTTCCTTTCTTCAGACTGCTCTCGTAAGAATGGCATCCTAGGAGCCTCTTCCTGCAAATTGCTAGCCTTATTAAGAAGTTTTTCAAAAGTATTAATAGTGAAACCCTTCAGGAGAAAAGCAACAGGGCCGTGGATATTCTTCAAAAGAATCTCCACAGCATGTTGTTTTTGCAACTGGGGTTCACACTTCATCGAGAGGTTTCGCCACCTCAAGATGTACTCAACCAGAGTCTCTCCCGGCTTTTGCTTTTCAACTACGAGATCGCCCACGGTGGTGCGTTGTTGCGCTCCAGAAAATCTCTTAAGAAAGAGGTTTTCTAGGTCGCTAAAAGTTCTTACTGAACCGTTGGGTAGATCAGCATACCATTCAAAAGCAATGCCGGATAGACTACTTACAAATTGGCGAAATAGTAGAGCATCTGACCCTCCTACATTGCAACAGCTTGCTCAGAAGTGGGCCAGATGCTGTCTCGGATTTTCAATTCCAATGAAAACTTTAAAAGTTGCTGGCACAAAGCCCTTTGGGTAAGGAACTAAGTCATATTCCTCGGGGTAGGGTCTACGCTTTGAAATAGACACGGTTCCTTGAGAAAGGGCTAAGGCCTCCCTTACATGGTCCTCAATTAACTGCTTGATATCCTTCTGAGGTAGAATCGGAGGAATGGTGGAAAATGCAGGGTGAAATGGAGGTGTCTCTACTGGACAAGGAAAGGTCACAGGTGATGACTCGGGAGGTCTGGAACTAAATTCTGCCCTTTTGGCCTTTTCTGTGAGCTCTCGAGCTGACTGGTGGATCTTAAAAGACTCTTGCTGTGATTTATCCAACTTCTCTTGCATCTCCTTAACTTGTGACATCATGCTAGCAAGCTGAGTCTCCAAGTTTTTTATGTGTTCTTCATGTTGCAAATCTATTTTTCATGTCTTATGTTTTGATGATTGACAAACACTATTTCTCTTGGACAGCTTGTTGCTTCTAACTTTTCAGGAATCGATGATCGGACAATCAAAAAGGAGCCAAGTTTAGGAATGCGTAGGTTTAGGGTTGAGTCAGTCTGTACTTTTGTTTTTTTACCTTTTGAGTCCACTTGTAATAGTCAAAGAGACTGATGCTTTGTAACCCTTCACACACACACTTGAGAGACTTAGAATTTCTGTTTTTACTCATATCGGCCAGGACGATTTCTTTAATCGGCCTGGACGATCAGCTTAAAATAGAAAGTCTAATTAAGGATTCTTAATTAAGGCAGCCGACGTTAACAGATCGTCCTGGACGATACGTGTATCAGCCAGGACGATAAGCTCAAAACAGAAAGAAGTAGCCGCCATAGACAAGTATGGTATACTAAATCTTTAAATTATCGGCCAGGACGATCCTCGGATCGGCCTGGACGATATTCACAAATTATGCCATAATTGTTCAGGAAATCAAGGAAGTAATTAAGGATGATTGATACGATCATATCGTCCTGGACGATCGTAAGATCGGCCAGGCCGATCTAGTCAAAAACCTTAAGTTACTTCAGGACGATCAATATCGGCCAGCCCGTATTCAGGGCTATTGTCAGGACAATTTTCCTCTGATTTGAACTGATCGGCCAGGACGATCGTGAGATCGGCCTGGACGATCAAGCTATTTTTCAATCGTCCAGTTTTGCATCCAGGGCTATGCTCTGGCCGATCTTCATTGATTTGTACTGATCGGCCAGGCCGATGTCCATATCGGCCTGGACGATATTGTTGGCAACTTGCAATTAATGAGCTCTTTTGAAGCTCTTCTATTTAAGAGCTCTTGTTCAACGTTTTTAAAAACCTTTGGCTGCTGCCTTGACCTGAGAAGACCTTGAGGAGAGAAAGAGAGAGAGAGGAGAGAGAGAGGATCTTGTGAGGGGGAGCTTGTGAGGGGTTTTTATAAGGGTTGCTTCAAGGATCTCTCTGCGTCGTCTTCGTCTAGAGTTTCTCGTCCGTGGAAGGGTCGGTAGAGGTAAGGAGTTTTGCTTTTGGTTCTGGTTCTCTGCCAGCTTCAGGAGGAAGCAAAAGGAGATAGGTTCTCTGCCTTGCCGGGGTGACAAAAAGGAGGTTCTTGTGAGGGTTTCTCCGCCTAGCCGTGTGGGCTAAAGGAGAGTCACTTTTTGTGTAGTGCAATACTTGGAGGGTGCCTCCAAGGAGTGGACGTAGGTCGAGTCGACCGAACCACTATAAATTTCTGTGTTCTTTTTCTTGCTTCCGCACTTTTAAATTCCGCATTATTTTGTGGAGTGATTTGGTTTATGTGATTTTATTTCTTTGTTTAAAATGAAGTTTTTAAAATACCAATTCACCCCCCCTCTTGGTTAGTTTGGGACTAAGTTCATAGGGCTTAACATCCCCATCAAACTTTCAAGTGGTATCAGAGCTTGATTCGAAAATTAAAGTTTGAAAACTTTTTGAATTTGATCCATGTCTAACTTTGGGAATCGCAACACTACGGAAGGGTATTCTATTACCCGACCTCCTCTGTTCGATAACCTACCTTTTGATTTTTGGAAAACTCGCATGTCAACTTTTTTACAATCTACTGATTATCGCATGTAGATGCTTATTCAAGAAGGTTATTCTCCACCTTCTCGTGAAATTAACGGTTTTAAAACTGAAGTTGCTTTTACCGAATGGACTTTTGATGAGCGAGATTTAGCTCAATCAGATGCGAAATGTTTGAATTGTTTTTTCTGTGCTTTAAAATCTGAGGATTACATGCGTGTTTCAACTTGCAAAACTGGTAATGAAATTTGGGATAATTTGTGCATTACTTATGAAGGCACTAATGAAGTTAAACAATCCCGTTTAAACATTCTCTTGCATGACTACGAACTTTTTCGTATGAAACCTCATGAATCGATTTCTGACATGTACACTAGGTTTACTCAGATTGCTACCTCATTGCATGCACTAGGAAAAGAACTTTCGAACTATGAAAAAGTTAACAAGATTTTGAGATGCTTGCCTTCGTCCTATGATGCAAAAATTATTGAAATCACTGAATCTAAAGATTTGAACACCTATTCTATTGATAACTTGCTTGGCTCACTCATTGCTTACGAGCAAGGGGTGAATCAAAGAAATCTTAATGCAGGTGAGAAGAAAAAGGAGAAAATAATTGCATTGAAGGCACATAAATCGGATTCTGAATCTTCCGGGTCTGAAAGCGATGGAGTTGCCTTCATCACAAGGCAATTCAAAAGCTTTCTAAGGAAGAAACAAAAGCAACATCAAAGTTGGAGAAAAGGTAAGGATCATAAACATATTAAAGGATCTTCTGATGTTGTTTGTTTTGAATGCAGAAAACCTGGACATGTAAGAGCCGATTGTCCTACACTTCAAGATCATTCAAGCAAAGAAAAGGAAAAAGGTGAGGAGAAAGCTAAGCCTAGGAAGGAGAATAAGAAAATCCAAAGAGGCTTCTGGGCAGAATCTGGTACTGATTCCTCTGAGACTGAACCAGAGGAAGAGACTACAAACTTGTGTTTCATGGGAGAAAATCAAAGTGATGAGGAAGAGGTATGTAAACCAACATATGATGAATTATTTGAAATTTGTGAAAAAATCCATACATCATACAAAAAACTTAAGAAAACTCATGCTAGCCTAAAATTAGAACATTCAAATCTACAAAAAGAGCATGAAGTTTTTCTCAAAGATCATGCAACGATTGATTCAAATCATATGGCTCTCCTTGATGAATTAAACAAGAAGCATTTGGAATTAGTTGATAAAAGTAATGCATTAAAAGCTTCACACACCTCACTTAACGATGATCTTAAGAAATCTAAAGAGATTGAGAAAAAATTGAGGATTGAAAATAAAGTTTTAGAAAACACAAACTTGAAGATTCAAAATGATTTAGAAGCATATAAGAAATCTAGGATGACTTCTACTTTTACTCAATTGCCAAAACCTAGAGAGAGGCATTATAACTCAAATCACTTAAGAAATCCCTTTCCTGGAGTTAGATGTTTTTCTTGTGGCATGCTAGGACATATCTCACACACTTGTACAATTCACCATAGTTCACATTGGGTGTGGAGACCTAAGATGCATGATCCACAGCATACCACACATGCATTGCATTCTTCTCTTCATAAGAAGGAACCCAAACCTGCTTGGGTTCCTAAAACTAACATTTGATAATTTTGCAGGAAGTCTCTCACAAAAGACCTCGTGAGAGTATGTGGTACCTGGACAGTGGATGCTCTCGACATATGACTGGTGATGCTAGCCAGTTTGTTGTACTAGAATCCAGGACTGGAGGCAAGGTTACTCTTGGAGACAACACCACCAGGAAGGTGGTAGGAGCAGGTTTAATCGGTAATTCCAAGAACCTTATGATTGAAAATGTTTTGCTTGTAGATGGATTGAAGCACAACTTGCTCAGCATCAGTCAATTCTGTGAGGCTTCATCGTACAATTCTTCACGAACTCATGCATTATAAGTTTAAGTAACAACACTATTTTGCAGGGAAAGAGGGTAAACAACGTCTATATGCTTGATTTAAATAGCATTGAATGTGCTGCTTCTTTTTGCTTAAAAACTGTCATTGATGATTCTTGGTTGTGGCACAGGAGGATTTGTCATGCAAGTATGAAAACCCTTAGGAAAGTGACCCAAAAGGACCTAGTTAGAGGTGTCCCCAAACTTAAGTTTACAAAAGACCACCTTTGTGATGCCTGTCAACTAGGAAAGCAAATTCACTCCTCTTTTCATCCCATAAAGGACATTAGCACCTCTAGACCTTTAGAAGTCCTTCACATGGATTTGTTTGGACCCATTAGCATAGCTAGTTTGGGAGGGAAAGTCTATGGTTTTGTGATTGTTGATGACTACTCGAGGTTCACTTGGACTAGATTTCTTTCACATAAAAATGAGTCTTTTGAGGAGTTTAAAACTTTTTCTACTTGGATTCAGAAGAAGCTAGGGTGTGAGATTTTGACCATCCATAGTGATCATGGGGGAGAGTTTGAAAATGAAAATTTTTGGAGATTTTTGTGAGGAGAAGGGGATTAGCCACAATTTTTCAGCCCCTAGGACTCCTCAGCAGAATGGAGTAGCTGAAAGGAAGAACCGGACCTTGGTGGAAGCTGCTAGAGCCATGCTTGCTGAGTATTCACTTCCAAAATACTTTTGGGCTGAAGCGGTTAACACAGCTTGTTATATGTTGAATAGGGTGAATGTTAGAGTCAAATTAGAAACGACACCCTATGAGATCCTTAAGGGTAGGACACCCAATCTTTCCCACCTTCATGTCTTTGGTTGTAAGGTTTTCATTCACAATAATGGAAAGTCTCACTTGGGAAAATTTGATCCTAAATCTGATGAAGGAGTATTCTTGGGATATTCTAGTGTTGGGAAATCTTTTAGAGTGTTTAACAAGAGAACCTTGATGGTGGAAGAGACAACCCATGTAGTTTTTGATGAGTCTGATCATAAGAAACATGGAATAGATGATGATGATGTTGGAGAGATTACAAGTGGAGTAGAAAATTTGGGGAAGGGGAGTGAGCACCTAAGCAATGGAGGAGTAGAAGGAGTCACCCAAGGAATATAATTTTTTGATGAAATGGGAGAAACTTCACACACTTTGCCTAGAGATTGGAGATACTCTACTAGTCACCCCAAGGATTTGATCTTAGGAGACCTTTCTAGTGGAGTTAAGACTAGACATAGACTTAGGAAGGAGGTGAACCACTCTGCCTTTATCTCTATGACTGAACCCACCACCATTAACCAAGCCCTCTCTGATGAGTTTTGGATGTTAGTAATGCAAGAAGAGTTGAATCAATTTGTTAGGAATGATGTTTGGGAACTTGTGGAAAGACCTAATGGACAAAGTGTAGTTGGGACAAAGTGGGTATTTAAGAACAAAGTGAATGATTCAGGAGTGGTGGTGAGGAATAAAGCTAGATTGGTGGCTAAGGGGTACAATCAAATAGAAGGGATAGACTTTGAAGAGACTTTTGCCCCTGTAGCTAGATTGGAAGCCATTAGAGTGATATTAGCCTTTGCTTGTTATAAAGGATTTAAGCTTTTTCAAATGGATGTCAAGAGTGCCTTTTTAAATGGGGAGATAAAAGAATATGTGTTTGTAGAACAACCTCCAGGTTTTGAGAGTTCTCAATTTCCAAATCATGTGTTTAAATTAAAAAAGGCTTTGTATGTTTTAAAACAGGCACCTAGAGCTTGGTATGAGAGGCTTAGCACATTCTTACTAGAGAGGGAGTTTGTCAAGGGGAGCGTAAACACCACCCTTTTTCTTAAAAAAGTTGGAGATGATTTACTCATTGTTCAGATTTATGTTGATGATATACTCTTTGGATCTTCTAATAAAAATTTGTGTGATGATTTTTCTAAAACAATGAGTAGAGAGTTTGAGATGAGTTTAATGAGAGAATTGTCTTACTTTTTGGGGTTTAGCATAAAACAATTGGAAGATGGAACTTTTCTAAATCAAACAAAATACATAAAAGACATTTTGAAGAAATATGAGATGGACAAAGCCAAGCTAATTAACACCCCCATGACTTCTAGTGCTCCGTTGGATAAGGACCTAAGTGGTAAGTCTGTTGATCAGAAGAAGTATGGAGGCATGATTGGATCTTTACTTTACTTGACTGCAAGCCGACCTGACATTATGTTTAGTGTTTGCCTTTGTGCTAGGTTTCAAGCTGACCCTAAGGAATCCCACATGACTGCTATTAAAAGGATTTTTAGATACCTTTTGGGGACACAAGGATTAGGGATTTGGTATCCTAGACATAGCACTTCTTTTGAGATTATTGTTTTTTCTGACTCTAATTTTGCAGGATGCAAGGTGGATAGAAAGAGCACCTCTGGAACTTGTCAATTCATTGGACAATCCTTGGTCTCTTGGTCTAGTAGAAAGCAAAATTCTGTTGCACTTTCTACTGCTGAAGCTGAATACATTGCTCTTGGAAGTTGTGTGGCCCAAGTTCTTTGGTTGAAACAACAGGTATTGGATCTAGGATTATATGTAAGCACCATCTCAATTTTTTGTGACAACACAAGTGCCATATGCATCTCTAAAAATCCTATCCAACATTCAAGAACTAAACACATTGACATTAGGCATCACTTTATTAGAGATCATGTGACTAAGGGAGACATTGAGTTACACCATGTGACAACTGAAAACCAACTGGCAGACATCTTTACTAAACCACTGGCCTTCGACACTTTCAGTTCTTTAAGGACCAGATTGTGTGTGATTGACATAAATGCATGAAACCTTTTTAGCTAAAATTTTCTTTTACTTTTTTTTTTGCCTTCTTTTTACCTTTTCGTGTACCTTAGTTTTAGATCTTCACTGATATGATATTATATCTCTTGTCTTGTCTTTAACAATTTATAGTTAATATGTTTTCATCTACTTAATCACCTAGATAGTATGAATATCTTGTGATTGTGTCTCTTTCCCTAACTTAGTATTAGTGGCATATTTTTCTTTTCTAATCAAAAGTCTATCTCAAAATAAAAGATTGTTTATGAAACTAAGATCCTTTCTAAAGCTTGCTTATGCAAATCTATCTTGTATTTACAATGATTAAAAGTTTTTTTGTCACATCATGATCCCTCGTTACTCTTGTCTTCGATTATTAATCCTGCTTGTGGTAATTCTTCCCTATGTTAGATAGAGAGCTCATATTCTCTAATATCTGAGAAGATATATTCACAACTAAGTTTTTTAAAAGAGTCTAAAAGGGAATCTAGCTTGCAAAAATAAAAATTAAAAAAAATTGGCCAATGATGCCAACAAAATAAGCGCAAAGACGCCAAAAAATTTGAAAAATCTATAAAAAGATGCGCAAAGCGCCACAACATTGACAAGAGGCATAAAATGAGCCCACTCAAAAGCAAGCTACTCTCTCTTTTTATATCTTTTAGAACTTAGAAGTTTTGATTCTCAAAGGCTTGATCTCGATTATCGTTCGATTGTGACAAATCTACCTCATTGTTTTATGGAGATATTTTCCTTATGCCAAGTGGTGGGTAGATTTTTTTTCTCATATCCAATTAATTATTTGAGTTAGGTCATTGATTTCAAAAGACGATTCTACACTAAGACAACATTTTTGGCTAAGGGTAAACCATGAACGGATATTCTCCTATTCTATGGATTAAATGAGATTGGTAACACGTTAACTCATAAATTTTTAAATCAATCACATGAAATACTATATCATTGATGTGCCTTGATTAAAAAAAAAAAAAAAGGGGGGGGGGGGATCTCTTTTACTGTGCTTTCATGTACCCTCCTTTTTGATATGTCAAAAGGGGGAGAAGTTTATGAGGTTATTTTTTAATGGTTGCTATTAAATCTTTTTGTAGTGTTTTGCCATCATCAAAAAGGGGGAGATTGTTACAAATCTATTTTTCATGTCTTATGATTTGATGATTGACAAACACTGTTTCTCTTGGACAGCTTGTTGCTTCTAACTTTTCAGGAATCGACGATCGGACAATCAAAAAGGAGCCAAGTTCAGGAATGCGTAGGTTTAGGATTGAGTTAGTCTGTACTTTTGTTTTTTTACCTTTTGAGTCCACTTGTAATAGTCAAAGAGACTGATGCTTTGTAACCCTTCACACACACACTTGAGAGACTTAGAATTTCTGTTTTTACTCATATCGGCCAGGTCGATTTATTTGATCGGCCTGGACGATCAGCTTAAAACAGAAAGTCTAATTAAGGATTCTTAATTAAGGCAGCCGACGTTAACAGATCGTCCTGGACGATACGTGTATCGGCCAGGATGATAAGCTCAAAACAGAAAGAAGTTGCCGCCATAGACAAGTATGGTATACTGTATCTTTAAATTATCGGCCAGGACGATCCTCGGATCGGCCTGGACGATATTCACAAATTATGCCATAATTGTTCAGGAAATCAAGGAAGTAATTAAGGATGATTGATACGATCATATCGTCCTGGACGATCGCAAGATCGGCCAGGCCGATCTAGTCAAAAACCTTAAGTTACTTCAGGACGATCAATATCGGCCAGCCCGTATTCAGGGCTATTGTCAGGACGATTTTCCTCTGATTTGAACTGATCGGCCAGGACAATCGTGAGATCGGCCTGGACGATCAAGCTATTTTTCAATCGTCCAGTTTTGCATCCAGGGCTATGCTCTGGCCGATCTTCATTTATTTGTACTGATCGGCCAGGCCGATGTCCATATCGGCTTGGACGATATTGTCGGCAACTTGCAATTAATGAGCTCTTTTGAAGCTCTTCTATTTAAGAGCTCTTGTTCAACGTTTTTAAAAACCTTTGGCTGCTGCCTTGACCTGAGAAGACCTTGAGGAGAGAAAGAGAGAGAGAGGAGAGAGAGAGAGAGGATCTTGTGAGGGGGAGCTTGTGAGGGGTTTTCACAAGGGTTGCTTCAAGGATCTCTCTGCGTCGTCTTTGTCTAGAGTTTCTTGTCCGTGGAAGGGTCGGTAGATGTAAGGAGTTTTGCTTTTGGTTCTGGTTCTCTGCCAGCTTCAGGAGGAAGCAAAAGGAGATAGGTTCTCTGTCTTGCCGGGGTGGCAAAAAGGAGGTTCTTGTGATAGTTTCTCCGCCTAGCCGTGGGGGCTAAAGGAGAGTCACTTTTTGTGTAGTGCAATACTTAGAGGGTGCCTCCAAGGAGTGGACGTAGGTCGAGTCGACCGAACCACTATAAATTTCTATGTTCTTTTTCTTGCTTCCGCACTTTTAAATTCCGCATTATTTTGTGGTGTGATTTGGTTTATGTGATTTTATTTCTTTGTTTAAAAAGAAGTTTTTAAAATACCAATTCACCCCCCTCTTGGTTAGTTTGGGACTAAGTTCATAGGGCTTAACATCCCCATCGAACTTTCACTTCATCTCTGTCTTTCACAGACTCATCTGAATCTGACTCAACAGTATGTGGATCATCATCTTTAGCAAATCGGCATTTGCTGGGCTCAGCTTCTTTATTAGACCCTCTAGTTTCGACCACATGAATACCTCCAACATAATCATCTTCATCTCCAAGGAGATCATCCATATCAGGGTCAAAAGAAGCCATTCCTTCTTTGTTCAACAAGATGTTTCTTATTTCTTGAACTACCTCCTCGACCGGTCTCTCCCCAATTGACTTAGGATCAAGGGGTAAGTATCCTTTATACTCAGCCATATCGAATAATTCTTCAAAATCCATGAGGGCAATAATTTCTGTGAGTTTTGGATTAGGATCTGGTTGAGACTTTGTATCCGGTTCATCTTCCATTTCTAGATCCTGGTCAATTCTCTCATCTTCGACTATCCCAGAGCTGGTAGTCAGAAGAGTGGCATCCTCTACAAGGAGAGGGACATATTCCTCAGGAGAAGCAGGAGCTTGTAAAGTGATAGCTCCCACATCTGGTAAGGTAAGGTCCTCAGACACCTGACTAAGGGGCCTAGGAATGACACTCGAACCTTGGGGATCATCAACTGGGATAACAGGGATGGTGACTATTGGATCTTGAGTTAGACTGGCTATGGTAGGGCTGTCAACTGTAACAACTGGGGTACTAGTCTGAACATCCATCAATTCAACTGAACCCGGAGTAGGGTTGGCTGAAACTCGTTGGAGCTGCAGAATGAACTTAGAAGTTCTAGGAGGTGGTGGCAGATTCTCCAACTTAGTTCTCTTTGGCACATATCTCTTTTCAGGAGATTTAGGTCTTTTTCCTTTAAGGTCCACAGACTTTTGAACTTCAACCCCCTTTGGTTTAACAATCACCGAGGCCAATCTTACAGGTTTATGTGGGGGTACCGGGGGTCTACTAGTAAAATGGTGGCCTCTCTTGGACCTAGTCAACACAATACCCTCTGTTTGAGAGGACGGAGGGTGTGGCACCCAGTGATATCCATCAACCAGTACTGAAGTAGCGGGCTGTCTAACATACTTCTTATTCTTTCTGACGAATTGTGGGGTTAAATTCTTTGCTTCAGACACTTCTTCCTTCAACACTTCTTTTTGGAAGCGATGTGAGATCACTCCCTTCAATTGTTTCACATATTCCTCTTTAGTCTGTCCAGACTGTGCAGCACAGGTGTGAATTATATTTCTCAAAGTCCTTGTCTTCTGGAGATGTCTTTCTTTCTAACATGGTGGAGAATGGGCTATCCTAGCTACCCTCTCCTCCCCTTGAGCTGAAGCCAGGGGGTAAAAGCGACTCCCCTTTAGGAGGGGAGAGGAAGCAGGAATAGGTAGCTCCTCAGCAGCCTCAGGTTCTACTTGAGCTATGGTCTTAAAGGGTACTACTCTTTTAGCCTTAGAGATTTTCTTTCTAAGTCTCCTCAAATAGTTCTTCTTTTGATTCCTAGTGGCAAAACTGAGTCCAGAACTAGACCCCTCCTCAAAAACAGACTTGATTACAGTGGGAGGCTCAACAATTGGTTCAGACTATTTCTGATCATCACTGACTACTGGCAAGGTGGGTGCAGATCCCATAATCAACTCAACCACTGGGGGAATTTCCTTACTGGCATCCAAACTAACAATCTGGTGTCCATCCATAGAGAGCTCTAGAGTACTAAATCTCATTCCAAAAATAACAGTGCTCCCTTGGTCATTAACAGTCGAGGACAACTCTCGGTCAAAAGAGAAAATCAGTTGGCCAGCCATTTGGGATTTTTTGAAAGTTAAAGAAAAGGATTGAAATTAGATTTACTTGAAAAGAGTGGTAAAAAGTATTTTATTATTATTTTTTTTTTTTTGAAAATATGACATATGTTGGCCCACGAGGAAATCGTATGGGGTAACATATGACAACTTGGAGTTTAAGAAAATTTTGAAGAAATTTTGAGAATTTGAAAGGGGTTTTCTTACAGGTTCCAAAACACAACGGACAGAATTTCCCCTTGCCCGAAGGCTTATGGAATTGTGAGAAAGCCTAAGTAAAAGGAATAGCTTAACCCTCCCCACCCTTAGAAGTCAAAGGGGAAGTGAGGGGGTTAAAACTAAAGTAGTTTGGAATGAAATCAAAAATTTTGAATTCTTTTCAATTTTAAGGATTTATATGTTGAATGAGAAAATTATCGACCATAAATCCATAAGATCGAAAAGGATATCCAGAGATCTGATTTGACACTGTCGCCTCACAGGCTATGCCGGGGCAGAAGGTCAAAATAAGAACAAAAATCTAGATAAAGCCAAATTTGGAGGTGCAACCTCTCTTTTAAAATTTTGTTATTATTATTTTAGATGTTGGCCACACTCACCCAAGGAAGAAATGGCCAAAGGGACCAACGGAAGAAATGATAGTTGAAACTACCGATGAAACGAAATTCTGCCACTATTAAAGATGGGAAGAGAAATTTGGTCCCACCGGGCGTGCCATTTTTTGTTGGTGGAATTTTGAAAAAAAAAGGTTTTGAAAAATATTAGTTTTCTTTGGGAATTTTAAGATTAAGGTTGACTTCTAATTCTAAGATCGAATCAATTCGTTAGAAAGAATATATTGTTGAGTCCAGTAATTAGGTTGTTAAGCCTAAGTAAATGTCCCACGGCTACCAAGAGGGGGGTGAATTGGTAGTTTTAAAAATTTTAAACCCTCTTAATGATAAAGTTGAACCGAAATAAAATTTTCTTTTAAAGTTTGTAGAAAAATATTTTTCAACCACAGTGTTGTTAAAACTGAAATTTAAAGTGCGGAAACGTAAAAGCAATAAAGTAAATGACACCAGATTTATAGTGGTTCGGTCTATAACCAGACCTACATCCACTCCTCAGAGGCACCCTCTGAGTATTGCACTAATACCACAAAGTGACTCTCCTTTAGCACCGACAGCAAGGCGGAGAAGCCTGTACAAAACACTCTTTTCACCACTACCCGTGCGGCAGAGAACCATCGTCCTTTTACACAATCCACAGTGCTGGCAGAGAACCGTCGTCCTTTCACACTCTCCTAGTGTGGGCAGAGAACCGTCGTCCTTTCACACTCTCCTAGTGTGGGCAGAGAACCCTACGGCTGTTCACACTCTCCAAGTGTAGGCAGAGAACTTTCTTCCTTTTACACTCTCCTAGTGTAGGCAGAGAACCCACGTCTGTTCACACTCTCTAAGTGTCGGCAGAGAACCCGACCTTCTTGAATGATCTTCTCACAAGAATCTAGAAGGAAGAAAGAAAAGAGTGAAGAAATCCAATTTCACAAGTAGAGACTCTTACCTTAGCAATCCAAGTGAAGCCTTCTCGCTCCAATGGTAGGAATCCTCCTTTGAAAGCTCTCTTCCACTCTCTCCTTGACTATTCTCTCAAGAGGCACGAAGATCAAATGAAAAAAAGATTGGGTGGCAGTCTAATTTGGACTATTTATACAAAAGACATGAAAAACCGCCCAAAAACTGCATATTTTCAATTCTGTACGCAGTGGATCGTCCCGTACGATCCTGGATCGTCCTGGACGATTTTACTTAAACGATCTGAAATGACCCAATTTGTATATGTGTACGAAATGACTTCGTACAGCTGATCGTCCTGTACGAACTAGGTTCGTCCAGTACGAACGGTTATTACAAGGTCGGTTCTAGAAACTGCTGAAAACTGTTCTAAGTCGGTTTATCGTTTGGACGAAAATATGTTCGTCTGGACGAAAATTTTCCAGAGAGCCGATCGTCCTGGACGATTATTTATTTCGTCTGGACAAAAATTTTCCAGAGGACCAATCGCCGCGGACGATAATTTGGTTTCGTCTGGACGAAAATTTTCCAGAGAGCTGATCGTCCGGTACGATATTTATTTTCGTCTGGACGAAAATTTTCCAGAGCACTGGTCGCCTCGTACGATGGTAAAATTCGTCTGGACGAAAATTTTACAGAGAACACATCGTCCGGGACGATATTAAAATTCGTCCTGGACGAATAGGACTTAGAAAAATTTTTTCAAGCAAGCTCCTATTCGTTCCAAATGCTCTATAGGAGATAACTGACAGATCGTCCAGTACGATAAATATCGTCCTGTACGATCAGTATAGAATTTCAAGATCTCCTTATTTGTGTGTGTGAGATTTTATTCACTCAATTACAATCACTCCCTTTCAAAATTAATTCAAAGAAAAGATAAACTTCAAATAAACAAAATATCTCATGTTGAATTTGATTTGAAGTTTTCGTAGTCTGGAGTCTGATTTTCCTAAAATGTTAGTACACACAAGAGCAAGTGCAAATCTTCTGAAATTGATAGGAGATAACTATACATTTGAACAATAATGTTTGGAATCATCAAAACTACATAAGTTGCACAAATATAAATCATTCAAATAGCAACTATTCAAACAATCTCCCCCTTTTTGATGATGGCAAAACAATTATTATTAGTATGGTTTCAAGTTAAAACAAATCTCTTATCTCCTAAACTCCCCTGAATTTATGAGTACATTAAAATAAGGAGGCATTAAAGAACAATATTTAAAGAACAATATTTTTGTTTTTCAAAAATTTTTAACACAAACAAATAAAAAACTTGCAAATAGAACAATTAAAAATAGAAAACACAAACCACAAAAAAAAAAAAAAAAACACAAACATAATAATTTCTCCCCCTTTTTGACAGCAACAAAAAGTGAAGAAGAAAAAGACAAGAAATGTAAATAATAATATGAAATTCATTTTTTAAATTTAATCTAAATTGTGATTTGATATAGGGTATGCAATTTTAAACTAAGGATATTAGGTCAATCATAGAAATTCATAAAATTTATGAAATGATATAACATTGTAAGTAAGAAGAATTTATCAAAGACATGATTCAATTTAGACATTTTGATTATTGAAAATCATTACAAGTGAGATGTAAAAAAAATTCTATATTTCAAAGTTCAATAGAATATAAATGAACATTAGATCAACTTGAATTAAGAGATTAAACGAATTTGGAAAGAAGAGAATTACCTCATGTGGTGCTTTGCACATCTTTTCAAAGTTTTGGAGCACATTTTTGTGCATTTTTCTTTGGTTGGGCTTATTTTGTGCCTCTTTTTTTCACTTTGCAAATTTTTGCGAATTCCTTTTGATTTTTGTACATTTGTACAATGTTCAAGAGTAATTTGACCAATTCTTTCCAAAATCTATAATCTAAGATTTCAAATATTTCTAGGTGCATAAATATCATTTCAGCATAGAAATACAAAATAAGAAAACATCAAAATTGCAATAACAATATTAACATTTATGTAGTCTAAATGAATAGACATGAATTTAAAAATTCTAATTACAACAAGTTATAAACAAATTATAAATTTAGAAAGTCTAGATTTTCTAATATAGATAATCTCACATTACAATCGAATTTAAGCACAATGTAGATTAAAAACAATACTAATGAAATTCATAAACATTAGTCACATTTCAAAACAAATCTAAAACAAACAAACTTTCATTGATTTAAAAAAAGATTACAAAAAAAACATTGAACTTAAACAAAAACATAAAAACAATCACAATAACACATATAAGATAAAAAACAAAACAACAAACAAAAAAATACAACAGACACACATAAAAAACACTTCTACTGTTCTGGAGGAGGAGGAGGAGGAATGCCGCCAAAGAGGTTGAAGTAGGAGGCCATCAACATTACATTGGTATTTATTTCATGAACTTCATCTCTAATATTACCAATGTCATGTTGCTGCTGAGTAAGATGAGCATCAAATTGATCAAACCTTTGATCAATGTGGGTCTCTAGTCTATCAAATCTCTCAATCAGATTCTGGTAATATGATTGAGAAGCAGAAGCTTGCACTCCTTCTTCTTCTTCTTCTTCTGAAGCACTGCCATGTGCTTTTTCTTTTTCTTTTTCCTCTTTGAAGAGCAATCTGAAAGATGCATCGTTATAGTAAACTGGCTCTTCATATTCTTCATTAGGATGCACTATATTGTACTTCTTCTCCAAAATATAAGTAATTAAGTGCCCTAATGATATGTTATTCTTCCTCTTCTGATCAGCATGTCCTATTTCTGAAAGCCCATAGATATGATCTATGATGAGTTGGGCTTCATCAATAGGATGTCTTTGCATGATTAAAAAAGTTAGACAAGAAAGGAGAGGAGTAATGTTAATCCTATCACCAGCTTTAGGAATAATTGATGATCTAAGGATATGCTGGATGATTCGTGCATCTTGGGTCATACCGGAGACTCTAGCAACATGATTGTCAATCGCATTTTCTCTAATTACCCTATTGATTTGAAACCATTTGAAGGAGGTTTCTGACATTAGGGTGTGGGCTCTATATCCTTCAGTTCTTAAGTTTAAAAATGCACCAAGGTCGTGCTTGGTGATCTCAACTTTTTTCTTAAAAACAAAAGAACTAATGATAGAGTGGTCAGAATTGAAACTCATGTTGGCTAGAAAGTAATGGTAGGTTTGCTTATTGTAGAAGTGGACGAGAGAAAGAATGAACTGAAATTGGGTTGAGGCGAAGAGGTGCAATACCCGAAATTTCAACTCTGTTTGGATAAGAATGCGAGACGGAGTGATTTTTGCGGATGCAAAACGAGGAAAAGATTCCTCATTTGCCTTGGAAAGAAAGTTGTCTGGGGCATTCCTATTAGGTTTTCTCACCAAAACCTTTTGTCTTTTGCTAGAGGAGGCCATTGTTGATTTGATGTTGAAAGGGATTGAAAAAGAAGTTTGAAAGTGTGATTGTCAAGTTTGAAAGCCTTCATATTTAAAGAAAAACGATACGTTCGTCCTGGACGAAAATATTCGTCCTGGACGAAAAATTATCGTTCGTCTGGACGAAGTAATTTCGTACAGACGATCCAATTCGTCCAAAATGTAACGGCTTTTCGTATTCAACACAACTTACGATGCGTCCCTTCGTACAGGCTTTTTGACTTGACCGATCGTACAGACGAAAAAATTTCGTACAGACGATCGAAAAGTGTTTCGTTTTAATGACTCTTGAAAACCGTCCCCTACAATGAACCGACACATGTTCGTCTGGACGAACGAAAATTTCGTACAGACGAAGTTCGTATTAAAAACTGTCTTATCCACTCAACCGCTGCATTCAATCGTCCCGACGTTTGAGAGAAAAAAAAATTCGTCCTGGACGATCACAGATCGTACAGACGATCCAATAAAAAACTGCTCTCAAAACGGTTTAAATTCGCGCAAACTGTTTCTTTACACATCGTCCCGTACGAAAATATTTCGTCCTGGACGATTTCCTCCAAAAAAAATCTTAATTTTGAATTTTTTAAATTAACAAAATCAACAAAAACAATCAAAAACACAGAAAACATAAAACAAAATCATAAATCCAAAAACAATTCATTAAAAACACACAAAATTCACAAAATTACAAAAACAAAACACAACAAGTATCAATGTTGCAAATACATTTTAGTTAAGCATTCAAATCAATAACACCAAGCCTTGTTCTTAAAGTACTGAAGGTATCAAAGGCTAAAGGTTTTGTAAAAATGTCTGCAAGTTGATTTTCAGTTGAAACATGTATGAGTTCAATTTCTCCTTTGGACACATGATCCCTTATGAAATGATGCCTTATATCAATGTGTTTGGTTCTAGAATGTTGAATAGGATTTTTGGAAATGCAAATAGCACTAGTATTGTCACAATAAATTGGAATAGTGCCTATAGTTAATCCTAAGTCAATCAACTGTTGTTTTAACCAAAGTACTTGTGCCACACAACTTCCTAATAGTGCCACTGAATTTTGTTTTCTACTAGACCATGAAACTAATGAATTTCCAATGAATTGACATGTTCCAGAAGTGCTTTTCCTATCCACTCTACAGCCTGCAAAGTCAGAATCTGAGTAACCAATAATTTCAAATGAAGAGCTAAACTTAGGATACCAAATTCCTAAGTTTTGAGTTCCTAGTAGATATCTTAAAATCCTTTTCACTGCTGTCAAATGTGATTCTTTTGGATCTGATTGAAATCTAGCACATAGGCAAACACTAAACATAATATCTGGTCGGCTAGCAGTCAAGTAAAGTAAAGATCCAATTATCCCTCTAAATTTCTTTTGATCAACAGATTTTCCCTTAAGGTCTTTATCCAACTGAACTGAAGAACTCATTGGTGTACTAACAGGTTTAACATTGTCCATTTCATATTTTTTGAGGATGTCCTTAATATATTTGGTTTGACTAAGAAAAGTACCTTCCTCAAGTTGCTTAATGCTAAATCCTAGAAAGTAATTTAAATCTCCCATTAGACTCATTTCAAATTCACTACTCATTGTTTTAGAAAAATCATCACAAAGATGTTTATTTGAAGATCCAAAGATGATGTCATCCACATAAATTTGAACAATAAGTATATCCTTTCCAATTTTCCTTAAAAAGAGAGTTGTATCCACACTTCCTTTTTCAAAAGATCTTTCAAGTAGGAAGGTGCTTAACCTCTCATACCAAGCCCTAGGTGCCTGTTTCAATCCATATAATGCCTTTTTTAATTTGAAAACATGATTTGGAAATTTAGAATTTTCAAAACCTGGAGGTTGTTCTACAAAAACATCTTCTTCAATTACTCCATTTAAAAAGGCACTTTTGACATCCATTTGAAACAATTTAAAACCTTTAAAACAGGCAAAGGCTAGTAAAACCCTAATTGCTTCAAGTCTAGCTACAGGGGCAAAAGTTTCCTCAAAATCAATTCCTTCAATTTGATTATACCCCTTAGCTACTAATCTAGCCTTATTTCTAATGACTACTCCTGAGTCATTCATTTTATTTTTGAACACCCACTTGGTTCCAACAACACTTTGATCTTTTGGCCTTGTAGTTAGTTCCCAAACTTTATTTCTTACAAATTGATTTAACTCTTCTTGCATGGCCAATATCCAAAATTCATCTGAAAGTGCTTGATCAATGTTAGTGGGTTCAACAGTTGAAATAAAGGCTGAATGATTGACTTCCTTGTTTAATCCACGCCTAGTTCTAACACCCTCACTTGGTTCACCTATGATTAATTCCTTTGGGTGGTTTTTAGAAAATCTCAAATCTCTAGGCAAAGGGTCTTCTCTTTCTAAATTTTCTTCCACATTTTCTTCCAAATTTAATCTATCAATCTTTTGGGAGTTTTCTTCAATTTCTTCTTCAACAACTTTTGGCTCTTCCATGTTTCCATTTTCATCAAAAACAACATGTGTGGTTTCTTCAATGACTAAAGTTCTTTTGTTGAATACTCTATAAGATTTTCCAACACTTGAATATCCAACAAAAATTCCTTCATCTGATTTTGGATCAAATTTTCCTAAGGCAGATTTTCCATTATTATGTATGAACACCTTGCAACCAAATACATGCAAATGAGACAAATTTGGTGTTCTACCTTTTAGCAACTCATAGGGTGTTTTATTCAAATTTGATCTCACATTCACCCTATTCAGAACATAGCATGCAGTGCTAACCGCCTCAGCCCAAAAATATCTAGGAAGTGAGTATTCTGCTAACATTGCTCGGGCGGCTTCTATTAATGTTCTGTTCTTTCTTTCAACTACTCCATTTTGTTGAGGAGTTCTAGGTGCAGAAAAATTGTGATCAATCCCCTTTTCTTTACAGAAATCTTCAAATCTTTCATTTTCAAATTCTCCTCCATGATCACTTTGTATAGAAATTATTTCACATCCTAGTTTTCTTTGTATCCAAGTTGAAAAATTTCTGAATTCCTCAAATGATTCACTCTTATGAAAAAGAAATTTAACCCAGGTGAATCTTGAAAAATCATCTACTATAACAAATCCATATACCTTTCCTCCTAGACTAACAGTGCTTACAGGTCCAAAAAGATCCATGTGAAGAATTTCTAAAGGTTTACTGGTCCTAAGATCTTTAATGGACTTAAAAGAGGACTTCACTTGTTTTCCTAATTGACATGCATCACATAGATGGTCCTTAGTAAAGTCTAGTTTAGGTATTCCTCTCACCAAATTCTTTTGGGTAATTCTTCTAAGATTTTTCATACTAGAATGACAAAGTCTCCTATGCCAAAGCCATGATTCATCAGAAACAGTTTTCAAACAAAAAGCAGTAGGAGATTGAATACAATTTAAATCTAGCATGTAGACATTGTTCACCCTTTTTCCATTTAAAACAATTTTCCCATTTAGGCTAATTATGCAGCTAGTAGGTAAAAATTTTACATTATAGCCCTTATCACATAGCTGACTTATGCTAAGCAAATTATGTTTTAAGCCTTCAACTAATAAAACATTGTCTATGAAAAAGTTTTTCAAATTTCCAATCATACCTGATCCAACCACTTTCTTTGTGGTATTATCTCCAAGTGTAACCTTGCCTCCACTCCTGGCTTCCAGCGTTATGAATTGAGCAGTATCTCCAGTCATGTGCTTAGAACATCCGCTGTCCAGGTACCATATACTCTCACGAGGTCTTGTGTGAGAGTATACCTGCAAAATTCTCAAATGTTAGACCTGGGAACCCAAACTAGTTTGGGTTCACCTTTATGAAATTTATAATCAGATGCATGTGTGATATGTCTAGGTTTATGCATCTTAGTTCTCCACACCAAATTAGGTTTCATCTTTAAAGTGCAGGTGTGAGATATATGTCCCAAAAATCCACAATTGTTACATTTAACATTAGGAAAAATATTCCTATGTTTTCTCTCATATGATTGTCTTCTAAGGGATTTCATGAATTTAGGATAATATTTAGGATTTGTAAAATCTTCAAGTTTAGGGGGTTCATATTATCCTCGAGAGCTCTTATAGTAAGTTTGTAAAATGAATTCATTTCCTTCAAGATTCGATTTGTATAATTGACTCTATATGTCTTGTGCTCAGATTCATCCTTAAATTTCTTAAATTCTTTTTCAAGTTCAGCATAGGATGATTTTAAATTCTCAAATTTTTTAATTCAAGACATCATATTCATCAAGTAGTTTCATGTGGTTGCTATCAATTAAAGCATGATCTTTCCTAAGGATTTCGTGTTCCTTATTAAGCTCTTCCAATTCTAAAACTAAACTAGCATGCATCTTTTTCGTTTTCCTATATGCATCATGCATGTGTTCAGAAACTTTAAATAATTCATTATAGGTTAAATCACATACCTCTTCTTGATCTGATTGTTCAGATTTATCTGCCATCAAGCAAAGGTTGGTGACTTCTTCTTCTTTTCAGTCTCAGATGAGTCTGAAGCTGAGTCCGCCCAAAAAGCCTTTTGAAACTTCTTCTTGCCCTTCTTTACCATTGGTTTCTCCTCTACCTTCTCTTTGCTAGGAGTGGCTTTGAGTTTTGGACAATCAGTCTTTATATGACCTGGTTTCCTGCATTCATAACAAATCACTTCATTAGAAACCTTGCCATTTCTGTTATACTTACCTCTATTCCATTGCTGGCGTCTCTTCTTCTTCCTCTTTAAAAAGCTTTTGAATTGTCTAGTCTTCAGTGCTATATCATCTTCATCCTCAGGTTGTGAGTGTTCACTTTCTGACTCTTCCACATTTAGTGCAATATTCTTGTCCTTTCTTGGTTCACCTGCATCAATCTTTCTTTGACTTACTCCTTGCTCGTAAGCAATGAGTGAACCAAGAAGATTGTCAATAGAATAAATGTTCAGATCTTTTGACTCTGTAATTGCAGTAATTTTAGCATCATATGCAGTAGGTAAACAACGAAGAATCTTATTAACCATTTCAGCATTAGTTAATTCCCTACCAAGTGCATGCAAAGAGGTGACAATTTGAGTGAATCTTGTGTACATGTCAGATATAGATTCATTAGGTTTCATGCGAAATAATTCGTAGTCATGTAACAAGATATTGAGTCTTGATTGCTTAACCTCATTTGTCCCTTCATAAGTAATACAAAGTCTATCCCATATGTCTTTTCCGCTTTTACAAGTGGAAACTCGCATGTAGTCTTCAGATTTTAAAGCACAAAAGAAACTATTTAAACATTTCGCATTTAATTGTGCTAAGTCACGTTCTTCTATAGTCCAATCTGCATAGGGTGTATCTACCCTAATTCCATCAACTAATCTAGTTGGTTTTGAGTAACCTTCCTGGACTAGCATCCACATGCGATAATCAAGTGACTGTAAGAAAGTAGACATGCGTGTTTTCCAAAAATCAAAAGGAATATTGTCAAACAGTGGAGGTCTAGTGATAGAGTAACCCTCAGGTGTGTTTCGGTTTCCAAATGTAGCCATCTACGTTAATCAAAAAGTAGTTCAAACTTATGATTTTGAAACTATGCTCTGATACCACTTGTTGAGTCCAGTAATTAGGTTGTTAAGCCTAAGTAAATGTCCCACGGCTACCAAGAGGGGGGTGAATTGGTAGTTTTAAAAATTTTAAACCCTCTTAATGATAAAGTTGAACCGAAATAAAATTTTCTTTTAAAGTTTGTAGAAAAATGTTTTTCAACCACAGAGTTGTTAAAACTGAAATTTAAAGTGCGGAAACGTAAAAGCAATAAAGTAAATGACACCAGATTTATAGTGGTTCGGTCTATAACCAGACCTACATCCACTCCTCAGAGGCACCCTCTGAGTATTGCACTAATACCACAAAGTGACTCTCCTTTAGCACCCACAGCAAGGCGGAGAAGCCTGTACAAAACACTCTTTTCACCACTACCCGGTGCGGCAGAGAACCGTCGTCCTTTTACACAATCCACAGTGCTGGCAGAGAACCGTCGTCCTTTCACACTCTCCTAGTGTGGGCAGAGAACCGTCGTCCTTTCACACTCTCCTAGTGTGGGCAGAGAACCCTACGGCTGTTCACACTCTCCAAGTGTAGGCAGAGAACCTTCTTCCTTTTACACTCTCCTAGTGTAGGCAGAGAACCCACGTCTGTTCACACTCTCCAAGTGTCGGCAGAGAACCGGACCTTCTTGAATGATCTTCTCACAAGAATCTAGAAGGAAGAAAGAAAAGAGTGAAGAAATCCAATTTCACAAGTAGAGACTCTTACCTTAGCAATCCAAGTGAAGCCTTCTCGCTCCAATGGTAGGAATCCTCCTTTGAAAGCTCTCTTCCACTCTCTCCATGGCTATTCTCTCAAGAGGCACGAAGATCAAATGACAAAAAGATTGGGTGGCAGTCTAATTTGGACTATTTATACAAAAGACATGAAAAACCGCCCAAAAACTGCATATTTTCAATTCTGTATGCAGTGGATCGTCCTGTACGATCCTGGATCGTCCTGGACGATTTTACTTAAACGATCTGAAACGACCCAATTTGTATATGTGTACGAAATGACTTCGTACAGCTGATCGTCCTGTACGAACTAGGTTCGTCCAGTACGAACGGTTATTACAAGGTCGGTTCTAGAAACTGCTGAAAACTGTTCTAAGTCGGTTTATCGTTTGGACGAAAATATGTTTGTCTGGACGAAAATTTTCCAGAGAGCCGATCGTCCTGCACGATTATTTATTTCGTCTGGACGAAAATTTTCCAGAGGACCAATCGCCGCGGACGATAATGGACGAAAATTTTCCAGAGAGCTGTTCGTCCGGTATGATATTTATTTTCGTCGGGACGAAAATTTTCCAGAGCACTGGTCGCCTCGTACGATGGTAAAATTCGTCTGGACGAAAATTTTACAGAGAACCCATCGTCCGGGACGATATTAAAATTCGTCCTGGACGAATAGGACTTAGAAAAATTTTTTCAAGCAAGCTCCTATTCGTTCCAAATGCTCTATAGGAGATAACTGACAGATCGTCCAGTACGATAAATATCGTCCTGTACGATCAGTATAGAATTTCAAGATCTCCTTATTTGTGTGTGTGAGATTTTATTCACTCAATTACAATCACTCTCTTTCAAAATTAATTCAAAGAAAATATAAACTTCAAATAAACAAAATATCTCATGTTGAATTTGATTTGAAGTTTTCGTAGTCTGGAGTCTGATTTTCCTGAAATGTTAGTACACACAAGAGCAAGTGCAAATCTTCTGAAATTGATAGGAGATAACTATACATTTGAACAATAATGTTTGGAATCATCAAAACTACATAAGTTGCACAAATATAAATCATTCAAATAGCAACTATTCAAACATATATCACCCCGAAAGACGAAAATAAACTTTCATAACGGTGTTCAGATTTAGAATTATGTAAACTCATCTTGAATGTTATGATCGGGTTCTAAAGAGAATTCTATATGGCCCCGAGGGGACATAGTATAGTTCAACTAAGTACCCAATTATAATATTCAAGAAACATGATCGTCGCATTCACATCCAAAGCCTTATCGAAGAAGGGTGTATCTCCCCAAAGGGAAATGAGACCATTCTACGATAATCCTTCTAATGCAACTATGACGATCATTACTTAACTTTTCCCAAGGAAGTCTAATAAAATTTTAGAAATTAATTTTTTAAAATCAGGTGTGTGTGGTTCCAAATCTCCTATGAGCGCAAGCCCTCGTAGTTAATTACATCGTAGGGAGACAAAAAAAATCTTCCCACGAAAACTTCTGATTAAAATGGTGGCAGAATTTTGTTAGATTTTCTAGGAGTGATATCAAAGTATGAATAGAGTTATTAGAAAATCAAGAGGGAATGGATCAAAATTGAGCAGTTATTAACGGAGTTAAAGGAGGAGAGGTAGGGGACACTTTGAGATTCAAGAACCATCCGGAAGTGTCCCAACTTAATCTAAGTGTTGGGCTTTATGTTTTAGGATTGAAATGAAGCTTTAATTAGAGTTAAGTATTTTATTAGAAATTTGGGACTATATTCCCGAAATTTGGGGTCTTATAATCAAAGATCTGCCCCGGAACCTAAATCTATTTTGGACACTGGACCACAGTCGTCCGATCCTAACTAATGCAGTGCAAGATCTGGACTTACCCCGGCCTGGATTGGGGAGCCAGCTAACCACCTAATCGATTTAAAATACATGAATCCAGTCTTTTTTTATGAAAGAGTGGTAGGGACGTTGTAATTAAAGTTTTGGAGAGTTGGGGCCGACATCTAGAGATTCTCCTAATTGGCCCCATTGACTTATGTTGGGTGCTAAAATGCTAAGGACTATGAAATTAAAATTTTGACTCTTTAATTCATTTCTAATGCAATACATGCTGGTTAATAACTCTAAATCAGATATGCTTGAAATTTTAAAAACACGCTTATAAAATAATTTTTAGAAGACTGGACTTCCCCAATTCCGGCACCTCGTCCTCATAGGTCAGACTATCCGGACTCTACCCGCAGGCGGGGAAGGGTCTAAAACAAGGAAAGAAGAATGCAAAAATATGCATGCGACCCCGGGGGCGATCCCCGGCTAATTCCCTAGATTCGTTATCTTTCTATGTTATTTAGACTCACTAAAATTTTAGACTTTTAAAATTATGAGTAGAAAAGTTTCACACCCTCACGAGTCTCACGTATCCAGGCGAAAACAAAGAGCGGCATGCAATCGCCAAAAAACTAGTAAAAATAAGTAATCCTAAAGTCAATCAAATCATCACATCAAATACAAATTAATTAATAAATGTCCATAGGCAGAATTGTCTTGCTTATTACAAACCAGAATATTACAGAAAGTAAAGTGGCCGGGCACCACTGACAACAACCCGAATTCTAAACCTAGTAATGACGCAAGTTGTTTTGAATGGGATACTTTCAATCTTCAAATCTTTAAATCTTCAATTTCATTCTTCTTTGGACTCCTTTTCTTCAATCTTCTTAGAATATTCGTAGTGGATTACCCAAATGGACAAGAGGGCGCTTCCCTCTAAGGGGGAAGGCCACTCTTTCCTCTTTGAGTAAGGAAGAGGTATGATCCAAATTTGGATTTCCAAATGAAAAAGGAGTGTTCCCTAAAGGGGTATCCTTTCCTCTTTGGAATCCAAACTTTGGATCTATGTATCCCAACTCAAAATTAACTTTCACAACACTTGACACTTACACAAATTACATTAATATCAAAATAAAAAAACCTAGACTCACCTGCAGGGTTATCCTAAGCAATTAATATATAAAAAGCAGTTATTCCCAAGAAGTTGTATATGAGCAGAAAAGAAAGTAAACACACTGGCCACGCTCTTTTTATGATTTGGGGGCCTTAGCAGCTGAAGCACCTGTGCAAAGAATTTATAATATTTATGCATTTTTTTTTATTTGCCCCCTTTTTATATTGCCCTGCATGAGCGTGGCCACCTGCAGAAAACTGTGTCAACATCCAGATCGTACCTAACCTAAGAGTAATCTAGTCGCCAAACACATCAATCCATCCACAGAGTACAAGAAAAGCAAGCAAACACAACAAAGCAATTTCATCCACAACATGCAGTGAAAACTACGAAAAATCCGGAACACAGCAGTAAAGTAAACACCGGCCTAACCTAGATCTAGAGTTGGTTGTCCTAGCACATCATCTAAAGTGTGTGAGAAAGGTTGTGTGGCTGGGATAGATCCTAAAGTAGGTTATTAATTGAAGTTGTCTAAAAGTCTGGGTTTGTTAAAGCTTAAAAGGTGATTTAGATTAAAATTTAAGTATTAATGAATTAAGAATTTTAATTAAACATGTTTTAAAAGTTAATTGACTACTACCTTTGTTTCACACCGAGACCGTGAAGTTTATTTCACCTTCCTTGGGGCTAAGATAGTAGCCTCGTAGGCCTGGGTTACCCAGTAGCAATCGGGGTTGATTAAGTTATTTAAGTTGGTTGGAATTAAAGGAGTAGATTGATATTAAAAAGAGTTGGTTACTGATTTTTAAAGTTTGATTAATTTAAGTTTGCCATTAATTGATTCGTGGCGTTGTGCCACTAAGCTCGAGGAACCAGCCTCCTTAGAACACTTAGCCCCGCAGCCCGGAGTAGTCCAGCCGATAAACCAAATTAATGTAATTGAATTAGAGATTTTTAAAAAGTTAAGTAATTAAAAATTAATCTATTTTAAGATTTAACACCCCTTAGAATTCATTCGTGGCGTTGTGCCACCAGGCTCGAGGAACCAGCCTCCTTAGGACACTTAGCCCCGCAGCCCGGAGTAGTCCAGCCAATAAACTTCAACTTTAGGGTGGTTGTTGTGTTTTAAAGGATTTGTTAAGTGTTTTAGACATTAAGCTAATATTTTCTGAGTTTTAGAATGATTTGGAATTTTTATTAATTTTTGAATATTTTAATCATTTAATTAAAGGGTCAAAAGTTGAATTTTTGATTAAGCTCAAATTCTGGAATGTTTGTATTTTATTAAAATACTAGACCTAATTATGAGTTGTTAGACATGTGGCACATTCAATTTGAAGTTTTCTATCAAAAGTTATGATTTTAGGAAGTTTGAGTATTTATTGAAATTATTAAATTGTTTCAATTAAGGGCCCTTTTAATGATTTGATCCCAAATGAGTCCCAAACTTCTTGAAATCAACTCCAAAGATCAGAAATGATCTAAGGAGAGATCAGCAAGTGTTTAAAGATTTTTTGGGATTTTAAATAATTTTTAATTAATTAAAATTGGTTAAACATTGATTTTAATTAAAATTAAATTAAGTGGATTTTAATGTCAAATTAAAGTGATTTCAATTTTCATTAATTAAGAGATAAATTTAAGTTAATTGGAGGTATTTTAGGGAATTTTAAGAATTAAATTAGAATTATTAGAATTTTATTAAGGCTAAAGGGTTATTTCTAAGGGGGATTATTATGGTTCCTACTTGGGAAAGCAAATGGACTCTAAATTTGATGAAATTTGGTCCATAGGATCACCTGAACCTGAGGACTAAACTCACCAAATTTGAGCTCAAATGGAGTACTCTAAGGTGATTAACTAAACCACCTAAGGTGAACTCTAAGTCACCTTCAAACCACTATAGGGGTGTATCCTAAGCTTGGATTGGGGTAAAATCAGTGGCTCTACACTTCTTATCCTACACAACATCAGCACACAAAAAATCACACCCTAAATCCCATTGGATAGGTCTATACCCCATTTTGAATTTTAGGGTCAAACCATGACTCTTAAATTTGAAATTTGGGGAAAATGCCCTTGAACATCTTAAAAGGGGGAGATAAAATTTGGACATGTCAAAAACATGTTCAAATTCAATCTCCCAAAATTCCATGCATGGTGGACTTGTATTTAAAGAATAATTAAAAAAATTCATAAAATGCTCAAACTCAAATTAAACCTAGCACTGACCTAACCAGGGCATGGAACCATAGGGCTTTTGTAGGTCTCCCTGAGACCTTTCCAATGAGCCTAAGAACACCTAATTTGGACAAGTGTGCAGGGAGATATGAATTTCCAAAGTTCCCTTGAATTTCTGGAATTATTAATTCGGCCATTACACAGTCAGCGCTCGCTTTACACGCGCCGCGCGCTGATTGGCTGGGCAATCATTGGCGCCAACTGTTAACGATCGGATTAACCATAGCCGTCGGATGGTGGATCGGACGGTTGGGATTAGACGCGCTCCGAAACAGCGGGATCTAATCTGAGCCGTTGATCGGAATCAACGGCTGAGATTTCGTCTTCAACCTCCGCTCTTATCCGAGGCCGTGAACCTTCTCCGGCGTGATCCGATTGATCCCGCCGGCGAACTTCGACGAAATTTCTCAGGGAGGATCAGGGGGGTGGAAACCTTCAATCCAACGGTGGAAATCCGTTGGGGTGAAGGTTTCCTTCACACTTGACCGGACTACCTAGCTAGGGAGCTCGGGATGAAGGAATTACCGCAGAGAAAGTCTCAACGAATGAGCTTCTCTATCTGGAAGCTTCAGGGGACGAAGGCGAGCAGGTTTCCTTCAGAGACCGCGACTGGAGGATAGCCGGAGGTAGGACTTTGAGCGGGACGCCGAAGCCTTTCACCGGAGTTTGCTCGAAGTAATGAAAGGAGAGGTCTGGGAGCTCGAGGGGAAACGCTGGGAGATTGAGGGAACTCTGGGGAATCGTTTCGAAATGCTGGGATCGAACCTTGAGCTATGGGGAGCACCAGCCTATTCAGCCTCCTCCCGTGAGCTCGGACGGCCAGGATTGAATCGGAGGAGCTCTCGGATTGATGCCAAGTGGAAAGGGGCACCGTTCCAGAGAGCTCGTGAGCCTCAAGCCGGCGAGCCACAGCCTTTGGAAGGCTTTCGGTCAGGATCGGCCTGGGGGGACCACCGGAACTTGCTCTCCATTGGTTCTGACCGCCGCCGGCCACGGTCTGGGTCAGGTTGACCAGGGAAGACCGATGGGGACACACTGGAGCTGTGAGTGGAGTCAAATTGGTCTGGGGAAGCTGGGATCGATCCGGTGGCTCGGTTTGGCTCAAACCTGCTTGGTTTGAGTCGAATTGAGCTCGATCCAGGTCAGGCCAGACCCTGGACTAGATATGGGAGGTAGGTCTGGGTCTGGTGCACCCAATGCAAGTGGCAATTCGGTCCAATTTGTCTTGTGTCAAAGGTTGGCTCGGGTTGATCCAAATCTGCTCGGTTCGGGTCGATTTGGGCTCAACCCAGGTCAGGCCAGACCCTGGGCTTGAGGTGGGAAGTGGGTCTGGGTCTGGTGCACCCAATGCAAGTGGCAATTGGGTCCAATTTGATCTGAGCTGGAAGATGGCTCGGGTCCAAGTGTTTTTGGCTACTTTGGGTTAGCCTAACTATTGACCCAAGCTAGCCCAAGGCATGGGCTGGCTGGAGGGGGTGTATTGGACCTAGGGCCACCTATGGGAGGTGTTGGCCAGGTTCAATTGGGTTTAGGTTGAGTGTTGGCCCAATCCCAAGTGCTTTTGGGCACTTTGGGTTAGCCTAACTCTTGACTCAAGTGAGCCCAAGGATTGGGCTGATCAAGGAAGGTGTATTGGGTCAATGGGAACCCAATGGCACCTTGATTTGGATTCAATTTGATTAAGATCAAAAGATGGCTCAAGGGAGGTCTCTCTTGGGTCACTTGGGTCAAGCCATAAGGCTAACCCAAGTGAGCCCAAGGCTTGGGTCACCAAGAGGGGTCTCTTGGGTACCCAAGGGTTCATCCCATACATTCAAAGGACTTGGAATGGACTAGATTTAAAAATTTGAAAGAGGAGAGTGTATGGGTCCATAGGTCAAACTTGGTTGACTTGGTCAACCAGGTTGACCCGAGGTCTGGGTTTGAGTTCAACAAGTTGGGTTTGATATTTGAAATTCATTGGAAGTGGTTTCAAAGAGTTTAGAATTGATTTGAATTGAAATAGCCATTTGAAATCTTATAAGGGTATTTTAGTCAATTTTGGCCCATTGGTTAACTAGAGTGAAAAATGGTTCTGAAAAATGCAGTTTACTACTCAATGGGTTAAAATCAAGAGTCTGGAAGTGATTGGAGGCTTGGATAAGGGTTCCAAGGTCAAGATCTCAAAGGGGTTAGGTTCAGTGGCATAGGCTATAAATATTTGAAGGTTTTACAGCCTTTGGATTTTAATTCAGATTCTGGAGTTAGAGACCTCAGAACGAACTCAAAGTTGGAGGGTAACCTCTAGAAACATGTCTTATCACTTTACAAGTGATAGACCCTGAATCAGAGACCATTTGGCTGGGTTTTGAAATGTTTAAAAAATCTCTAAAAAGGATCTTTAGGACAAGGCCTTAAGACTTAGGATTTGAGTCTGGACTTCTGGATTCTGAAATGAATTTCAGGTTTGAATGATTAAAATTGAAATATCCAAACCATTTACAATCATGTTGTGATTGTTAATGGATGGATAGGGTCAAGGCTAGATTAAGGGTGGGATCAAAGTCTAGGTTGAAACTTGGATTCTCAAGTGGATTGAGTCAAAGTTTGAATTAATTTGGATTTGGATTGAATGGAATTCAGATTGATTTGAGGTTTGAATTGATCAAGGGTAGGGATTGATTTGAGTCTGGAATTGTCCTAGAATCTAGAGAGATTCTATGATCTAGGATTTAAGGGAATCCTGGGCTCTAGAGTAGGCTCTAAGGTCTAGCTCTAGGAAAGAATCCTAAGGTCTAGAGTGGATCCTAGGATCTTAAATTAATCTGGAGTTTGGAAGGGCTTTAGTGACCTCATACAAAAATGAGGTCAACAGCAGAGAACCGTCGTCCTTTTACACAATCCACAGTGCTGGCAGAGAACCTTCGTCCTTTTACACTCTCCTAGTGTGGGCAGAGAACCCTACGGCTGTTCACACTCTCCAAGTGTAGGCAGAGAACCTTTCCGCTGTTTACACTCTCCAAGTGTAGGCAGAGAACCTTTCCGCTGTTCACACTCTCCAAGTGTAGGCAGAGAACCCTTCGGCTGTTCACACTTTCCAAGTGTCGGCAGATAACCGGAACTCCTTGACTGATCTTCTCACAAGAATCTAGAAGGAAGAAGGAAAAGAGTGAAGAAATCCAATTTCACAAGTAGAGACTCTTACCTTTGTAATCCAAGTGAAGCCTTCTCGCTCCAGTGGTAGGAATCCTCCTTTGAATGCTCTCTTTCACTTTCTCCTTGGCTATTCTCTCAAGAGGCACGAAGATCAAATGACAAAAAGATTGGGTGGCAGTCTAATTTGGACTATTTATATAAAAGACAAGAAAAACCGCCCAAAAACTGCAAGTTTCCAATTCTGTACGCAGTGGATCGTCCTGTACGATCTTGGATCGTCCTGGACGATTTTACTTAAACGATCTGAAACGACCCTATTTGAATATGTGTACGAAATAATTTCGTACAGATGATCGTCCTGTACGAACTAGGTTCGTCCAGTACGAACGGTTATTACTAGGTCTGTTCTAGAAACTGCTGAAAACTGTTCTAAGTCGGTTAATCGTTTGGACGAGAATATGTTCGTCTGGACAAAAATTTTCCAGAGACCTGATCGTCCTGGACGATTATTTATTTCATCTGGACGAAAATATTTCAGAGGACCAATCGCCACGGACAATGATTTATTTTCGTATGGACGAAAATTTTCCAGAGACCTGATCGTCCGGTATGATATTTTATTTCGTCTGGACGAAAATTTTCCAGAGGACCGGTCGCCTTGTACGATAATAAAATTCGTCTGGACGAAAATTTTACAGAGAACCAATCGTCTAGGACGACAATTAATTTCGTCCTGGACGAATAGGACTTAGAAAAATTTTTTTCGGGCAAGTTCCTATTCGTTCCATGTGCTCTATAGGAGATAACTGACGGATCGTCCAGTACGATACAATATCGTCCCGTACGATTAGTAAAAAATTTTATGATCTCCTTATGTGTGTGTGTAAGTTTTTTATTCACTCAATTACAATCAATCCCTTTCAAAATTAATTCAAAGAAAAAATGCAAACTTCAAATAAACAAAATATCTCATGTTGAATTTGATTTGAAGTTATCGTAGTCTGGAGTCTGATTTTCCTGAAATGTTAGTACACACAAGAGCAAATGCAAATCTTCTAAAATTGTTAGGAGATAACTACACATTTGAACAATAATGTTTGGAATCATCAAAACTACAAAAGTTGCAAAAATATAAATCATTCAAATAGCAACTATTCTAACATGCTATGTGTCCAAATACAAGTCCATTTCATTTTTCAAGTTCAATGTCAAAAGTTCTTTATATTCATTCAAGTCCTTCAAGTTTTATGTATCAAGTTCAAGTTAAGTTCAATGTGATTTGGTCCAAGCATAAACTTTTGTTTGAGTCCATAGTACAAGTTCGAGCTTTGGTCCTCAATTTGTTAATTTATGTTTAAAACAGGTCTCATGTTCACCCGAAATTTTGGCAGCCTCCCGGCGACTCCCCTGTTTAGGGGAAAATAAAAAGAAATTGGGCCTTCCCACCCCGCGCAATAAAGGCATGTATGGTAGGTGTTCTCGGAAGAGGACACCGCGGCCGTGATCTTCCTTCCCACCACGCTCAAAGAAGACGTGTATGGGGTCTTTGAGGTTATATGTTTTAAAACATAGTTTGCTTTCCCCTCGCTCGAGGATACTTATGAGTAACCCGACCTCATCATAGGTGCAGCACCAAGGTCTCATCCCACCACGCACAATAAAAGCATGTGTAGCAATTTTCCAGTGTGCCACGAACTCTGAAATATGGCTTTTAGGTGATTACCCACCTCGTCATAGGCACCGCATCGAGGTCCCATCCCATCATATGTAATAAAGGCATGTATATGCAGTTTTCCAGTCTGTCATGATTTTCATGAGTGAGAATCTATGTTTAGAAAAATTTATACCTTCGCGGGGTTGTCGGTGGTGTTGGCATGCATGTCGAGGCAAAATCTTTTCTTCTATTCCTTTTTTTTTTATAAATAAGCAATCAATTAACCTCTATGTTGTCATGCAAATAGAGACTAAAGTCTCCAGAGATCTTTCACTATTTACAATAAGATCCTTATCAAAGTCTATGGAATCCTTTTCAAACATGCATATTACAGTGCTTCCCACAAATGAGAAATTTCTAAACTCATCACCTTTGTGGATGTAATCACCCTTCTTGTTTATGAAAGTGATACTTCTGTTCACTACATAGGATTCACTGTATACAAAGATCCTACAATATCCATAAAAGCCTCAATAACTCTAGAAACTGGAACATGGAAATAATGGTAATCCTGGCACGCTAGTCTAAATATCATTAAAAATCCTTGAATAAAGTTATTAGAGGATAATTCAGCGCCTAAGAGTCCTTGAACCAAAAATTTGCAATCCTTAATCCAGAGTCTTAAGCTATCATCAACTGATTTAAATACCTAACTTAAATGCCATAAGATGGCTGTCAACTGTACAAATAGCATTTCCATCATGATGTTTAAAGGCAATCAGCCTTGCTCCAGACTTTAGCTCTTCTCTTGAAGAATTCATTAAATGTCTTGAAAGAGTCAATAGGATGCTTGATCTCATCAATATTGAGAAGAAGTTCCACATCGTAGCAAAGCTGACACTCAGCAAGGGATTGTAGCAGGGATAGAAAGGCTTTTGGTAGGGTGAGATTCTAATTTATGAAGAGCTGTAGAGGCATGGGTCTCGGCTTGGCATTGGACCCATAGGTGGATGGGAAGAGAAGGAAAGCATGCAGATTAGAGAGGACGACTTGTAGGATAATAGGAAGAAGTGCTGGTTAAGGAGTTCGGCTTGACGGAGAAGTGGAGGAGGTTGGATTGCTTTAGCAAAGGAGCTACTCACTGGTCGAGGCAATGTTTGCCCAAGGTCTTATTTTTTACAGGATTTCCGGATTTCATATATTTTGTATTGATAAAACGAGGTATGCACTTAATGCGATTAGATATTTCATTTGACTTTCATTTTCTTATCATATTATTAATAATATTTAATAATAAAATATTATTATTAACATAAAGACTAAGTCACAATAACAACACAGTAATAATTTTTCCCAATGATGTCTCGATTCATGTGCATTTTCAATGAAATATGTGCGATCCCCTTAAAACTTGTATTGAATTCATTAAATATCAAAATTAGATGAATTGATAGTGCATTTGGGGTATTACTGATGTCACGGTCACAATGACGTAGTCCGTCTCGCAATCAGATGTCATTTGAGCATCGTCGAGGCCTCATTTCCCTTGTAATGTGTGTCTTCGCATCATATTTGAATCTTCTCGAGATTCATGCCATCACTTCAGACGATCCAAATTTATTAAATAAAATGTATATTCTGAATATAGGTGATGTTTAGGATTCAATGGCACTGTCTATCTCACAATCAGACGTCATTTCGTTACCAACGAGGCTAATGTTTTTTGATATGTGTATCTTCACATCATATTTAAACTGCCTCGAGATTTACACCACCACCTCAAATGATCCAAATTGATTAAATAAAATGTAAACTATTAATGTCGATGATGTTCTGGATGTAATGACGCAGTTCATTTGTTGATCCGACATTGTTTAAGCATCGTCGAGACCTCATTTCCCTCGTAATGCGTGCCTTCATATCATATTCAATTTGCTTCAAGATTGATGCCATCACCTCAAACGATCCAAATTGATTAAATAAAATATATATTCTAAATGTCAACGAGATTCTGGATGCAGTGACGTTGTTTATTTCCTGATTGGACGTTATGTCATCTCCGTAGAGGAAAATTTCCTCGATATACATGCCTTTGTATCATATTTAAATCGCCTCGGGATTCACGTCACCATATAAGATGATCCAAATTGATGAAATAAAATGTATATTCTTAATTTTGATGATGTTTCGAATGCAACGACGTAGTCTGTTTATCAATCCGACATCGTTTGGTTAGCCTCGCTCTTTAATTTTTGGTGACTATCCTCCATTTTGCTCGATCTCATCTAATTCGACTACGAGGGGCCTCGACTTAACAGAATTCGATGTTCTGATCGTAATAGTACCATCCGTTTGGTAATTGGAGATTATTTGGTCCACCAAATGAATGGTTGCATCGACTCATGTAATGTTTTATTCGCTAATTTTGCTCTCTTTGCGCATGGCTTGATGTATCGAGGTCAACAAATGGGCCCAATAAATGTGGTATGCATCTAGAGCGAACCACATTTATTGTATTCTTATTAACCCTATGGATCTCCAGATATTTATTCTGGATCAAACATAAAGAGTTTTCACTTTGCGGTTCTCCAAGAGCTTGTTTGGATGTCACGCCGAGGGTTTCATTTAGAGGATCTCTAAAGTTTGCTTGGATGTCACACTAAGGTTTTCATTTATTGGATCTTCAAAGGTTTGCTTGGATGTCACATTAAGGTTTTCATTTAGTGGATCTCAAAAAGTTTACTTGGATGTCTCACTAAAATTTTCATTTAGGGATCTCTAAAAGTTTACATGGATGTCACACTAAAATTTTCATTTAGTGGATCTCTAAAAATTTGTTTGGGTGTCACGCTAAATATATTTTTTGACTATATTGATGCTCAAGAGTTAAGCGTTAAATTTGAACATCTTCCAGCTCAATTAACAATGATTTGTTGAGTCAAAAGATGCTATCAGAAGTCTTATATATTGTGTTAAATAGACTTTTGACACTGGATTCATTTGATAAATATGAGAGTTCCTTCTATCTTAGCTTTATGTTTTGATGGACAATATAAAAGAGCTGATATTGACGACCTAAAACCTTTAGGGTTGTACTAGGTCGATGGTGAAATGTCATTCGTTTTGAGCTTTGTGCATAGTGGACTTATTGATAAAGAAAATCCTCTTAGTTCATTCATAGGCTTTTCAAGAACTTTTTGGATATTTTCTTCGGTCCTTTGCTTTGTGCTTTGATGGACTTGTTGAAGAAAAGTTTTTTCGATCCTTGCTTTGTGCTTTACGAATTTGTTGAAGGATTTGAATGTTTTGGATTCAGCTGATAGTACCAAACATTGGTAGTATCTTGACCCTTAACCACTTAAGGAGACTTTAATATGAATCACTTGAGTTCATCAGATTAGGAGAGCTAGGATTTGATAGCTCTTTGTCCTCTGGTTGCTAAAATGGCAGTTCTTCTACTACGACATTTCTTATGGCGTGTCGAGTAGATAGAGCTGCCAGCGATCCGACCATATTTAGGCTTGTTAGATCCGACCTTTTACACCCATTTAGGCTTCAAACTTGATCTATGAGAAATGTGCTTCCCAATGATGATTTCATTGAAGTTGGTAGAATTGGAATTCTCCTTTTTTGTTGAAGATTTTGAGCCTACGCATATTTGGTAGTTGCTCAAGATCCCTCCTTCCCACTAGAACTTTGATTCGCCAGTCTTTTAGGAGAATTTTGTAGACTATGCTCACTTGAACTTGTAGAGTCAATTTGGCCTTCGTTCTTCCTACAATCCCTACTAATGGGTTGACGAAGTGGGGCCACTAATATGACCTTTCTTATGGCTTCTTGAGTAGACAAAGTTGCCAGCGATTCAACAATATTTGGGCTTGTTGGATCCGTCCACTTACACCCATTCGAACCTTGAGCTTCAGGCTATCGAAAGACTTCAAGTTTTTCTGACTTTATTTGTATGAGTGTGTAACTATAATAGTCTCTCTTTTGACTTTTGAAATCTTGGTACACTTGAAGGAATGTCATCACAAACTTTTAGGAAAATCACCCACATATACTTTGAAAAATATTTTCTTATATTCTTTAGCATGAAAGAATATATATATTGATTTTTTTAAATATTTATTCGAGGATCTCGACATGCAGCGCAATGTTGACCCGAATAAATATTTAAAATACACACTATCTCGCAAGGACATTTTAGGATATAATAAATTTGAAATTTTAAAATTTTAAATATTTATTTGGAGATCTCGGCGTATAGCACGATATCAACCCAAATAAATATTTAAAATGCCCCCTATCTCATAGGGAGATTTTGGATAGGCTTTGTATTTTAAGATTTTAAATATTTATTCGGGAATCTTGATAAGCAGTGCAATACTGATTTGAATAAATATTTAAAATGTCCCCAGTCTGACGGGGGATTTTGAAATGCATTCTTGCTACACAAGAGAATTTCAAAATATAAATGTATATGCTAATGAATATGTATAAAGTACATAACACACTAAACATGGTTATTTTTTCAGCAATTTCATGCAAAGTATTTTTTTCAAGTATTGACCATTGATCGGTGGCATAGGCCTCTGACCATTCAAATCGATCAACTGATAAGCTCCTCCTTGAAACACCTTCTCGATGATGAAGGGACCCTCCCAATTGGATATGAATTTTCCATCAGTTTTTTGATATGGTATAATTGGCTTTCTCAACACCAGGACCAATTCTCTCTATTGAAATGCACGATGACGCACCATCTGATCAAAAGATTTTGTCATTTTTCCTCGATAGGTTTCGAGATTTTATTGAGCTTGTAGTCTAACTTCATCAAGTGCTTCGAGATCTTCTATTCTTAGGTGAGCATTTTGCTCTTGAGTGAGGTCATTCTGGATAGCTACCCAAAGTGATGGTAGTTCAATCTCCAATGGTAACATGGCTTAAACATCGAATACCAAAGAATAAGGAGTAGCTTTGATTGGCATCTTATACGTTGTACGACATGCCCATAACACCTCTACCATCTTCGTATGCCACTCTCTTTTCTTCTTTGTGAGGATCTTCTTCAGGATGTCGACCATCAAAAATATTGTTTGTAAGGATCCTCTTTAGGTCCCACTTTTGATGAATTTCTTCAATGATGGATCTCAAGGGGTATACACTAGATGTCATGCCTTCCTTTGGTATATATTTTCTCTATAGAGATTTTGGTCTTCATATTTGTTTTTCCATTATGTCGGGACCTTTCAGCGGTGGATTCTTAGATATGAATCAAAGTGTCACACCCCAATACTCACCGTTAATATCTTTATTCTTTCTTTGCTTTACCATCATAATAGATGGTTGCTTTGCCTTTATTGGGTCCTTTCAGTTATGAGTTTTTGGACATAAGGAAAAGGTGTCACATCCTAATATTCACCGTATAGATCATATCATCATTTTTTTCTATTACTATTGCATTTAGATGACTAGCCAAAGATGGAGAGAGAAACCAATCCCCAGCAGAGTCACTAGAAATCTGTGGGCTCCAAAAATTTGGCCCCGGCCTCCATCCGCTACTTTTTATTTTCATCTTCAATAGTGATTAACGCATCTTGAACATGTGTTGTAGGTTCATTAAAATATCATTATGCCTCCACTTACAACTAGACTACATATTGCTAATCGATGAAAGTCATCATGGTAGTTGAGTACTTAATATTCACTAGGCTGAACATAATGCATTTAGACTTTTGATTTGCTAATTCATCCAAAGTCCAGTTCTGTGTATACCATCAACTTTCATTATAGTTCATGTTGTTCAAGTCTCTTGCAATCAGATTTGAGTTCAAGTTTGATCGAGTCCAGGTTCCTTTCGATCATTGAAGTCAAGTTTGGATTTGCAAGTCTTTGTCATTTAGCTTAAATCAAGCTTCAAGTTATTTGAATTTAGTTTGAGTTTATCATTCGCTTAGATTCAAATTAAGATCATTCTCAAGTTCCTTATGATCTTTTACATTATTCTTTTAAGTTTAAATCAAGTTCAAACTGAAGTTCTTACTCTAATTCAAATTCGAGTTTGAGTTCAAGTACTCGAGTTCTATGTGTCCAAAGTCTCGTTCAAGTCCTCTGAAGTTCAACCCAAGTCTTTACTCGAGTTCAAATTTTTAAGTCTTATATTTTTCAAATTCATTTGAGTTTAAGTTCATTTAGGTCTATTTGGTTCAAGTATAAGTTCTTATTCTTCTGAGCTCAAATCAGGACTGAGTCAAATCTAGCATTCACCCAAAATTTTGGCAGCCTCCTAGCGTCTCCCTATTTAGGTGAAAACTATGAGAAATTGGGCCTTCCCACCATGTGTAATAAAGCTGTGTATGGTAGGTTTCCTCAGACGAGGACACTGTGGCCGTGATCTTTATCCCCACCACGCATAATAAAGGCGTGTATGGGGTCTTTGACGGTACCTATTTTAAAAGCAATTTACTTTCCCCCGCTTGGAGGTACTTATAAGTAACCCCGCCTCGTTGTAGGTGGCGCACCGGGGTTCCATCAAACCACGTGCAATAATGGAGTGTATAGGAAGTTTTTTGGTGAACCATGAACTTTGAAATGGGGCTTTTAGGTGATTACTCGTCTCGTCGTAGGCATCGCACTGGGGTCCGATCCCACCACCCACGATAAAGGCATATATGGGCAGTTTTCTGGTGCGCCATGAACATCAAGGGTGATAATCTAAGTTTAGGAAAATTCATACCTTCCCGGGGTTCACGATGTTGGCTCGGGGCAAAGGTGGAGCACTTGCATTTTGCTTCTTTTTTTATATTTATTAATTATAATTAATCAAAAAAAATAAAAAAACTAATTAATTATAATTAAACTTACCTAATATAATTTTTAATTATAATAATAATTAATTTGTTAATTATAATTAATAATAATAAAGTATAAATAATAATTAATTATAATTAAAAATAATTAATAATATTTAACTATAAAAAATTATAATTAATTATAAATAATAATTAATTATAATAAGCCAATTTATTATAATTAACTTGTTAATTATAATTAATTAAATTAAATTATTATTATTATTATTATTATAAATAAATAAATAAAATCCCCACCCCCTCTCTAGTTTGGGGGATTTACGAGATTTGGCCAAAACTAAGGGTGAAAGGGAGGTAATTACCTTCTCACCTAGCGAGCTGTTGTGGATCTATGGTTTATGATTTTGATGATAGCAAACATTCTTTATTTCTCTAGGATTGCCTTATGTGCTAATGTTTCAGGTCCACACGATCAGACTGTAATTGGAACTAGCTCAAGATTAGGTAGACTAGGTCTGTGTCAGTTTGTAATCTTTTTTCTCTCTTGAGTCTGTTGTATTTATTGTGGGTACTGTTGATTTGTAACTTGGAAGTTTTTCTGTTGTGTCCTAAAAGATTTCTATTTTTGGCAACATCATCCAGGACTATATTTATATCATCCTGAACGATCTAACAAAAGGAGAAACCCTAATTAGGGCATCCTCATTAAGAAAGTCGTCATTAGCTGATTGGCCTGGACGTTACATGTATCGGCTAGAATGATAATCTCAATTCAGAAAGAATCAACGGCCATAATCAGTTTAGGAATTCTTTGTTTTAAGAAATCGGCTAGGACGATCTTTATATCTTCCAGGACGATCTAACTCAATTATGCCTAAATTGATCTGGTATCTTTGGAAAGCATTAATGGTTGATTGATACGATCACATCGGCTGGGACGATCGCCTGATCAGTCAAGACGATGTCCTGGACGATCTACATCAGACAACTCGAATTCTGGGCGATTATTAGGACGATTGAAATCGGTTTTAAACTAATCGGCCTGGACGATCATGATATCGGCCAGGACGATGTAATCAATTTTCTTCTGATCATCCCAAATCATCCCGGGCTGATGAGCTGAATTTGTACTGATCGGCCAGGATAATATACCTATCATCCTGGACGATAATGTCGACAACTTACATTAATGAGCACATTTTTAGCTCTTCTATTTAAGCTTTGTCAAGGCACTTGTTAAGTGTCTTTAGCAGCCATTGTAGCTTCATTCTTGTGGGGGAAACTTGAAGAGAGAGCTTGAAAGGGAGAGAGGAAAGTGTTGAGTTTGAGAGGGAGAAGATCCTGTGAGGGGGAGGAACTCAAGGGAATGTGGTGGGGGATCCACACGGTTGCTCCGGCGAACTCGCACCTTAGTACCATCAGATTCAAGGCTTGTCTCGAGGTAAGTTCACCAAAGAAGAAGATCTCCTTGGTGTCAAAGGACCCGGCGACTCCGCTGCACCAGGGAAGGTGGAAGTGATTTTGTAAGGGCTTATCTGCCTAGCTATGGGGGCTAAAGGAGAGTCACGATTTTAGTGCAATACTTGGAGGGTGCCTCCAAGGAGTGGACATAGGTCAAGGTTTGACCGAACCACTATAAATCCGGTGTGTTCTTTTCTTATTATTGCTTCCGCATTATTTAATTTCTACACTTTGATTTCTGTGGTGATTTTGGTTTGAGTTTTATCTTTAATTTTAAAGTTATCTAATTCACCTCTTTTCTTTGTTAGCCTTGGGCCAATTCATGAGGGCTTAACATCCGTAAAGAACTTTCAAGTGATTTTAGAGCACTTTTTAGTGTCATCTGAGCACTTTCACGAGCCTCAGTCACTATTTCCGATCCAATTGGGAGAGCAAGCTGTCAAATTAGCGAGGTAAAGGGTCGGACTTGCTAAGGTTTGGAATGGGTAGGTGGAATCCTCCCTCTCTCTCTCTCTCTCTCTCTCTCTCTCTCTCTCTCTCTCTCTCTCTCTCTCTCTCTCTCTCTCTCTCTCTCTCTCTCTCTCTCTCTCTCTCTCTCTCTCTCTCTCTCTCTCTCTCTGCTTATGGCTATATAGAGATCAGGAGGCGACGAGATTTGATTGGATGAGGCGTCAAAGTGGATTAGAGAAGTAGGAAAGGCTGAATGAGTGATCCAGGCATCGGGCTTGAAGTCAACAAGAGGTTATGAGGAAGAGGGCAGGAGTTCAGCTCAGGTAGATGGTTTGGTCTTGTGTGGATATCAAATAGTCACTCAAGAGCTTCCCTCTACTTGCATTTTTTAATCGAGAGATGCAACGATGATCAAGGCTAGTTTCGTGTAGGAAATGCAGAGAAATGACTGGAGTGGCGCCGATTAAGCAGGATCTCGACACGATTTATGGATTGGATGGGTAAGATGTATGATGTGTATTTGTCTTCTTTTTTGTTTCTTTTGGCCATAATCTAGAGGTCAAAAAATGCCCCCAAACTAATATGGTATGCATCTAGAGCGAATCATATTTGTTGTAAGCTATTAGACCTTGTGGATCTCCAGATATTTGTTCTAGATGTCACATAATAGCTCTCATTTAGTAGATTTCCAAAAACTTATTTAGATATCACACTATTTTTCTTTAAGTGGATCTCCAAAAATTTGTTTGGATGTCACACTAACATTTTCATTCTATTGATCTCCAAGAGTCCATCCCTTTTCCTTCATGGATCTTTAGATGCACTTGTAATCTTCATTATAGTTAATATTCTTTCTCTTAGTAAAGTAGAGATCTATGGGGTAGAGATAGAGTACTTTGTACTTAGGTCTCTAGAGCATCACTCTATGGATTGATGTTAGTGGATAGTATCGCTACCATTTATTCTCTTTAATCACCATTGATCACTTTAGTTTATAACCATTTTGTATATGCTCAACCTTCTTTTTTATCAGGTTGTATCTCATAAAAGTTTTAAATATTTATTTGAGGATCTCGGCACACAGCGTGATGTCAACCCAAATAAATATTTAAATAGCCCACAGTCTTTAATGATACTTGTAGATATCATTCAGGCTGCTTATTTTCATAGCTTTAGACTGAGTCATGAGATTCTAGTTTTTTCTGTCTTGTGCTTTATAATGCGGACATTGTTGGAGAATTACATGATTTGTCTTTACTAACTTGTCAAGTGATTTTTTGTACCTTCGGCTCTATGTTTCTTACTTTACGGGCTTGATGAAGGAGTAAATGCCGACGACTTAAACCCTTAGGTTTATGTTAAGACAATGGTTAAAATTCATCGGTTCAGAGCTTTGTGCATAACGGACTTGTTGATGATGAAATTCTTTTAGTTCAGCCTTGAGCTTTTTGTTAACTTTAGGATAGTTTCTTTGGTCCTTTGCTTTGTGCTTTGATTGTCTTATTGAAGAAAAATTCCTTTGATCCTAACTTTGTGCTTTACGGATTTGTTGAAGGATTTTTAGTCTCGAATTTGGTTACTAGTACCAAACGTAGGTAGCATCTTGATCCTTAATCATTTAAGGAGACTTCTTCTGAGTCACTTGAGTTCATCAGATTAGAAGAGCTAAAATTGGACAGCTCTTCATCTTCTGGTTGCTGAGATGGGGGTTCCTCTACTACGTCTTTTCTTTTGGTGTGTTGAGCAGATGGAGTTGCCAGCGATCCGGCCATATTTGGGTGAGTTGGATCTGACCTTTTACACCCATTCAAACTTTAGACTTGAGCCATGGGAAATATTCTTCCCAATATTGATTTTAATGAAGTTGATAGATTTGGGGTTCTCCATTATGGTTTAAGATTTACAGCCTACGTACATTTGATAGTTATTCGTGACTCTTTTTTGCATTGGAACTTTGATTCTCCAGTCATTCAGGAGAATTTTGTAAACTACGCTCACTTGAACTTATCGAGTTGGAATAGCCTGCATACTTTCTACAAACCCTACTAACGGGCTCACGAAGTGGGGGTTCCTCTACTATGGCCTTTCTTATGGCGTGTTGAGTAGACGGAGCTGCCAATGATCCAGCCATATTTGGGCGTGTTGGATCCAGCCTTTTACACCCTTCAAACCTTAAGCTTTTGGCTGTTGAAAGACTTCAAGTTGTTCTGGCCCAATTTGTTGGAGTGTATAGTCTCAAAAAATTCTTTCTTAACTTTTTAACCTTGGAACGTTGGAGAAGATGATGTCTTGAACTTTTGAAAGATCGCTTGCATATACTTTGAAATGAATTTGTTATATTCTTCACCATAAAAGAATATTTATGTTGATAATTTTAAATATTTATTTGGGGATCTCAACAAACAGTGCGATGACGACCTGAATAAATATTTAAAATGCCCCATATCTCGCAGGGACATTTTAAATATAATAAATTTGAGATTTTGTGATTTTAAATATTCATTTTGGGATCTCTACGTGTAGCGAGATGTCGACCCAAATGATTATTTAAAATGCCCCCTGTCTCATAAGGACATTTTGGATAGGCTTCGTATCTTTTAGATCTTAAATATTTATTTAGGGATCTCACATGCTGTACGATGTCAACCCGAATAAATATTTAAAATGCCCCAAGTCTGATGGGGAATTTTGAAAGGCATTCTTGTTATACAAGAGAATTTCAAAATATAGATATAAGTATGCATTGATAACTATGCACATAAAATTTTGATCATTATAAAGTATATTGGACATAGAATTTTCATGTATGATACTTCTTTAAATGTTGACTTTGATCAGCAGCATAGGCCTACATCCATCAAGATCGATCAACTGATAAGCACCTCCTTGGTACACATTCTTGATGACATAGGGGCTTTCCCAATTAGATAAGAATTTTCCACCAATTCTTTGATGTAGGATGATTGGTGTTTTCAGTACCAAGACCAATTCTCCTTCTTGAAAAGCCCGAGGATGCACCATATGATTGAAGGAGTTTGTCATTCTTCCTCGATAGATTTTCAGGTTTTATTGAGCTTGTAATTTGAGTTCATCAAGTGCTCGAGCTCTTCCATTCTTAGACAAGCATTTTGTTCTTACGTGAGCTCATTTTGGATTGCTATTCGGAGTGATGGTAGTTGAATCTCCAATGGTAATACAGCTTCAACTCCAAATGCCAATGAATAAGGAGTGGATTTGGTTGGCATATTGTACATTATACGGTATGCCCATAGCATTTCTGCCATTTTTGTATGCCACTCTCTTTTATTCTTAGTGAGGATCTTCTTCAATAATTTCACCAATGTCTTGGTAAAGGCCTCTGCCAAGCCATTTTCCCTTGGATTGTATATAAATGAATATTGACAATCAATTTTATGTCGATTGATAAATTTATAAATCTTTGTGCTTTTGAAAGATGTACCATTGTCTTATATTATACTGCGTGGCTCATAAAATATGTAGGCAATATTATGGGTAAAAAAATTGATCACATGTTCCGACATAACCTCTCTAAACAGAGCTGCTTATACCCACTTAAAAAAGTAGTCCGTTGCTGCTAGAATTAAGCGGTGTCTCGCTGATGATGGAGGATCTATCGGCCCGATTATATTAATTCCCCAACATTCAAATAGCTATGATGCTACTTTGAGTAAAGAGGATTTGGTGGTTGATGTATAACATGACCATAGATCTGACATTCGTGGCACCTCTTAGTGTGGTCAATACAGTATCTGATCATTGTCGGCCAATAGTAACCCATTCTCTTGATTTTAGCAATCATTTTAGGACATTGTTGCAAATCTATTTTTCATGTCTTATGTTTTGATGATTGACAAACACTGCTTTTCTTGGACAGCTTGTTGCTTCTAACTTTTCAGGAATCGACGATCGGACAATCAAAAAGAAGCCAAGTTCAGGAATGCGTAGGTTTAGGGTTGAGTCAGTCTGTACTTTTGTTTTTACCTTTTGAGTCCACTTGTAATAGTCAAAGAGGCTGATGCTTTGTAACCCTTCACACACACACTTAAGAGAATTAGATTTTCTATTTTTACTCATATCGGCCAGGACGATTCCTTTGATCGGCCTGGACGATCAGCTTAAAACAGAAAATCTAATTAAGGATTCTTAATTAAGGCAGCCGACGTTAACAGATCGTCCTGGATGATACGTGTATCGGCCAGGACGATAAGCTCAAAACAGAAAGAAGTAGCCGCCATAAACAAGTATGGTATACCATATCTTTAAATTATCGGCCAGGACGATCCTCGGATCGGCCTGGACGATATTAACAAATTATGCCATAATTGTTCAGGAAATCAAAGAAGTTATTAAGGATGATTGATACGATCATATCGTCCTGGACGATCGCAAGATCGGCCAGGCCGATCTAGTCAAAAACCTTAAGTTACTTCAGGACGATCAATATCGGCCAGCCCATATTCAGGGCTATTGTCAGGACGATTTTCCTCTGATTTGAACTGATCGGCCAGGACGATCGTGAGATCGGCCTGGACGATCAAGCTATTTTTCAATCGTCCAGCTCTGCATCCAGGGCTATGCTCTGGCCGATCTTCATTGATTTGTTCTTATCGGCCAGGCCGATGTCCATATCGGCCTGGACGATATTGTCGGCAACTTGCAATTAATGAGCTCTTTTGAAGCTCTTCTATTTAAGAGCTCTTGTTCAACGTTCTTAAAAAACCTTTGGCTGCTGCCTTGACCTAAGAAGGCCTTGAGGAGAGAAAGAGAGAGAGAAGAGAGAGAGAGGATCTTATGAGGGGGAGCTTGTGAGGGGTTTCATAAGGGTTGCTTCAAGGATCTCTCTGCGTCGTCTTCGTCTAGAGTTTCTCGTCCGTGGAAGGGTCGGTAGAGGTAAGGAGTTTTGCTTTTGGTTCTGGTTCTCTGCCAGCTTCAGGAGGAAGCAAAAGGAGATAGGTTCTCTGCCTTGCCGGGGTGGCAAAAAGGAGGTTCTTGTGAGGGTTTCTCCACCTAGCCGTGGGGGCTAAAGGAGAGTCACTTTTTGTGTAAGTGCAATACTTGGAGGGTGCCTCCAAGGAGTGGACGTAGGTCGAGTCGACCGAACCACTATAAATTTCTGTGTTCTTTTTCTTGCTTCCGCACTTTTAAATTCCGCATTATTTTGTGGTGTGATTTGGTTTATGTGATTTTATTTCTTTGTTTAAAAAGAAGTTTTTAAAATACCAATTCACCCCCCCTCTTGGTTAGTTTGGGACTAAGTTCATAGGGCTTAACATCCCCATCGAACTTTCAAGTGGTATCAGAGCTTGATTCGAAAATTAAAGTTTGAAAACTTTTTGAATTTGATCCATGTCTAACTTTGGGAATCGCAATACTACGGAAGGGTATTCTATTACCCGACCTCCTCTATTCGATAACCTACCTTTTGATTTTTGGAAAACTCGCATGTCAACTTTTCTACAATCTACTGATTATCACATGTGGATGCTTATTCAAGAAGGTTATTCTCCACCTTCTCGTGAAATTAACGGTTTTAAAACTGAAGTTGCTTTTACCGAATGGACTTTTGATGAACGAGATTTAGCTCAATTGAATGCGAAATGTTTGAATTGTTTTTTCTGTGCTTTAAAATCTGAGGATTACATGCGTGTTTCAACTTGCAAGACTGGTAAAGAAATTTGGGATAAATTGTGCATTACTTATGAAGGCACTAATGAAGTTAAACAATCCCGTTTAAACATTCTCTTGCATGACTACGAACTTTTTCGTATGAAACCTCATGAATCGATTTCTGACATGTACACTAGGTTTACTCAGATTGCTACTTCATTGCATGCACTAGGAAAAGAACTTTCGAACTATGAAAAAGTTAACAAGATTTTGAGATGCTTGCCTTCTTCTTATGATGCAAAAATTACTGCAATCACTGAATCTAAAGATTTAAACACCTATTCTATTGATAACTTGCTTGGCTCACTCATTGCTTACGAGCAAGGGGTGAATCAAAGAAATCTTGATGCAGGTGAGAAGAAAAAGGAGAAAACAATTGCATTGAAGGCACACAAATCGGATTCTGAATCTTTCGGGTCTGAAAGCGATGGAGTTGCCTTCATCACTAGGCAATTCAAAAGCTTTCTAAGGAAGAAACAAAAGCATCATCAAAGTTGGAGAAAAGGTAAAGATAATAAACATATTAAAGGATCTTCTGATGTTGTTTGTTTTGAATGCAGAAAGCCTGGACATGTGAGAACTGATTGCCCTAAGCTTAGAGATCAATCAAGTAAAGAAAAAATTGATGAGAAAGCAAAGTCTAAGAAGGACAAGAAAAAACAAAGGAGCTTTTCGGCAGAATCTGGTACTGATTCTTCTGAGACTGAACCAGAGGAAGAAACTACAAACTTGTGTTTCATGGGAAAAGATCAAATTGATCAAGAAGAGGTATGTGAACTTTCATACGATCAACTTCTTGAAGTTTCAGAAAAAATCCATGCATCATATAGGAAATTAAAGAAAACTCATGCTAGCTTGAAATTAGAATTCTTAAATCTACAAAAAGAGCGTGAAATTTTGATTAAAGACCATCAAACAATTGATTCAAATCACATGACTTTACTTGATGAATTTGATGAGCTAAATAAAAATCATGGTAAGTTAGTTGAAGAGCATGATGCATTGAAAATATCACACACATCTCTTGAATCTGATTTTAAGAAGTCAAAAGAAATAGAAAAAGATTTGAGGATTGAAAATGAAGTTTTAGAAAACACAAACTTGAAGATTCAAAATGATTTAGAAGCATGTAAGAAATCTAGGATGACTTCTACGTTTAATCAATTGCCAAAACCTAGAAAGAGGCATTATAACTCAAATCACTTAAGAAATCCCTTTCCTGGAGTTAGATGTTTTTCTTGTGGCATGCTAGGATATATCTCCCACACTTGCACAATTCATCATAGTTCACATTGGGTGTGGAGACCTAAGATGCATAATCCACAGCATACCACACATGCATTGCATTCTTCTCTTCATAAGAAGGAACCCAAACCTGCTTGGGTTCCTAAAACTAACATTTGATAATTTTGCTGGAAGTCTCTCACAAAAGACCTCGTGAGAGTATGTGGTACCTAGACAGTGGATGCTCTCGACATATGACTGGTGATGCTAGCCAGTTTGTTGTACTAGAATCCAGGACTGGAGGCAAGGTTACTCTTGGAGACAACACCACCAGGAAGGTGGTAGGAGCAGGTATAATCGGAAATTCCAAGAACCTTATGATTGAAAATGTTTTGCTTGTAGATGGATTGAAGCACAACTTGCTCAGCATCAGTCAATTCTGTGACAAAGGCTTCATCGTACAATTCTTCACGAATTCATGCATTGTAAGTTTAAGTAACAACACCATTTTGCAGGGAAAGAGGGTAAATAACGTCTATATGCTTGATTTAAATAGCATTGAATGTGCTGCTTCTTTTTGCTTAAAAACTGTCATTGATGATTCTTGGTTGTGGCACAGGAGGCTTTGTCATGCAAGTATGAAAACCCTTAGGAAAGTGACCCAAAAGGACCTAGTTAGAGGTGTCCCCAAACTTAAGTTTACAAAAGACCACCTTTGTGATGCCTGTCAACTAGGAAAGCAAATTCAGTCTTCGTTTCACCCCATAAAGGACATTAGCACCTCTAGACCTTTAGAAGTCCTTCACATGGATTTGTTTGGACCCATTAGCATAGCAAGTTTAGGAGGGAAAGTCTATGGTTTTGTGATTGTTGATGACTACTCGAGGTTCACTTGGACTAGATTTCTTTCTCATAAAAATGAGTCTTTTGAGGAGTTTAAAACTTTTTCTACTTGGATTCAGAAGAAGCTAGGGTGTGAGATTTTGACCATCCATAGTGATCATGGGGGAGAGTTTGAAAATGAAAGATTTGGAGATTTTTGTGAGGAGAAGGGGATTAGCCATAATTTTTCAGCCCCTAGGACTCCTCAGCAGAATGGAGTAGCTGAAACGAAGAACCGGACCTTGGTGGAAGCCGCTAGAGCCATGCTTGCTGAGTATTCACTTCCAAAATACTTTTGGGCTGAAGCGGTTAACACAGCATGTTATGTGTTGAATAGGGTGAATGTTAGAGTCAAATTAGAAAAGACACCCTATGAGATCCTTAAGGGTAGGACACCCAATCTTTCCCACCTTCATGTCTTTGGTTGTAAGGTTTTCATTCACAACATTGGAAAGTCTCACTTGGGAAAATTTGATCCTAAATCTGATGAAGGAGTATTCTTGGGATATTCTTGTGTTGGGAAATCTTTTAGAGTGTTTAACAAGAGAACCTTGATGGTGGAAGAGACAACCCATGTAGTTTTTGATGAGTCTGATCATAAGAAACATGGAGTAGATGATGATGATGTTGGAGAGATTACAAGTGGAGTAGAAAATTTGGGGAAGGGGAGTGAGCACCTAAACAATGGAGGAGTAGAAGGAGTCACCCAAGGAATAGAAACTTTTGATGAAAGGGGAGAAACTTCACACACTTTGCCTAGAGATTGGAGATACTCTACTAGTCACCCCAAGGATTTGATCTTAGGAGACCTTTCTAGTGGAGTTAAGACTAGACATGGACTTAGGAAGGAGGTGAACCACTCTGCCTTTATCTCTATGACTGAACCCACCACCATTAACCAAGCCCTCTCTGATGAGTTTTGGATGTTAGCAATGCAAGAAGAGTTGAATCAATTCGTTAGGAATGATGTTTGGGAACTTGTGGAAAGACCTAAGAGACAAAGTGTAGTTGGGACAAAGTGGGTATTTAAGAACAAAGTGAATGATTCAGGAGTGGTGGTGAGGAATAAAGCAAGATTGGTGGCTAAGGGGAACAATCAAATAGAAGGGATAGACTTTGAAGAGACTTTTGCCCCTGTAGCTAGATTGGAAGCCATTAGAGTGCTACTAGCCTTTGCTTGTTATAAAGGATTTAAGTTTTTTCAAATGGACATCAAGAGTGCCTTTTTAAATGGGGAGATAAAAGAAGATGTGTTTGTAGAACAACCTCCAGGTTTTGAGAGTTCTCAATTTCCAAATCATGTGTTTAAATTAAAAAAGGCTTTGTATGGTTTAAAACAAGCACCTAGAGCTTGGTATGAGAGGCTTAGCACATTCTTACTAGAGAGGGAGTTTGTCAAGGGGAGCGTAGACACCACCCTTTTTCTTAAAAAAGTTGGAGATGATTTACTCATTGTTCAGATCTATGTTGATGATATACTCTTTGGATCCTCTAATAAAAATTTGTGTGATGATTTTTCTAAAACAATGAGTAGAGAGTTTGAGATGAGTTTAATGGGAGAATTGTCTTACTTTTTGGGGTTTAGCATAAAACAATTGGAAGATGGCACTTTTTTAAATCAAACAAAATACATAAAAGACATTTTGAAGAAATATGAGATGGACAAAGCCAAGCCAATTAACACTCCCATGACTTCTAGTTCTCCGTTGGATAAGGACCCAAGTGGTAAGTCTGTTGATCAGAAGAAGTATAGAGGTATGATTGGATCTTTACTTTACTTGACTGCAAGCCGACCTGACATTATATTTAGTGTTTGCCTTTGTGCTAGGTTTCAAGCTGACCCTAAGGAATCCCACATGACTGCTATTAAAAGGATTTTTAGATACCTTTTGGGGACACAAGGATTAGGGATTTGGTACCCTAGACATAGCACTTCTTTTAAAATTATTGGTTTTTCTGACTCTGATTTTGCAGGATGCAAGGTGGATAGAAAGAGCACCTCCGGAACTTGTCAATTCATTGGACAATCCTTGGTCTCTTGGTCTAGTAGAAAGCAAAATTCTGTTGCACTTTCCACTGCTGAAGCTGAATACATTGCTCTTGGAAGTTGTGTGGCCCAAGTTCTTTGGTTGAAACAACAGGTATTGGATCTAGGATTACATGTAAGCACCATCTCAATTTTTTGTGACAACACTAGTGCCATATGCATCTCTAAAAATCCTATCCAGCATTCAAGAACTAAACACATTGACATTAGGCATCACTTTATTAGAGATCATGTGACTAAGGGAGACATTGAGTTACACCATGTGACAACTGAAAACCAACTGGCAGACATCTTTACTAAACCACTGGCCTTCGACACTTTCAGTTCTTTAAGGACCAGATTGGGTGTGATTGACATAAATGCATGAAACCTTTTTAGCTAAATTTTTCTTTTATTTTTTTTACCTTCTTTTTCCTTTTCGTGTACCTTAGTTTTAGATCTTCACTGATATGATATCTCTTGTCTTGTCTTTAACAATTTGTAGTTAATATGTTTTCATCCACTTAATCACCTAGATAGTATGAATATCTTGTGATTGTGTCTCTTTCCCTAACGTAGTATTAGTGGCATAGTTTTCTTTTCTAATCAAAAGTCTATCTCAAAATAAAAGATTGTTTATGAAACTAAGATCCTTTCTAAAGCTTGCTTAAGCAAATCTATCTTATATTTACAATGATTAAAAGTTTTTTTGTCACATCATGATCCCTCGTTACTCTTGTCTTCGATTATTAATCCTGCTTGTGGTAATTCTTCCCTATGTTAGAGAGAGAGCTCCTATTCTCTAATATCTAAGAAGATATATTCACAACTAAGTTTTATAAAAGAGTCTAAAAGGGAATCTAGCTTGCAAAAATAAAAAAAAAATTTGGCCAATGATGCCAACAAAAGAAGCGCAAAGACGCCAAAAAATTGAAAAATCTATAAAAAGATGCGCAAAGCGCCACAACATTGACAAGAGGCATAAAATGAGCCCACTCAAAAGCAAGCTACTCTCCCTTTTTATATCTTTTAGAACCTAGAAGTTTTGATTCTCAAAGGCTTGATCTCGATTATCGTTCGATTGTGACAAATCTACCTCATTATTTTATGGAGATATTTTCCTTATGCCAAGTGGTGGGTAGATTCTTTTTCTCCTATCCAATTAATTATTTGAGTTAGGTCATTGATTTCAAAAGACGATTCTACCATAAGACAATGATTTTGGCTAAGGGTAAACCATAAACGGATATTCTCCTATTCTATGGATTAAATGAGATTGGTAACACGTTAACTCACAAATTTTTAAATCAATCACATGAAATACTATATCATTGATGTGCCTTGATTATAAAAAAAAAAAAAAAAAGGAGAATCTCTTTTACTGTGCTTTCATGTACCCTCCTTTTTGATATGTCAAAAGGGGGAGAAGTTTATGAGGTTATTTTTTAATGGTTGCTATTAAATCTTTTTTTTGTGTTTTGCCATCATCAAAAAGGGGGAGATTGTTGCAAATCTATTTTTCATGTCTTATGTTTTGATGATTGACAAACACTGCTTTTCTTGGACAGCTTGTTGCTTCTAACTTTTCAGGAATCGACGATCGGACAATCAAAAAGAAACCAAGTTCAGGAATGCGTAGGTTTAGGGTTGAGTCAGTCTGTACTTTTGTTTTTACCTTTTGAGTCCACTTGTAATAGTCAAAGAGGCTGATGCTTTGTAACCCTTCACACACACACTTGAGAGAATTAGATTTTCTGTTTTTACTCATATCGGCCAGGATGATTCCTTTGATCGGCCTGGACGATCAGCTTAAAACAGAAAGTCTAATTAAGGATTCTTAATTAAGGCAGCTGACGTTAACATATCGTCCTGGACGATACGTGTATCGGCCAGGACGATAAGCGCAAAACAGAAAGAAGTAGCCGCCATAGACAAGTATGGTATACCATATCTTTAAATTATCGGCCAGGACGATCCTCGGATCGGCCTGGACGATATTAACAAATTATGCCATAATTGTTCAGGAAATCAAGGAAGTTATTAAGGATGATTGATACGATCATATCGTCCTGGACGATCGCAAGATCGGCCAAGCCGATCTAGTCAAAAACCTTAAGTTACTTCAGGACGATCAATATCGGCCAGCCCGTATTCAGGGCTATTGTCAGGATGATTTTCCTCTGATTTGAACTAATCAGCCAGGACGATCGTGAGATCGACCTGGACGATCAAGCTATTTTTCAATCGTCCAGCTCTGCATCCAGGGCTATGCTCTGGCCGATCTTCATTGATTTGTTCTTATCGGCCAGGCCGATGTCCATATCGGCCTGGACGATATTGTCGGCAACTTGCAATTAATGAGCTCTTTTGAAGCTCTTCTATTTAAGAGCTCTTGTTCAACGTTTTTAAAAAACCTTTGGCTGCTGCCTTGACCTAAGAAGGCCTTGAGGAGAGAAAGAGAGAGAGAAGAGAGAGAGAGGAACTTGTGAGGGGGAGCTTGTGAGGGGTTTCACAAGGGTTGCTTCAAGGATCTCTCTGCGTCGTCTTTGTCTAGAGTTTCTCGTCCGTGGAAGGGTCGGTAGAGGTAAGGAGTTTTGCTTTTGGTTCTGGTTCTCTGCCAGCTTCAGGAGGAAGCAAAAGGAGATAGGTTCTCTGCCTTGCCGGGGTGGCAAAAAGGAGGTTCTTGTGAGGGTTTCTCCACCTAGCCGTGGGGGCTAAAGGAGAGTCACTTTTTGTGTAAGTGCAATACTTGGAGGGTGCCTCCAAGGAGTGGACGTAGGTTGAGTCGACCGAACCACTATAAATTTCTGTGTTCTTTTTCTTGCTTCCGCACTTTTAAATTCCGCATTATTTTGTGGTGTGATTTGGTTTATGTGATTTTATTTCTTTATTTAAAAATAAGTTTTTAAAATACCAATTCACCCCCCCTCTTGGTTAGTTTGGGACTAAGTTCATAGGGCTTAACATCCCCATCGAACTTTCAGACATAACTGATGTGCACCATAGAGTCCTTCGTGGACTTATGCTACTACTTTATCAGCTAACTTGGTCCCTAGGCACCTTAGCCATATTTTATCAAAAACTCTTCTGTACAACGTGTCATTAACAAAATGCATATCATAACGCTCTTTTTTGAATTTGTGTGGCTAGAGATTTATTTGTTGGGAGTTTACTTTCTTTGAACTAGTCGATGAAGGGTTTCCTTCAATCATCTCCTTCCTAAATGTCCAAGTAATACCACAAGGATTCCGAAGCTTGACTAGCTTTATATTTATTGGCTACATGATATCCTTATGGATAACTTTCCATAATGATTTGGTGGATAGGTTAAGGGTCAATTAGGGTTTTATTCTGTAGACTTGAATCTGAAATTTCCTCTGCCTTCGGGAATTATAACAGAGCGGAATCTAAGATCTGATGGTTAAACTCTGATGAATACAGTCTTCTCCTCATTAGTCTTTTCAATTTCCTTAGCCAATTTGTCCAAGAAATCTGCTTATATGTTTTTTTCCAGAGGAATCTGAAAATTTTAACCTTTGGCGCCCGCTTCAGGAGCTCAAGGGTTCATCAGTGGTAATAAACTAACTTAACGTTACAAATCTTATAAATATCCAAGACCTGATTTATTACAAGGTGAGAGTCGCCAAAGATTTAAAGATTTTGAATTTTGATGTTGATTAAAATCTCCAATCCTATTATTAGAGCTTTATATTCAGCTTGATTATTGGTTCAAGGTTTAGTCAAATTGAATGAAAACCTCATTATGCCTCCGTCAGGTGCTACAAAAATGTGGCCGATGCCGGCTTAAGCTCTTTCAATATTTAGAGGTTGGGTAGGTTTAATTGATGATGTACCATCAAAATACATCTTCCAAAATTATGATTTGTCCTCTTCCTCAACCTACATGATTTTCTCATCGGACAAATCATCATTTAGCAGAGAATCTTCCAAGGCTTGCATTTTCACTTCCATCTGTGGTATGTACGTGATATCAAACTGTAGTAATAATATTGCCCACCTCACTAGATGACCTATCAATGATGGTCTTATCATCAAGAGCTTTAGCGGATCGATCTTTGATATCAATGTAACCTTATGAGATAGTATGTAGTGGCAGAGTTTCTGGACTATAAAAATCAATGCTGGGAAATGCTTCTCAATTGGAGAATAGTTGATTTCTGCTCCAATTAACCTCTGACTAATATAATAGAGTGCATTCTCCTTGTCTTCTTCATTATGTTGGGCTAATAATGCTCCGAGAGACTCTTCTAGTGTTGCAGTGTATAACATAAGAGGCTTCCGCATAATTGAAATGGTCATATTTCTTCATCAGCTTTTAAAATGGCTGACATCTACCCAATAGATTCGATATAAATCGTCGAATGAAAGCTAGTTGTCCTTGCAGAGAACGGAGTTGTCAAAGGTTTTTAGGAGGTGGAATCTCCATTATTTCTTTTATCTTATTGGTGTCGATCTCAATACCTCGATGACAAACAACGTACCCCAGGAATTTTCTGGAAGAGCCCCCAAAAGCATGTTTGAGAGGATTCATCTTTAGATAATACTTTCTGATACTATCAAATATAATCCTCAAGTCATCTAGGTGATCTCTTTGATCCATACTTTTAATAACAAGGTCTTCGATATAGCACTCGACCTTTTGATGTATTAGCTCATCAAATATACACGTCATTGCCCGTTAATAGGTGGCACCAACATTCTTCAGGCCAAAGGGCATGACCGTATAGTTGAAAATGCTGATGGGCATTCTGAACAATTTTTGCTTTTCATCCTCAGGCACCATCTTTATTTGATTGTATCCTAACGACCCATCCATGAAGGAGAATATGTCTTAGTTGGATGTATTATCTACCAGGAGTTTGGATACATGGAGTAGAAAGTCATCTTTTGAGCATGCCTTATTGAGGTTCCAAAAGTCAATACAGATATGGATCTAGCAATTCTTCTTTACAGGGACGATATTGGCAATCCAATCGGCATATTTTTCTTCCCAAATGAAGCTCGCCTCTATCATCTTCTTGATTTTGGCAATCACCTGTTCTTCTATCTCCAATCTCATTCTTCTCGGAGCTTTCTTAATGGTTGTCGCATCATGCTTGATGGATAACTTGTGAACTGCTACATTGAGGGATAAGTCAGACATCTCAGCATATGTCAAGGCAAAGAATTCCTTGAATTAACAAAGGAGCTCTTTTATTTCTTTCATTTACTCTTCTAGTAGAATGGAGCTAATGAAGGTTGGGGGAGAATCCACCTCAGTTCCCAAGTTGACTTCTTTTAACTCATCCATAGTGGCTACACGCCCACCATCTTCAAGCTCTTATAGTGCAGGCTCAGCTTCTACGGGCTACTCATCATAATCATCAACTTCATAAATATCTTTAGCGCCACCATCCTCGGGTTCAATTTTTATTCATGTAATTGTCCGACAAGTCTCTTTCTAGAGGAATTTTTGTTTGATGAATCTGGTACCCTTATATGCATCTATATCCTTCTGTTGTAATGGACGCGGATTCCTTCCATACCAGAGGCCCAAGCTTGTACAAAATTTTTGTTTGGTGGTAGGAATATTGATTTACTTTCGTAGCATTCTCTATATACCATTGGTATTAAACCTAGGTAGCCTCGTAGGTAGCAACTCTTCAGAATAAAGGAGCATACAATACCATTCACAATTATCTTGTTTGCATATTCCAATATAATATAGTGCATACGTTAGCATAGTTCCATTTTTAAGGGGAGGCAGATAAAGGGTGGTGAGTTCTTTAACCTTATGCACTTCGCGTGGAATGATTTCCTTGAAGTATTGTAGGGGGTTACGCATGACCACAAGTATGATATCTGAGATTGACAGGCTACTTATTCTACTGTAGAATACCTCATGCACCATATTCTTATAGATTGAGTCATAATCATAGTCATCATTTAAAAATTTAACCTCCCTACTCTATTCATTCATGGACTTGCATACTCTTCGGGAGTAAGGGCTATATCATCTTCATCTATATCACTCCAAAGGTGAGGTACATATTTTTTTTCTTTGGGAATGATCGGTGCCTTGGGAAGAGTTGGTGTTGCCTTGTTTCTCCCCACCTGCTTTTTCTCACCTTCCTATTTGAGTCATTTTACAACATTTGAGTTTGATGTTTTATCCTTGAGAGAACTTGAACACTTCTGCTTCTTTGGCATGAAGTATTGTGCATCTTCATAAACTGTTGCTTCATGAACTGTGAATGGCTGAATATCACCAAAGATCCTGAATTCTTCTCCATCTTTGAGACATTTCATACATTGATGTAAAGTTGACAGGACAACCCCATATTCATACAACTAGGGATAACCTAATAGTGCCTTGAATGAAGTATCCGCATCAATCACATGGAACTTAGCTTCTATATGGAGCTCTCTAACTATAAGAGGGAGCATGATAGATTCAAGGGTATTTTGCCCTTTCTCTTTGAAACCATGCACCATCAGCTTATCTGACCTGAGGTGTTCCACATCATGGTAGAGGGATCTCAGTTCTTTCAATCTTATTAGATTTATGGAAGATCCGGGATCGATCAGGATTCAACTGATGATCAGCTTATCGCGCTCTGCAGTAACATACAAAGGATGGTTATGTTATATAGTCCCAAGCATTATGTCCTCTTCAGAGAAGGTTATAAGCGGGTAATTATGAGCTTGTAGAATCTCAATCAGATTATGTTCAGCAAAATATGCCTCATATCTTTCGGGGTCTTTGAGAGCTTCAATCAAAGTCTTCCGAAGGTATTTAGAAATTACTAGAGTATCGTATATGCTGAGTTATGCATGTATCTTTCTCAGATGGGATAATATATTATAATTTATCCCATTTGCTAAAGCATTCTTTTTCTTAAAATTTTTAAGGATAATATCATCGTTGATAACTATCTCTTTCTCCTTATCTTTGTTGGAGACCCCCTTCTTTCATAGAGGCGGCAGCATCTTGCCGCTTCTCAACTGCACTTGAGCGATCTCCTCTAGTTTAGACTCATTTAGTAGAATATTTTCTTCAGAGTCGCCAATTATTTCATCTAGGGATTCATCTGTTGATTTACAGTCCCCACCCATATTTATATGTCCCATCCGAGATGCTATGCTAGGGTTTGATTTATCTTCCTCTGAAAAATACAAGTACTCTTCTGATCTATAGTCCATTGAAGTTATCATCAGACATGATTTAGGAGTGACTCCCTTAGTATATCTTTCTTTTATCATTGTATTTGGTGTCATTGAGATGACCCGACATGCTTCTGTTGGAAGAGAATTCTCATCACCTTCTTTTAGTTCATCTATTTTCAGCTTTGACATAAAGTAAGCGAGCTTGAAAGGTCGCCTCACAGTCTGGTAGTATTCATCTAAACTATTAATAACTTTTTAATTGTTGTCTTTTTCAACTTGGTCTTCTTTTTTGAGGGTTTCACCTTTCCAGACTTTGAAGTGATAGCTTGATTGAGGAATTGTTTAGAAGTAAAATATCGTACCACATGTAGTGCCTTCAAATCTATCATCAACTTAATAGGAGACTTCCACTTAACACTTGTAACTCTTTCAAATTGCTTTAACATTTTCAATGTTTTATTGGAGATTGCAGTCTCCCACTATTCTTCTCAAATTAGTTCCTTTTCTTTTCTTCTTTCTTCAATCTGGGGTACGGATGAAGTTGTAACTACCTGAGTTGATTTTTTCCTGGGATCAATCAACACATTATCTTACAATGTGAGCTCTCCCTTTCGGGATTTTCTTTCCAACCAAACTTTAAAGATATAAAAGTTTTCAATAGGATGGCTAACTATCCGATGGTATGGACAATAATTTGGGTCACCAATGTTCTTTGACACCTCGGGCCTCTTACATTCAGGAAGTTCTAAACCCGCTTTCAGTGCTTGTCTAAATAACTTGGCGATACATTCCCTCTTGAATTAATATTCTATATTCATTTTTTCTTTGAGGGATGAGAATATTATGTCACCAGTTCCCGTTATTTGCCTCGAACATTCTCCACCACAATGATAAGTTTGTTGCTTATTATTCCCCCCCCCCCCCCCCCCCACAAGTATCAGCTTCGGCTAAGGGTTAGGGTTGTCGACTTGCTTAGGCTTTTCTTGATATTGCATTGGCTGCTTGCCTTTGTCTACATTATAAACTACCTGTTTTCCTTTATCAGCTATGGAGAAAAAGTGGAGTCAGCCTCACCTCTTATAGCACCTAAGGCTTTAGCCTTCTTGGGATTAGCATAGTGACTCTCTGATCTTGACATATTTAATTTCTCAAACTTAGCTACCCTATCCAGCAAGTATTGAAATGTTGTTATTGTAGCCATGCACAGAAAGGTTTGCATCTTGTCATCAATGTTTCCCATTAACAACTGTACGGTATGCACTTCTTCAAGTTGTTGCTCAAATCTTTCCAGCGAGTGATATATTTTGTCACTGACTCATCCCTTCTCCTCTTCTCCAGAGTGAGGTCAGCAATCGTTATCTTCTTAGTTTCACTTTACAAACATATTTTCCAACTATGTGAAAGTCTTCATAGAATCATTTGACAGTTCAGCATACCATTTAAAGCAGTTACTATAAAATTGCTGATGAATTGTTGAAATAGTAAGGCATCGTTTCCCCCTGTATTCCCACAGGTGACCTTAAACTATGTCAGATGCTGTCGGGAGTTGTTAGTACCATTAAAAGTATTAAACATTGGGATTGAATAACCTTTCGGGAATGGTACTTGGTTATATTCAGTAGGGTACGAACGACCCTTGCCCACCAACTTTTCTGCTTGATCAATAATTATGATAACCTTAATCTTTTTTGTGATTATTCCTTCCTACTATGCAGCAGTCAGAGGTTCGAAAGTACTTGCAACATCTTATGGGGTGGGTTGGCAGATGACATTATGAGCCTTATGACCAACTTCAGGAGTACCTTGTACTCCCGAGACTTGAGGCATTTGGATGTTTGGAGGATCGGTAGGAGGTTTGGGCATGGCACCAACACCAACAGTTCTCTGCATCATCTATATCATTGCCCCCATCTGAGCCATAATCTCAGTCATCTTCTCGTTCAACAAGAAGAATTCCTTATATTTGGCTCTCATTTGTTTCCTCATCTGCCTTCTCATGTTGGCGAGTGTGGCATTTTCATCAACAAAAGGATTTTCCTCTACTTCATGTACTTCCTCTTCTTCATGGGAATGGCCACTTCTAGTAGTGACAGACCCATCTCTGCGGCGATACCAGTATACCCATCTAGGTGGCGGTTACCAACGATCGTCATCTTCATTAACATCATAATTTGTGACATCATTAATGTCTATATGTGTCACCATATAGGTCACTTCCATATCTAAGGTGTTATTTACTTCTTCCAATTCTTCTATATTCTCTTTAGTATTTTCTTCTATATTTTCTTCCCCATCAAGGTATTCTTCTTCTTCAATGTTATCTTTCCCTTCCATATTTTCTTCTCCTTCTAGTGCTCAGATTTCTAAACGATGACGCTAATAGATCTCCAGTTCTTGGTCAGGTAAGGGGATTTCTTTGACCAGTGGGCTGCGGTCAAAATTAGTCTCTTCCTTTGGAGGGGATAGCGAGCGACGAGATCTACTAGAAGATTCTCCAAGGTGTCGACCATTAGAAGGGGTATCATTGTGGACCTTCCTTAGGGCCCCTCTTTGACATTTGTTTTTGTTTGGGGCTGATCTCCGGGAAGCATCACTAGATGTCACACCCAAATCTACTATTCTTTCTTTTCTTTTTTCTTTTTTTTTTTTCATTTCTTCAAGGCTTTGGCCTCAAGAATTATTTTTCTTTCCATCGGGACCTTTCAGCATTGGATCCCTGAACATATGGTTCAGGAGTCACGCCCTGATGTTCACCGCATGGAATTTACTTTCTTTCTCTTCTTTCCGTCGCAATAGATAGGTGCTCCCTTTGCTGAGTTCTCCTTGTCTCAACCACGAGTGGCCACTGGAAACTTCTCTTCTTCATCCTTTTCTCTTTCATTATTTTTAGAACTCGGTATACTCAAGCTGAAAGAGTTTCAGACTCTTTCTTCCTCAGAGGGATTGGGGCTTCAAGCCGTTGATCCCAAAAAGATTACTTTAGCTCTCCAGTAGAACTATTTCTTTTTACCCATTTAACATTTGTAAACCCATTCCAGGTTGGAATGGAAGCTTTAGGCTCTTGGGCCGGCAGGTTAGAGGGATGGGTTAAGAATTGTTGCTGAGCTCGAAGTTTAGAATTCTTCTTCCTTCTCTACCTCCTAGTGAGCCATCCTCCAGATGAGGAAGCCTCAGCATCATATTTCCTGGGTGGAAACAAAGCGATTGGCAGAGTAGTGGTGTTGGCAATCACCACTGAGATCTTCCCACCAGCCATGACTCTTTTGGTGGTTAGAGTTTTTGACTTGAAAGACGTTCAAATACAGAGACCCTCTTGCAAGGATTTTCAAAAGTAGCAGTGGCTTGCGACGCTGGAAGATGCGCCCAGCGTATAGGAGTTTAAGTAGTTCTTGCAACCATTGCAGGAAAATTAACACTACCAAATTGGATGGTTGCTCCAGTATTTCTAGTTTTAATGATTGTATTTGCGACCTGAATACTAGGACCACACCCCAGTTGGACAGTGAATGAGGTATTTTGTAGATTCATCTACATGAATAAAAGGTAACGGTTAATAATCAAAATATGATAAATCACTCCACACTTTCAAAGTGTAGAGACTTACATAGAATAGAAAATAAAAGCATATAAGAAATTCAAATAATATAAATTTAAAATACTGCTAAATGCATTATCTTAATGAATTTATTTGAACGATCATTCTTTAGAATATTCAAATATCTAATTCCTTGAATGATCATTTTTAAAGAGTTATGAGTTTTAAGCTCAAATTGAATTTTTTTGTTGCTACTATAGCGTTGAGATGACAAGCCAAAGATGGAAAGAGAAACTAATCTCCAATGGAGTAGCCAAAAATCTATGGGCTCCATAAATTTTTGCCTCGGCCTCCTCCTACTTTAGCTTTTTCTTCTATGAGGGAGTTTTAACGGAATAAGTTCAAGGGTAAATTTTGGAAGGTAGATTGGTTTGTAGATAAGACACAACCCTGATATTTCACCCTCATCTCGCAAGGACTTTATGATATGAGTTTTGGTTTCTTATAGGTGCAAGCCCCTATAGTTAATTACCCCTCTCGGTAATAAGAGAGAACTTTTGATTAAGGCTAGTCGTCAATCAAATATGTAGAAAATATGTGCATCTGGATTATAGTAGCATCATAGATATGGATTTGGGAATTTGAAATTTGGGTTGAAATATTTTAGAAAGATTGATATTTAAAATTAGAAATTTCACAACCTTACACTTAAAGTGGATAGTGGGGGAATGGTTGATAGTCCTGATCAAGATCCCATGGTTCCATCATCCCAGGCTATCGTGGTCCCTGGTAACCTTAGTTAGAGGAGATAGTCGACCCAACCTTATAAAAGGATCCTTGTCAGGAGCCATGGGTTGCTTCGTCCAAGAGGACCTTGTAGACCTGGGGTGAGTTTTTATCTAAGAGGACAAATTTGAATCCACCTTAGCTAATAGAGGGCTTTGTGCACTATCGATCATATACTATTGATTAATATTTCAAGGATTTGATGCCACTAAGGAACATATTGGCTCTAGCTATAATCGACATTTTGTGGTGCCATTTAGAGGCAAATCCACTCAGCTTAGAGGCCCTAGGTCATAATCATTTATCCTACAGAGCAATTTGGTGGCAAAACCTCCAGTTAAAGGACATGTACCACGACCTTAATGGTAGGAGATTGTTTTAGAATGGAATCCTTTTGATATTTTTGACTAGGCATTAGCTTTAAGCGAGGTGAAGTAAATTTTCATATTTTTTCATCTCAACAAACTATTACAGATGGTGGATGGATTTTTCTTTAAGTGTTGATGGATTTATTTCAATTTTAAATATTTTTGGATTTTGAGATTTTTGGGTATTGGAGTGGCATTTTGAAAATATTTGTAAATCCCTTCGATTGAGATTTTCATTTAACACGGCCATCATCGGGGTGACTTTGAGGACATTTTCATTTGAAAATATTTTCATTTTGTTGATGAACATTGTCAACTCTATTGAGCTGTCAGCAGAGGAACAGATTTCTCAAGCTTCATGCCTTTGTTTGTGAATTTTCTTTGTTAAAGGCATTGAAGGACAAATATGAATGTATAAAATAAATATTCTGGTCAACTTCATGACCGCATATTTATTCGATGTTTTGAACCCTGTCTACTCCTATTTACCTGCTTAGGAGGATCGTGTTTCATAGGCCTTATATTTTTATTAGTGAATTATTTTGATTATAGGTTTTATGTCTTTACTGTGACTCTTATTGATCCGTATAGAAGGATCAAGTTCAAACTTGAATTCACTTATTAACCCGTACAGTATCACTAGTCGTCACGTGTGTACCAATAACATGCTCATCGAGGCCCATGTGTGTTTATGATTGTGCTCACAAACATGTCGTATTATTTGTGGCATGACATTGTATGGTTGTAGGGATGATTTAGCACATTCACAATGTAAATTAACGATGAATATTGAATGGATTATATTCATCAATAATCTCCCCATATATGTTGATTGAAATCTTGCAACATTCGCATGTGCGTCATTTAGTACTCATGGTGGCTATTGTTCGTATCTACGAGACAGCTAATGTTGGTTGTAGAGGAGCTATTATTATGGGTTGATTATGATCGCTCAAATAAGCTTATACCAAAGCTTATAATGACTTCATGTGTGAATGTTCTCCTGCTCGGATGAAATTCAGATGGATCACCCTCTTTGATTAGCATTTGCAACTCCAAATGGAATGATAATTCTGTAATCTTTATTGAGAGTTTATTGCTATGATCTAAACTCAAGCTTCATTATAGTTCAAGTTCCGAGTACAAGTTCTTTCTTCTTGTTGGTGATTACTTGGTTTTCATCTTTAATTGTGAATAAATCATCTTGCACATGTGTTGTAAGGTTCATTGAAATATCATTATGCCTCCAATTGCAACTTGACTACACATGGCTAATCGATGAAAGTCATCATGGTAGTTGAGTACTTGATGTTCACTAAGATGAATATGATGCATTTAGACTTTTGATTTGCTAATTCATCCAAAGTCTAGTTCTGTGTTTACCATCTAATTTATTTATAGTTCATACTACTCAAGTCTCTTGCGATCAGATTTGAGTTCATGTTTGATTGAGTCCAGGTTCCTTTCGATCATTGAAGTCAAGTTTGGATTTGCAAGTCTTTGCCATTTAACTTAAATCAAGCTTCAAGTTATTTGAATTTAGTTTGAGTTTATCATTTGTTTAGATTCAATTTAAAATCATTCTCAAGTTCCTTATGATATTCTGCATTATTCTTTCAAGTTTAAATCAAGTTTAAATCGAAGTTCTTGCTCGAATTCAAATTTGAGTTTAAGTTCAAGAACTCAAGTTTTATGTGTCTAAAGTCTCATTCAAGTTCTTTGTAGTCCAACCCAAGTCTTTACTCGAGTTCAAATGTTCAAGTCTTATATTTTTCAATTTCATTTGAGTTTAAGCTCATTTAGGTCAGTTTGGTTCAAGTACAAGTTCTTATTCTTCTGAGCACAAATTAGGTCCGAGTCAAATCTCACATTCACCCAAAATTTTGGCAGCCTCCCGACGTCTCCCCCATTTAGTGGAAAACTATAAGAAACTAGGCCTTCCTGCCACAAGCAATAAAGGTGTATATGGTAGGTGTCCTCGGACGAGGACACCGTGGCCGTGATCTTTATCCCCACCACGCGCAATAAAGGCATGTATGGGGTTTTTTACTGTACCTATTTTAAAAAGCAGTTTGCTTCTCCCCCCGGCTCGGAGGTACTTATAAGTAACCCCATCTCGACGTAGGTGCCGCACCAGGTTCCCATCCCACCATGCACAATAAAGACGTGTATAGGAAATTTTTCGGTGCTCCATAAACTTTGAAATTGGGCTTTTAGATGATAACCCGTCTCATCGTAGCCATCACACCGGGGTCCCATCCCACCATGAGCAATAAAGGCGTGTATAGGCGATTTTTTGCTGCACCGTTAACTTCGAGGGCGAGAATCTAAGTTTAGGAAAATTTGTACCTTCGTGAAGTTGACGATGTTGGCTCAGAGCATGGGAGGAGCACTTGTATTTTGCTTCTTCATTTTTTTATTGATTATAAATAATTAGAATAATAAAAAAAACTAATTAATCTTACTTAATATAATTAATTATAAAAAATAATAATTAATTAGTTAATTATAATTAGCATATTAATTATAATTAGTTATAATTAATAATATTTAATTATGATTAATAATAATAAAATATAATTAATATTAATTATAGTTAAAAATAATTAATAATATTTAACTATAAATATTTATAATTAATTATAAATAATAATTATTTATAATCAACTAATTTATTATAATTAACTAGTTCATTATAATTAATTAATTTAATAATAATAATAATAATAATAATAATAATAATAATAATAATAATAATAATAATAATAATATAAAAATAAAAGAAATTCCCTTTTCCCCTCTCTGGTTTGGGGGATTTATGGGATTTGGCCAAAACAGCACGTGAAAGCGAGGTAATAACCTTCTTAGCTAGCGAGCCTCAGTCGCTACTTCTAATCCAGTAGGGAGAGAAAGTCGTCGACAGAGCGAGGTGAAGGGTCGGACATGCTAGTGCTTGGAACGGGTAGGTGGAATCCTCCCTCTCTCTCTCTCTCTCTCTCTCTCTCTCTCTCTCTCTCTCTCTCTCTCTCTGCTTGTGGCTATATTGAGATCAGGAGTAACAGGATTTGATCGGATGAGGCATCGAAGTGGATCGGAGAAGTAGGAAGGGCCAATTGAGATATCCAGTCCTTAGGCTTGGAGTCAGTAGGAGGTTGTGAGGAAGAAGGCAGTAGTATGGCTCAGGTATAGGGTTTGGTTGTGTGTGGATACAAATTGTTTCCCTAGATCTTCCCTCTTCTTGCATTTTATAACCGAGAGAGGAAACGATGATCAAGGCTAGTTTCGCACAGGAAATGCGGAGAAATGACTGGAGCGACAACGTTTTAGCGTGATCTCGGTGGGATTCATGAATCCGACGGGTAAGATGTATGGTGTGTATTTCTCTTGATTTTTGTTTCTTTTGGCTATAATCTATAGGTCAACAGTACCACACTTAGAATATGACAAAGCAAAACAAGAAATAAAATCCCCCTTGTGATTTTGAATCAGTCAACCAAAACCACACCTCGCACGAGAGTTATAGCACCATGAATGTTAAGCTTAAATTCACCAAATGAAGGATTCAGCTACATCTCAGGTCTAATAATTTTATTATGGGTAATATTATCGCTATTTAACTTAAAGAAAGATAACCAATTATTTCTCCAGCTAAAATGCTTGGGAGAAAACGAAAGGCCAAAAATAGCTACTGGATTTTGAACTCCAACTTATGAAGACCTTTTTTTAAACACATATTGAGTTCCTTATGCTTGAGTTATTTCTTTCCTCCCATGAAAAAAGAAAAAATAAGTAAAAAAAATAATAATAGTGATATGGCCTTTCGTATTCTTCCCAAACCAACAATTAAGAAAAGCAAGAACATTAGTCCAAGAGAAATTAATGCTAATATGAAAACCTCTCTCCAGAGCCATCCAAATATTGACAGCCATAGAAATATTAAGGAAAACATGAGAAATAAAATTTTAGATGTAAAGCGACATTGAAATTTGGAAGCCAAATTAGTACCAATGGCTTGAATCGTACTAGCAATAGGGATAAACCCTTTTAAAATTCTCCAAACAAGTATAGATGAAATAACAAGAGTAGTAGTATTTCATATTTTCAAAAAATATAAAAAGAATTCTTTTATTTTCTAATAAAATGCCAACATGTAGAGGACTAAAATTACCAACATAGAATAATTTATATATAATTTGATAATTGCAATTCAAATTAATAAGTATATCACAAATAACATCTACTAATCTTTGAGGAACATACCCTAGAAGCCTACTAGTGGACCTATTCACATTGCTTAAGAACAAAGACATTTTCAATGAAGAGATAGAATGAGTGTTTAGATAAGAATCAATTGATCCATCTCTAGACCAATCATCCTGTCAAAAATGGGAAGACCCATTACAAATTCCCCTTGAATAGCAGACTCATCACTCCATTTAATTTTACAAAGCCTTTTCCACCCTTAACACTTTCCTTGTTGAAAAAAGGCCAAAGAGGCATGCATGTTGTTACAATACTTATGGTGCATAAAATTGCCCCACAAAGAATTATTTCTTCTAAATTTCCACCAAAGTTTAATCGTATTATATGTCTTGACAGTTATTTCCTCCAGAATAAAGTTAATCAAATCAAGGCCTACATTTTTTAACTATTCATATTGTACAATGTTAATACATATAGATGACTTATAGAGTATGAAATTCTTTTCATATCGGATCGTACCAAATGAACTCGTTCATTTTGAACTATTCATAATGTACAATGTCAAGTCATACAAAAGACAAACAGAGTACAAAATTCCTTTAATACTAAATCATACCAAACAAACTCGTTCATTTTGATATGTTCATACTCTACAATTTCAAGTCATTTAGACTATTGATAGAGTATGAAATTCCTTTTGTACCATATCATACCATATGAATACATTCATTTTTTGAAATGTTCATACAATACAATGTCAGACCATAAAGATAACTAATAGTGTACGAAATTAGGATCGTATAAGTTTATACCATACAAATACATTTATTTTTAAACTATTTGTATTGTACGATTTGAATTTGTATTGACGACTAACAATGTATGAAACTTAGTTCATTCCAGTTCATTGATTTTTTTAATTGATCATACAGTACGAATGTAAACAGGTTCATCTGAAATTTTTAGTTTTTTTAGCAATTTTTATGTGGTTTCTATGTAAAGAGTCCTAAAAACTATCATATTAAAATTTGCCTCAAATTTCTCTTGAGAGGGACCATTTTGGACAGTGTGTTTGGCAAAGATTTTATAAGTGAAGAGTGAGAGATCTAGTGAAGGAAAGTTGTGAGGGATCCACATGGTTTCCCAAAGTGAGGTTCTCTTTATCTTCTTCAAGTTTATGTCCATCTTATTTGGAGCCTCTCAATAGAAGATTGTCGACATTGGATAAAGGTACTCTGCCTTCACCAGGAGGGTGGAAAAGGTTATCAAGGTTCCCTACCTTCACAAGGAGGGAAATAAAGGATGTGACGATTATCTGCCTACACCAAGAGGGTGAAAAAGGATGAGTAGGTACTTTATGTTTACCAGGATGGTGAAAAAGGATGAGAACGTATGTTGTCATCACTTGGAGAGTTTAAAAGGAGGCAGTTCTCTATCGCATTAGGTTGGTGGAAAGGAGATTGTAAGGACTTGTTTTCCTTACTTTTGGGTTAAAAGGAGTATGTTGTGTTTAATACAATATTTGAAGGAGTCTCTAGGAAGTGGATGTAAGTCTAGTTAAAATGAAATAGTATAAATGATGTTCTTCTATTATCTTTAATTTTTCCCACATATTTATTTTACTGCAGTTATAATTTTATGGTTAAAAATTATCTATGGTAATCATTTATATAAACCAACTTCTCAAGATTAGTGATTTAACTTTAAAAATATCTAAATAGGATTTCAAATATCCAAGAATTTTTTAAATTAACCAATTCACCCCCCCACCCCCCCCCCCCCCCCCCCCCCCCCCCCCCCCTCTTGGTTAGCATGGGGACAGTTCTATACGGTCTAACAACCTACAAGAACTTTCAACCTTTGCACCCTAAATGAAAATAAAGAATTTTATTTTTATTGGTGTATTCGTAAAATTGAAGTTTGAGAGACTTTAATGAAAATGAAGTGTGGAAAAGCAGTTGCTACTGATAATATTCTAATAGAGATATGAAAATACTTAGGAGATGAAGGAATGTCTTAGCTTACTAAACTTTTAAATGCTAATTTTAAGACTAAAAAAATGTCAGATGAGTGGAGAGTGAATGTGTTAATTTCTATTTTTAAGAATAAAGGAGATACATAAGATTGTGCAAATTATAGAGAAATTAAGTTAATGTTTCATACTTTAAAATTATGGTAGTGAGTTATATAGTGTAGATTTTGGCATGATTGTAATGTTTGTCAAAATCAATTTGGATTCATGTCGGGTAGGTCTACTATGGAGGCCATATTTTTATTGAGAGGTTTTATGGATAAATATAGAGATAATAAGGTGGATCTTTATATGATATTTATTAATTTAGGGAAAGCAAAGTTCCAAGGCAAGTGCTATGGAGATTTTATGAAAAGAAAGGTGCTAATAATGCATATATTCAAATCATTAAAGATATGTATGTAGGAGCTATTACTTCTATTCAAACACAAGGTGGTTTGACCAAGTATTATCCTATTTATATTGGATTACAACAAGGATCGGTCTTAAGCTCATATCTTTTTTCCTTCTTTATGGATGTTCTTACTTGACATTTGCAAGAGAATGTACCTTGGTGTATACTAAGGCTTTTAAAACTGGACCAGACCGACCGGTTCAACCGGTTGAATTGCAAATCAGTTGGCCGACCGATTACATTTCTCTTGAGAATAATTTTCACATTGAACCTACTTCAAACCGTTCGAACTGCCGGTTCAATTTAAAATATTATTCTTATTTTAAACAAAATATAAATCTATCTTAAAGTGAGCAAATTTAATATTTCTTTTGCAAGTAGTGAGGTAATTAAAATTAATTTGTAAGATCACCTCAAATATTATGGATATTTTATTGCAAGATAATTTGGGCTTGTATTATTTACATAAAATTGTATTTTTTATTTTCTTCTTTTAAGCCATTTGGATTAGTGAAGTTTTAATTGCAATTTGATTGGGTTGTACTCGCTCGTATAGGAGAGTACTTAGGTTGTAAAGAACTTCTTTGGTTTAAAGAAGTAAGGTTTGCAAAGCAAACCTGGGATTTGTGAATTCTAACCCGAGAGTTTGCTAGCATGGACATAGGTCATATTGGAATCCTGCTCGAACCATATAAAAATATTGTGGCTCTTATTTTCATTTCTTGCATCTATTTTTCTTTTTCTTTTCCACAAAAAAAGTGTGATTTCTTTTTCTTTTCAAAATTGCTTTAAAATTATTTTAATTTTCTTCATTTAATGAAATTTTTTAAAACCCCAATTCACCGCCCCCTTTTGGGGTGCCATTGTCATCCAATAATTGGTATTAGAGCCTCGGCTCTTTTTATTTTGGCTTAACATCCTAGATTAGATCCACTTATAATCTATGGCATAAGGTTTTCCTAAGGGTTTACTTCCTGAAGGACAATCCACTCATCATCCTCTATTGTTAGATGATGTTCCTTTTGATTATTAGAAAAATAGAATTAGCACATTTTTAAGAGGGCAAGACTCTCGTATGTGGCACATGCTTACATGCCAATAACATACACCCGCTAAAGAAATTAATGGAATTAAATTTGAAAAACCTTTTGATGAATGGACTGCATTAGAAAGGGAATTAGATGAGTTAAATTATAGGGCATGTAATACATTGCATTGTGTACTTATTCTAGATGGTTACATGAAAATTTCTATGTTAAATTCAGCAAAAAAAATTTGGATAAATTAATTATAACTTCTGAAGGCACTAGTGAGGTTAGACATGCTCACATAAATAGACTTGTTCATGCATATGAATTATTTTGTATGTCTCCTTCTGAATCTATTTTTTTTATGTATACATGATTTATGAAAATAAATAATATATTGTATTCTCTTGGAAGAATATATAAGAATCAAGACTTAGTCTATAAGATTCTTATATGTCTTCTAAATGAATGGGATGCTAAAGTGACTACAATTAGTGAGGCTAAAGATTTATATATTTATCCACTTGATTAGATTTTGGGTTCTTTGATAGCACATGAATAGATTATAGCTCAAAGGAATATATTGGATGGATCTTAAAAGAAAGATGAAGAGAAAGGTAAAACTATTGCCTTGTAGGTTGATGATAATGATGAACCTAGTTCATCAAGCTCTAATGAAGATAGCGATGAGGTTTCCATGCTTTCAAGAATACTTTGAAGCTTACTAAGGAAGAAAAATCAAAGGTATAAGAAATCCAAAATATATAAATTTCAAACTAAGACGTTTCTTGCCTTTTTTTTTTGATAAAAGTATTAATGCATTAAAAGCTAGGAAAAAGCATAAAGAACTACAAACATGATTCCTCCTTCACAAATTGAACAAAAGAAGGAGGAATCTTATCCAAAGTAATGTCTTCCCAAATAAAGCTACTAAGGAGACCATAACTAGCACACAATTCCGCTAGTTTATTTCCTCCTCTAGGAATGCATTTAAAAATAACATAATTAAAATCATTGAAAAAGTTTAACTCATCTTGATATTTGAATCTGTGATCCTTAGCATCTTGAATCACCTTAATGACATTGAAGTTGTCACTCTCAATATTAGCTCCTTTGTACTTGAACATCCAATCTATTATAATATTCTTCAAATTCTTGATAGTCATAAATTCCAATTGGTATATGTCCCAATGGATACAAGAATTCCCAAAAGCCAATAAGAATCTTCCTTTGCATTCTCTGATAATACCTCCAACTCCTGCTCTATACAAAGAAGAAAGAGTAGCATCTACATTGATTTTTAACCAACCGGGTTGAGGGGGATGCCAAGCATTCAATAGTCTAGAAGACTGATTAACATCCCATGATTCTGGCAATTGATTATAAATCAACTTAGAGTAAGAAGATTGGCTGATTGCTTGGACAACAATAGAGGTAGCAATTTCATTCATGCCTTCATGAACCAAATTGTTTCTAGCCTTCCATGAAAAGTATAGGACATTGAAGAAGAGATTTAGAATCATACCATCATTCTTAGAGATATTGTTTATCTTTTTTTTGAAGAAAATGCTAAAATGCATTAAAACTCAAAAACCAAAAAAATTACAAATCAAGTCTTACCTAAAGCATCACATTCCTCCTTCAAGCAATATAAGAAAGGAGGAGGAATAAAATCATCTTGTAGATCTTCCCACAAAAAGGATCTAGCTAAAGACAAATTAGCACAAATATCAGCTAATTTGTTACCACATCTATTCGAAAAGGAAAAAACAACTTGATTAAACTTCAGCAGAAAGGCCAAATTATCATCAATCAATCTACTAACCATCCATGATTTGACTGAATTTTGAAGCATCTTTATGATATTGAAGTTATCCCTTTCGATGATGACACCTTGTGCTTTAAACATCCACTCCTTAACCACATTTTCCAGATAAAAAACCGCTAGAAGCTCTAATTGTGAAATGTCCCAATGCAAACAATGAGCTCCAAAAGCAACCAAGAATCTACCTTTCTTATCTCTAGCAACGCCACCAATCCCAGCCAAATTATCCCTTTTCAGAGCTGCGTCTATATATTTTTAATCCACCCGGGTGGAGGAGGATGCCAAGGAAACAACAGCAATTGCTGATTAGCATCCCACTTATCCAGTTGAATATTTAAAAAGTTACTTCTAACAACAAAGGAAATAGCATTCGCAATAATAGTATTATCCGAATCATCCTTATCACCATGAACCACCTTGCATTTACTCTTCCAAACAAGTACAAAGAATGTTTGCACTAAGAGAATTTTTTCCCACAAGCCTTTGAAGGCACTCCACGCAATCCAGAAAGCAGTTAAAAATCAGAATTGAAAAACCCCGGCTGTTCAGTAAAGATACTACATTCCGGATCTTGAAACAATTACCAACCAAATGAAAGTTATCCTCATCTACTCCACAACCTCTCGGGCAACTTGGAAAATTGTTTAATCTCCTATTTACCATGAAAGTATTGGACGAAAGGGCATTTTTGCAAAGTCTCCACCAAAAAAGTTCAATTTTTGGTTTTAACTTAAGCTTTTTCATCCAATTCCAATGAGCAAACTCTTCCTCATGAACCATAGCTGCTTCAAATTCCAAGGCCGTGATAGATTTCCCAGAGAACTTACATTTCAACTCTAGCACATCTGAATTTCTGTTGATATTAATAGGAATATTAGAAATTATCTCCATAAGCTGCTCCTCAAAATTGACTTTAAGCTTCTCACAATTTCATTCGCCGTTTGAAATTAACTTTAAGCTTCTCACAAAATAACCCTCTACCACCCTCAATCTTCGGCTTACAAAGCAAATACCAAGAAGCATAATGGAGACCATATTGTTTATCCACCTACAGCATCCTTGGAGGTTGTTGAATTCAGCCAAAACAAAGCCCCATTTGTTAAGAATATTGTTCACCTCTTTGATTTTGGAACAACCACCAAAAATGTGCTCCATATCTTCTCTACCAATAAAGCATCTTGGGCATTTATCATTCTCTTTTAATCTTCTTTGAACAAGAAATTGAAAAGTAGGTAATGCATTTTTGAGAATTCTCCAGATGAAAGTTTGAACCCGTGGATTCACTTTTGCCTTCTTTATCCAATAAAAAGGTATCCAGTCCTCATCTTGTTGCTGAAATTCTCTAATCATTCCAGGAATAGATCTTCTTGGACCTTCATAGATGAGTTCTTTGACATCATCATCCAAAATTTTATCAATTTTCATATTTAGAATGAGATCTACCAGAACTTTAACAAAATTCTGCATCAATTTTTCCTCATTCCAGCAACCGTCTTAAATGAAACTGCTCAAAAACTGATCTCCATCATCTTGAGTGATAACAAAAGTAGGCCAATCATTGATTCTTCTATCAAGTATCCACTTATCCTTGAATACTTTGATTGAATTCCCATTCACTACTTTCCATCTGATAAATGGTTCCAATACTTTGCCTCCATTGCTTAAAATTTTCCAAGAGGAAGAAGTTTTCTTTAAGCCGTGATTCCCAAAACAAGTACCATACTTAGGAGCTAAAGTTCTATGTAATAAAACTCCTTATTATTAAGGAATCTCCAAGATAATCTAGCTCTAAGAGGAGCTACCCTTGTATTTGAAGAATGTAATCCACAACCACATTTCTTCATTAGCTGAAAAAAGTTATCCCAGCTGATATAATGAAGTCCTGGATTTCCACCAGATTTCTTCCAAAGAAATCCTCTACAAATTTTGTCAATCTCCGTAAGGACTTGCACTGGCACCAAAGAGTGAGAGCTGAAATAGTTGGGAATTGCTAGGATAACAGTTTTAATAACAACAATCTTACCTGCTAGTGATAAAGACTTTGTTTCCCAAGTATTGAGTAATTTAAGAGCTTTCTCAATGATGAAATAGAAGTCACTAGCCACCATTCTTCTCAAAGTCATCTTAATGACAAGGTAAACAAGTTCCTTTACTTGTTTAAATCCCATAATTCTGGATATCTATTTCTTCTTCCTTCTTTTAACATTGCTTCCAAATAGAATGGCAGATTTCTCAGTGTTGATTTTTTGTCCTGTCCACAAGCTAAAGTTAGAAAGAATGTCTTTAAATTCAAGAACCGCCTTCCGTGTAGCTACTGAGAAAACCAAAACATCATCAGCAAATAGTAAGTGTGATATCTGAGGACTTTTGGAGCATACTCCAATCCCAATTGAAGAATGTGTAATGCATTTGTAAGAAGCTGGGATCATAGGATAAATAAGATGAGGGGAAGGGGCACCCCTGATGAAATCCACTTTCAGCCTTAATCCATCCAGATAGTTTCCCATTTATAATAATAGAAAATCTGGGATTTAAAACACATTCCAATATAAGATTTGAAATCATATTTTGGAAATCAAAGTAGTTCAAAACCTGTTTTAAAGTTTTCCAACTCATAGAGTCATATGCTTGCTCCATGTAAACTTTGTAAGCCACCATCCCATTAGCTTCCTTAGAGTACCGAAATTTATGAAACATTTCATGGGAAATGAGTTTGTGATCTGAGATTGATCTTCCTCTGATAAAAGCAGTTGCTCCTCTGTGATTAGCAATGGAATAACCAGATTAAGCCTATTCAAGATAACTTTTGCAGCAATTTTGTAAACTGAATTGCAAAGGGTTATAAGCCTATAATTTGAAGGCATCAAAGGATTAGAGACCTTTGGAATGAGAACCACAAGTGTGTCTTTCCAATTACAATCCATACTTCCATAATTCAGAAAATGATTTAAAGCTCTTACAAAGTCTTCTTTTATAATATTCCAGTAAAATTTGATAAATGAGTAAGTAATCCCATCACTACCCGGAGCAATGTTATTACCCAGATTTTTTATGACAAATTCAATTTCCTCCACTGTGAATTCCTTGGACAAGTTATACTTTTCATCCATACTCAAAATCTTTTTAGGATTTGGCCAATCATTCAAATTACAACTTCTCTGTTTCCACTTGTTGTTGAAAAACTGCATGAATACTTCTTCAATTTGGCTTTGTTCTTCAAAAACTACTCCATTTTAATTTTTGATTTTCAATATTATGTTGCCAATACTTCTAGCACTAGCAAAAGAGTGATAGAATTTTGAGTTGCAATCTCCCTCATTCAACCATTTTACTTTAGCTCTTTGTTTCCACCAGCTACATAACTGAGCCATAGTAGAGTTTAGTTCAACAGCTTTAGATTTCATCTTCCAATAGTCTTCTTCAGATAGCCACCCAGTTTCAAATTCAATAATTTGTAGTTTAAAAATATCCTCCATTAAACTACTTTTAAGATCTTCAAGATTCCTCAGCTTAGCCTTGCTCTAGAAGAACAACGATTTAAGCGTTCTTTTACATTTGGCATTTAGAATTTATGAATAATCCCCATTATATTTCTTGCTCCATTCCTTCTTCGCCACAGCAAATGATGCTGGATAAGACCCCCATATATTCTTAAAGATAATTCTCTTCTTATAAGTGGAATTAGAATTGCATAAATTAAGAACCGAAGGCCTGTGATCGGATGCAATTCTAGCTAGATGCCTCATAGTTAATTGAGAGAAATAATTCAAAGTAGAAGAATTAAGGAAGCACCTGTCAAGTCTCTCCAATATCCGTGCACCTCCAGATTTGTTGTTGCACCATGTATACCTTGGACCTATAAATCCAATCTCATGTAAGTCATTGTTAGAAATGAAAGATCCCATTTCTCTAGCTCCTTGAGAAAAACAGAATTTTTTCCCTCCTCTTTTGTCTTCTTTGGAGGTGAGACAATTGAAGTCTCCCCCAACCACCATCGGATACTCTTCCACATTATAAAACTCCAACAGCTCCCATAACTCCCTACGTTTGATTGTTTCCTTGCTTCCATAGACCGAAGCCACTCTCAATTTACAATTTCTATTTATGGTCAAGTCTCCAATGAGACATTGGGATGAAGATCCCACTTTGGTAAACTCAGCAATATTTGAATTACAAAAAACTATAATTCCCCCAGAAAGGCCATTAGAAGGAACCAAATCAAATTCCCATTCTTATCCCATAAGTTTCTTCATTTCTCTTATATCAAAATAAGATATTTTTGTTTCTAGCAAACCCAAAAAGACAACATTATGTAATTTGACAATTTCCTTCATGTATAGAGAAGCACTTCTATTCTTTGCTCCTCTACAATTCCAAAATACCAATGAATTCATTGAAGAAGAGATGTAAGAGTCACTCCCACTTTGCCTTTCATATCCAACTCCAATCTTCTACTCCTTGTGATATAGTTAATAGGTCCAAGGTCTTTGAGCTGTTTGGATTTATTCTTCTTCATACGACTAGAATAATCACCTTTATAAGTTGCATTAGAGTCTTCAACTACAATTTGTTTCTTTCCTTCCATCTCATCATACAGATTCCCTTCTTGCAATAAACCAGCATCCAAATTCTGATTGATCTCACCTTCCATTAAGCCATTCAAAACATTAAATCTGTTTTCATTTAAAGGATTGTTAGAATCATTCCTTTCAACCTCCTCCTGCACTTCTTTTTTACCACCCTTGTTAGCTTCAGCATTTGCTTTTCTAGGATTATTTTTCTCAGCCATGAGAGAATTTTCATTATTAATGCCAGCATCTTCTATGTGATTTCCCATATCTTCTTTCTTTTTATAATCTACTATTTTTCTCCAAATTATCTTTTTACTAGGAGCTTGAGTAAATCTTTTCGAATGATTCTGAAAATTCTTCCTTCCTCAGTTTACAATTAACCAAGGTCCATATCTACTTGAATTGACCTATTCCACTTCATCTTGTAAAGTAGTTTCTTTCCTTGCCCTGTCAGGAACATTTTTCAGCTTCTCCTTGCTGCTTATTTTGGTAGAATCAATACCTTCTCAACAAAATTCTTTAGAATGCCCAATGAAACCACAGTTGAAACAGAAATTTGGGATGCGTTCATATTCTATTTTTTTGATAGAATTTCCAGTTGACTCCTTCTACCCATACTCCCACCGGCAGCTTTTTGTCTAGTTTGATTCGGACACACACCATTCAAAATTCTCTGCATCCCCATTGGAACATGTTTCCATCAAGCCAAACTGGTTTTCCAACCATTGAAGCTATTCTGCATATATTCAAGTTATCCCAGCAATGCAATGGAAGGCTTGGAAGCCTAATCCATATGGGAGATGACAATCCTTTAAGAGAATTAGGATCAAAGTTTTGGGACCATTTGTCCATACGAACAATCTTCCCATTTACAAACTAAGGTCCATTAGATAGGACCAACTCCATACTCTATTTTTCATGGAATGAGCACAGCACCCAACCCAAGCTAAGCATGGTAAGGTGAAATTTGCCATATTGATCCCACTGCCTTCTCAATTCCTTACTGATAACTGATATTGGAGGTTCCCCACAAAAATTTTTGATAACCAAAGAGTTAGCTAGTCTATTGGAATTTTCTTCCTCATTCTTCTCATGCAATTTCACAGTCATCTCGTCTTCAGACAAATAATCGCCGAGTTGCAGATCTTCAACTGAAATGTTTTCTCTTCTCTTCCACACATTTGTTTGTCCAGCATATGTAATGCGTTCAGCAATTTGAATTTCTTCATTACCACCTCCCGTTTCTGCTGATTCCATTTCTCTCACCTTTAGTAAGTCCCTGAATAGAACTCTATTATCCTTTTCCGGAATTGCCTTATCGACACCTTCATCCATGCCGTCTTGCAGAATTGTTGTTGAATTACCTTCATAATTGATACCTTCAGTCTCCACAGAAGTCGCCTTGTCTGCATTATTCAGAGCTAAAAATCCATTGACGGAAACTAACTTCTCAATAGGCATTAATTTATACGGAGAAGTTTCATATCCATTATCGTACGTCATAAGAGTTCTGGATTTACTCATATTGAGATCATTTGCCAAAATCACATTCTTTCCTTTGCCAATTACCTCAGGCTCCTTCTTCTCCTGATATCTCCCTTCATTCATAACCAGACTTGTGCTTCTGACATTGCATCTGTTGTTCAAATTTGAATGTCTATCATCGAAAGCAGGAGGAGATGATGGAAATGATTTAGCAGTAGTTAACGACGCCCTAGCAGATGGGCGACGATCATCTTGTTTAACTCCGGCCATTGGTTGCCAGCGAACATCGGCCTCCATTCGTTCTTCATTAATCACGCAGGGAACGAAATTTGAAAATTCTATTGAAACGCCAAATCTCCTTAAAGTTTATCTCTCTTGAATAAGGATTAGTTTGTCTTCTAATAAAAAATTTGTTATTTCTTGCAAGAGATGGGATTATTTGTTACCATTGCAAAAAACCTGGACATATAAGAGGAGATTTTTCGGATCTTATTGATTCAAAGAAGAAAGAGATGGATGTAGAGAGAAAGAGTGAAAAGAAAGAAAAGAAGCATTTCAAGAAGAAGAAGAAGGCTCTATGGGCTAACCCAGATTCAGATGAATCAAAGTCATCAGATGAAGAGGTGAACATTTGCCTTATGGCAGGAGGAGAATCAGATTGTGATTCTCAAGAGGTATGTAATGATATTTCTTATAAAGAATTAGATGATGCTTTTAATGAATTACTTATTGAATATAGAAAATTAAAAAAGAAAATATAATGCTTTAGAAAAAGAGCATAAAAATTTAGAGATGCATTTTCATGATATAAAAAATGAATGTGATGATTTGAAAAATAAATATAATTCTTTATTAGATCGTTCTTTACTAGTTTGTAAACTTGAAAGAGAAAATATTCTATTAAAAGCAAGACTAGATTTATGCATGAAATCACATGTTTATTATAAATCTCCACCAAGTACAACATCAAATAAAAATTCTTCTTGTATGTCAGATAGAAATCATGCTAAGCCATATGCAAACACTAATATTTGGTGCAATTATTGTGGTAGAAAAGTACATATTTCATTTGATTGCAATGCTCATAGATCACAAAATGCTAAACAATCATCTTTTGTATGGGTTCCAAAAAATACAAGCACTTCAAATATTATACACAATAGATATCATACTACTCATTTGGAATGTGGACCCAAAAATATTTGGGTTCCAAAAGTTTACATTTGATTTTCTTTTGTAGAAATGCCTTCAAAGTAAAGTCAATGAAGGCATGTGGTTCTTGGACAGTGGATGTTCAAGACATATGATGGGAGATAAAGCAAAATTATCTACATTAGAATCAAGTGATGGAGGTTATGTCACATATGGAGATAATGCAAAAGAAAAGATTATTGGCATTGGATTCAAATGTAAGAACTCTATTGTTGACCTCATTATTTGAGGTCAATTTCCCTGGAATCGACTCTAGCACATAGGTCTTCGTAGCCTAGTGTAGACATCGCCCATAGGATTTCCCTTAGGTGGATACCCATTGACGTAGCATCGGCTCGACCCTTCAATTCAACCCAAATCAAAATCGATTCGATCTAAATCTAATTCAAAATCAAATCAATTCGCCTCGACTCAATTGAATTCAAATCGTTATAAATGAGATGAATTTAGTATTTTAGAATTATTTCTATTTTTAAAATTAAATCAAAAACATATATTTTAAATTATCAATTATTTTCTAAATAATATTCTAAATCAATTTGAACTATAACTAACTCCTAAATTTATTTTAAGATACGATTAAATCCTAGCCATTGATTTTGAATTAAGAAAATGGTTTTGAATTTGTTTAGATCGGTTCAAACCAAAACCTCCCACGTCTCTCTCTCTCCCTCATATTTCGAAAAAAAAAAACTCATAGAGGAAACCGACCCCAAATTCGCAAAACAGCCCAGGCCACCTACACTCAATTCGCGAACCACCCCATCTCCTCAGCAGTTCGCACGAAGCCCTCTCTCTCAGCAGTTCACAAAATCTATCAGCCCTCTCATTTTTTGAAAACCACCTCACATAGCCCGAACTCTCTCCATTTTGCACAGACAGAACGGAACTCCCCTGACTTCATCTCTTCCTAGTTCGCGAAACCCCCAAACATGTCGCCTCTTCTTCGCAGGAAATCCAAGGCCAAGCCTCTCTCACATTGACACCACATGCTCTCATTCACACGAAGTCCCTGCTGAGTGCTGACGTCTCCTCCCAGGCCAGCAAAACCAAGCCTCATCTCTTGAAACTACTCCCTCACGATCTCTCTCTGGATCACGTAAGAAGCACAAACGAAACTCCAGGTGAAAGAAATCCCCATCCCGTCGGCCTCCTCGTCTCTTGTTACTCCCTTGATTTCCCAAGCTCTCACTTCCTCTACCCTAACCGATCCATCCATTCAATATTTAGGTATATCTCTACCCATTTCCTTTCTTTAATTTCTTCTGCATACTATTTTTATGTTTTCAATCAAAAGAATTTCAAGATTATCAGAAATAAAATGAAGGATTTATGTCCTTCATTGCTGTGATTCAAAAATCCTTTGAAAGATAAATATATATATTTTAAATCTATGCTCTTCTTCCTCAAGGATATGGTTCAATGTATATATTCTTTCTGCTTATAGTATAAAGATTGATTCGCTACGTTTGCATGACCCTGGATTTTGGATATATATATTTAATGAAAACTTATTGGGTATTTGTAATGGATTTATTTACTGCTTTGCCTATAAAATTCGTTGACTTGTTTGTGTTGAAATTATTCCTATATTTACTATGTATTATTATAAATTTATGTGGGTTGATCATTATCAAAAAAACACTTATATGAGTTGGTATTTTAGAAATTGACTACATAAATCTTCTCTCGCGTAGGACTTTTCTTTGTTTGTGATTATTATTTGGTTGTCTCTCAAGATCCTGCATCAAAAAGAAATCTGTAGGGGCATGAGAATTTTGTTTAATAAAAGAAGTTTACTGTTGTCTTAATGCCTCTCATTTGAAATTTATAAATTACTTTATGTTATCAATTGAATTCTAGAAATAAAGTGTGATTTATTTAGTTATATTAGATTGAAATGCATGCTTTGGAAATACCTCTGTTAGCAATAGTTGTTAGTAATGAGAATGAAATTTTGTTTTGACCCCATTGTTTTGAAAGGCTTGCTGAAATTAAGCTTATGAGTAAGCGGAGATTTGTAAAGTATATTGTGTTATCTTGTGCTGTGATTTCGGAAAAGGAGAAATATTTGAATTCTATAAAGTGTATGGTTTGGTAAATTGGAAGATGTGCATTTTGAAAAGTAGATTAAGTAATTTTGAAGAGTGGTTTATGTTTGATTTGGAAATGTGAAATTGTGTATTTGTAAAGAAAACTGTATGTTTTAAAGGTAAAGTGTATGTATAATTTGAGAAGTAAATTTTGAGATTTCGGAAGAATTAAAAGTGTACATTTTGAAAAATATAAGTGTGAACTTTGGAAGGGTGAGATGTGTAAATTTTAGAAATAAAGCACGTGCATTTTGAAACATGTGTGTTTTGTTTGAAAAAGTGAATTTTGTGATTTTGGAAAATGAAAAGTATTATTTTGGAAATGATAAATGTATGTGTTGAAATTTGAAATATGTAGAAAGATGATTTGAATATTGAAATGTATAGAAGTGTTTTGAAAAAGAATATGTAGAGTATGATTTTGGAAATGGTAAAATATGCAAATGTGAAAGGTAAAGTGTTTATTTTATGAAAATTGTATAAGTTTGGAAAAATGTAAGTGAATGTTGGAAATATATAAAGTATACTTCTAAAAGACAAGGTTCCAAAAAGCAAGCAACAGAACTGGTGCTCAAGCCCGAAGAAAGGTACGTCTTTATTTTCAGTAAATTTCAATTATTTTATTATTAATTATTAAATGTGCTTTCTAATCCTTGTTTTTCCTGTTTTATTTGCATAAACTGCGAGGAATGGTATCGGTCGAGGGAACAAAAGGACAAGGAGCTAATGACGTCAGTTGCCTCTATCCAGCCGGGTAGAGGTGCTACGGGCGGAACCACCGGGTCGTAGCCCCCGGTGACTGTGAGTATTCTAAACTTAGAAAACCTTTAGGGGCCCCTTGATGTGGTATGCGTGAACCATTCCTTTAGGTCCCTGTAGTAACTTCAATTTAATTAGGTTTACTTTTTTGCTTTATTTTAGATCCCTAAACCCCTTTTACACACGCTCAAAGTCCTAAGGGTTAGTAATAACAAATTTTTATCCCATACAACAATAGTGACACTTAAGGAAAAAAATTAAGGATCGGGTCTTAAAAAATCTAGACTTAGGAAGCATGCACACTTTAGGATAGAAACTTATAACATAGAAAATTTAGTGACATCTCACTTTAGAATTAGTAAATATCTTTAAATTAGAATTTAATCAATTAGAAAGCTTTAGCCAATAATTGACTTAGGACATTTCAAAACCTCACAGCCTACTGCACACACTTAGATTTGTTTGTTAGGACAACCGACTCTAGTTTTAGGTTAGGCCGGTGTTTATTTCCTTACTGCACTGTGACGGGCTTTTTCTCGAGTTTTATTGCATGCTGGTAGTAAAATGTTGGTGTGTTTATTTATTTATTTTTTTACTGCACTCTGTGTTGGTTTGATTGATGATTAGATTACCCATAGGCTAGGAGTGATCTGGATTGTTAATATGATTTTCTGCAGGTGGCCACACTCATGTAGGACAGAAAAAGAGGGGCTAATTAATTAACAATAAATAAATGCTACAGGTGCTTCAGCTGCTTAGCCCCCAAATGAAGAAGAGTGTGGCCAAGTGTGGCTTAATAATTTAAATTCAATTGCATATATATATAACTGCGTGGGATGATTTTTGTTATAAATTTCTTAGGATAACCTTGCAGGTGGACTAGATTTTCCTTCCCTTTCTGTGAAATGAAATGTAATGTAAATATAATATATCAAGAGTCAATAAATGTGAAAGTGATTTTTTGAAAGTGGGATATTACATCCAATTTGGAATCCAAAGAAAGGAGAATATACCTTAAAGGATTATTCTCTTTTATTTGGAAAGTCAAATTAGGATGATTCAATATCCGAATAGAAAAGAAAATACCCCTCTTAGGGATGAGTTTCTTTTCATTTTGATATCCAGAACCCGACGGACCCGAGAAGTTTGTAGAAGAAGAAAAGACAGAACAAGAAGATTGAAGAAAGAAGAGGAAGAAATGAAGATTTAAGGAACAGTATATCCTATTTCAAAAAATCACTTGCGTCATTCTTAGGATTAGAATCCGGGTTTGTTGTCAGTGGTGCCCGGCCACTTTACTTTTTTGCAAATTCTGGGTGTAATATGGACATTGGACATTATATTTGGATTATTAAAATTGATTATTTACATTATTTGTGCAGTAGATTTTTTTAGGACCTTGCATGCCGTGTTTTGTTTTAGCCTGGATTCGAAACTGAGAGATTTTTTTTGTAAGGGTACGCTTAAAATTCTTCTACTTGTAATTTTAAATAAAAAAATTTTTTAAGCTCACATAGTAACTCTAACGATCTAAGAAGTAAGCTCGGGACCGCCGAGAGTCAGCATAAGCATATTAATACTTTCTCTTCCTTGTTAGGCACCTCCCCGCCTGCGGGTTCTGGCAGACCACTTGACCTATGAGGGTGCAGTTCTGTCAAGGGGAAGTTGTGCAATCTCTAGGGAAAAATCTATTTTCTAAGCCTAAATTTTTAAACTGCTTCATTATCATTTTATGCATTCGAGTCAATTAGCATGCATTGCATTAGATACAAACTAAAAAGAGTCTAAAATATTAATAGCATTTCTAGACTTTTTTCACCCTACATAAGTTGAGGGGCCAATTAGGAACTGTCTTAGATGTCGGCCCCCAATTCCTTAAAACTTAAATAAACATCCTTACACATCTTTCATAAGAGACTGGACACATGGTTTTAAAGCGCCTAGGTGGTTAGCTGGCTCCCCAATCCAGGCCGGGGTAAGTCCAGATTTGCACTTCATTAGTTAGATTCGAGTCGCTACTTTGTAGTACCCAAATTAAATTTAGGTTCTGAGGCAGATTCTTTTTAGATCTTAAGTCCTCGCCCTCCGGGAATATAATCCCAACTTTCTAATAAAATGTCAATTTAAACATAAAATTTCTCTCTTAAAATGTAAAGTCAAACATAGGATAGACTGAGGTTGCCTCAGAGCTTCTCAGAATCCGGCTCCTCCTACTTTTCCTCCTTTGACTCGCTAATAAATGTTTAACATTGAGCTTTCTCCATGGAAAATCTTTACTTCTGTTCCTTGTCTTCTACTTTGTAGTCAAAAGGGTATGAAATCTCTGCTTTAATCGAGAGTTTTCTTAGGAGCATTCCTCTTAGGATGTAATTAACTATAGGAGCTTGCTCCTATAGGGATTTGAGAACTCCAGACTAAAATAAACCTTGTTTTATTCATATAAAACAAGGGAAGAATCTTTGGGAATGCAGATATCTTTAAAAAACTTTATTTCTAATCTTAAATATGCTCGTAGTATGTTATTATTGTCTTTTCATGCAATATAATTTATTGCTTGTTATATTTAATTTTAGAAATGATGAATTTTATAAAACTCATTCTTGATTTTGGATGTTCTTGAAGAATTTTATGTTCGTCTTACAAGATGATATAATATTCTCTTTGTTATATCTAAATAAAAGAATGAATAAATTTTTCAAAAAAGTTTATTTCTATTTTTAAACACATTTTTAAGAATTTCATGTTTATTTTTTGAAATAATATGCTATTCTTTAAATTGTGTTTGATTATAGAAATATCAATTTTCAAAACCCTATTTTGATATTGAATCCATTATAGAATATTGTGTCAGTTTCTTGAAATTGTACTTTATTCTTAAATGTAGTATTCGATTACAAAATAGGAGAAAATCAAAATCTGCGTGGTGTGACACAAATTTTTCCCACCAAGGTTTTTCTGGCGACTCCGCTGGGGATCAATCCTCTCTCCATCTTTAGCAGTGTTTTATACCCTTTAATCGGTAGTATACTTGTGCTTGTCATAGGTTGTAACTACCTTTCTTCCGCCGGTTATTTTATTCATTTCATTCTTGAATAATTTGGCCGGTATCTAAATAAAAATAAAAATTTAGAGGTCTTATTTTGGACTCCGTTAGAAAATTAATGGGAGCTCCTTTGTAATGGCTTTTTTTTAAAGTAAATTTCCTGTGCTAATTCGAATATTGTAGTTACATTTTTCTTGTAGCTTGATGTTTGACTTAACACTGGGTCCAAAATCCCTTTGCCCAATCTTTAGTAATATGTATAGTTACTTCTTTTAGTAACTTAATGTATTATTTGGATTGGGTCCAAATAACTTTACGTCTTCAAAAATTTTAAACTTCTGTGTCCTAGCAAATATGTTGCAGTTATATATTTTTATAACTCGATATGTGGCTGGACAAATCTCAAGAAATTTGAGCTTTTAAATCAATTCAAAGTTTTCTCCTTATCTAAACTAACATATTATAGTTATATATTTTTATAGCTTAATATGTGTGGTAGGACAAGGTCTAAAAACTCAAACCATCAAATTAAAACTTTTTGCTTGTCCTATTAACATATTGTAGTTACATGTAGCTTGATATGTTTGCTAGGACAGGGTCCATAACCCGATCTATGCAAGATTTTCAAGATTAATGTCAATTTACATTGAGAAAAGTTTGAAGGTTCAAATACAAGTCAAGCTTATAAAAATAATTTTTGCTAGAGAAAATAGCAGGTTGATTTCTTTTAAAAAGAAACTTACCTCTATCTTCCTTAAATTATAATTAAAACTTCATTGGGTTGACTCCTCTAAACATTGAAAGAATAAGACCTATGGTTATCAATGCTAAAATGAAAAGTGTGTTCCCTCTCTCCCTCCACTTGGGTGGATTAATGCTTTAGATGAAGATATATCTAATCTCATTTCCTTTTGGAACCTTAAAGCATAAAAGTTTAGCTAATTTTGCTAAGTTCCTAGCAATTGCTGAATTAAATTCAAAAATATTTTCAAATCTCATATTCAACCATATTATGATTTTTCTAATTTTAGGAATGAATAATTATTGGTTGATATATTGAAGTTTGAAAATATTCTGAATTCCCTCACCTTTAAACCTTCTTGTAGGTTAAAATTTAATATGCCTATAAATCCTATTCCCTAAGAGTACTACATGGATACGACGATTTGTCCTCTGCCATGTGATTTAACTCTGATAGAAAATGGATCTTAAGGCATACAATGAAGATAAATAGACAAGTTGTATAAAAGCTTTTGTTCATCATATGTAGTTTTCTCTTATGATAATATTTTTAAATTAAATATTAGCTAAGTTTACTCTTGGCTTTATTACTCCATTTGAGAAAACTTTTGAGCAATTCTTGTTAAGATTGATCATCTTAAATTCCTCTTTCAGTCAAAGACTTGGGATAATTCAAGGTTCTTTATTAAGGCTAACCCATGATATAATAAACATTTCTTTGTCATGTGGCTTTTCCTTAAAATTAATTGACACGCCTTGAATTAATACCGAGTTTGGTGATTTTATAACATCTTTAATAGTTTTTCCTCTTCAATAGTGATAAAAATTATCATATTTGGGTTCACCCATTATGATATTCTTACATATCTTCTTTTGAATTAAGATCTATATCAATTGAAATTGGAGGTAGAAGTGAGAATTATGTACATCTCCTTGTTGTTCTACATCTCATAAGCATCTTGCGAGTTGATGAATTTATTTTATAATTATCTCAACTAAGTTGTCTATTCGTACTATAGGATCGGGTCCAATTTGTAAATCAATCTTCCTTGTATAAAAGTGTTAATTTTTTTTACTCTTATACTTGGAAGATGATTTTACAACTGAAATAATAATTACAAGATTTAAGTAAAGGAAGCCTCTTAAAAAAAAAAAAGTGGCATCCCTTTCTAAATCTTAAATATCAAAGGACCTATTTATCCTTTAGTATTTTTAACACTTGATTTTGAGAATTCAAAATTTTTGTTCATCATCAAACATTAATGTTCTATTAGATGTAAAATATAAATATCATCTACAAGATTTGAAAATATTGAATTTCTATCTCTAATTTGATTCTCTTTTGACATGATTCTTAATTTAATGAAAAGATAAAGAAGGAAACCCCAATTTTGCTTGTAGGGAGCTTTGATCTGTGTTAACAAAATCTAAATCTTGAGACCTCTCTAGTTGAAAACTTGAGTAGGTTTATTCATATCTTCAAATCATAAAAGAAAATTACATAGATGATCAATCTAACTAGAATTATAATGGTGCTGGTTGTGCATTATTGGGTTTCACATATCTAACCTAATTGAGATGCATAAACAAACAATTATCCAAAAATCTTTAACTCGCTTTTGGACATCTTTCAATTTGAATGAGATTCTAGATAAGATCCTGATACTGGATGATCTATAGTGATATTTATAGATATAAAAATCACTTTCTTTAGATTCAAATTTTTGAAACTAAACTAAGGGACATCCCTTAGTTGGTTCTGAGATGATTGTCTAATGTTCTCATTCACTATTGAATAACTATAACTTCCAAATTTAAAATCTATTATTGATTGAACTAGGATGTTAGAACATGAGGGGTTCTATCCTTAGTGAAGTCGATGATACCTTTGTTTGAATCTTTTTCAAACTTCAAAATAAAATCAAGCTATAATTTGACTAAGTCCATAATTGACTAATCTTGGATGTTAGAATTGGAGGGATTCTATTCCTGATAAAGTCTACGGTAATTTTGTCAAAAAGATATGAAATTCAATTCACGGTATATCTTTATCATAAACTAGATTTGGTTGTTAGAGCTTAAACAACTCTATCCCCGTTTCTTTTCATAGCATTGAAATTCAAAATATTTTGAAACTACAATTTTCTTTGAAGGAAGTTGTTAAGTTTTAACTTTTTATTGAAATCGTTCTGGTCATATTCAAACTATTTAATTCAGAGGGAGTCAACCTATCATTCATTGAGTTTTTGAATCTTTTCCTATGTCATTTTCATTAGGTTAAGATGATTAAAACTTAAACGATCACTTTCAAATATTATAAGAAAATTATCAAATAAAAAAAATAAAGCTATAACTTTTTGATGAAAATTAAACTTTTCTCAATCATTGTGAGTATTTGATATTCCTTAGTGTTTTCACTATAAAGGATGCTCAAATATACTCATTGATCTATAACAACTCATGCAAAAGTTAAAATTTTCTAAGGAAATTTTTATCATGTTGCATTTAGTTCTCTTAGAACATATAAATGAGAACTCTAGAAGATTCTTATTATTTTCTTTGAGTTAATCGAAACAAATTCAATCATAGAATCAATCTTTAAACAAAATCTTGCATTTTTCTTTTGGTGGTCGAGATGCTTTGTTAAGTCTTTACTTATCAAAGATGATCAAACTACTCCCATTTCCCTTTTTCACATATGATGATCCAATATAAAAAACAAAATCCCTAGTGGAATATTTGTATGTTATAAGGATCATCTATATTAAAAAAAGGAACAAAGTTTTCAATTCAATGAATTTCAAAATTTTTATTCTTCCAAACATTTTTCTTTCCCTTTTAGAAAATGACATATACAAATGTTATAATCTCTAATAGAATATTTGTAATTTGTTAATGTCATTTGTGATGAAAGGGAAATGATCCAAGGCTTTAAAGAAATCAACTATACATCTAAATTCTAAATTCTGGCTTAAGTCCGCTCTTACGGCAGCCATCCTGTTTAAATCCGTCTCTAGGTATAAGTCCTCCTACGGCATCCTATTGACACCTTTGGAGTTAGGAGTAAGCATCCCTAGTGGCATCCTAATCTTCATTCCGAGGAGAAGTATAAGCATCCCTAGCGGCATCTTCTCTTCATTAAATGTTAAATCTTAAATCCGTCTTTAGGTATAAGTCCTCCTACGGCATCCTATTGACATCTTTGGTGTTAGGAATAAGCATCCCTAGTGGCATCCTAATCTTCATTCCGAGGAGAAGTATAAGCATCCCTAGCGGCATCTTCTCTTCATTAAATGTTAAATCTTAAATCCGTCTTTAGGTATAAGTCCTCCTACGGCATCCTATTGACATCTTTGAAGTTAGGAATAAGCATCCCTAGTGGCATCCTAATCTTCATTCCGAGGAGAAGTATAAGCATCCCTAGCGGCATCTTCTCTTCATTAAATGTTAAATCTTAAATCCGTTTTTAGGTATAAGTCCTCCTACGGCATCCTATTGACATCTTTGGAGTTAGGAGTAAGCATCCCTAGTGGCATCCTAATCTTCATTCCGAGGAGAAGTATAAGCATCCCCAGCGGCATCTTCTCTTCATTAAAATGTTAAATCTTAAATCCTTCTTTAGGTATAAGTCCTCCTACGGCATTCTATTGACATCTTTGGAGTTAGGAGTAAGCATCCCCAGTGGCATCCTAATCTTCATTCCGAGGAGAAGTATAAGCATCCCTAGCGGCATCTTCTCTTCATTAAATGTTAAATCTTAAATCCGTCTTTAGGTATAAGTCCTCCTATGGCATCCTATTGACATTTTTGAAGTTAGGCATAAGCATCCCTAGTGGCATCCTAATCTTCGTCTCGAGGAGAAGTATAAGCATCCCTAGCGGCATCTTCTCTTCATCTAAATGTTAAATCTTAAATTCGTCTTTAGGTATAAGTCCTCCTAAGACATCCTATTGACATTTTTGAAGTTAGGAGTAAGCATCCCTAGTGGCATCCTAATCTTCGTCCCGAGGAGAAGTATAAGCATCCCTAGCGGCATCTTCTCTTCATCTAAATTTTAAATCTTAAATCCGTCTTTAGGTATAAGTCCTCCTACGGCATCCTATTGGCATCTTTGGAGTTAAGAATAAGCATCCCTAGTGGCATCCTAATCTTCATTCCGAGGAGAAGTATAAGCATCCCTAGCGGCATCTTCTCTTCATTAAATGTTAAATCTTAAATCCATCTTTCGGTCTAAGCCCGCTCTTACGGCATCCTATTGATTTCTGACTTTTATCAAAATCAAAATCAAACTCTCCATTCCGTCCAAACTATATTCCAATCATTGCATTCAACTTTTCTATATCTTGGCTTTATTTAATAATGCTAATTTCATTAGTAATTATTTGCTAAAGTCATTATTGTCAATATCAAAATTTAAATCAAATAATCGATCCAAATCCTTCAAACAATCAACTCAAAACTCTATCAACTTTATCTAGATTTTCTATCAATTCCAAAAATTTCTTCAATTCATATACTCAGACTTTCAAGTTCAATTTTGGATCAAATTGATTATTTTGGTCAATGCCAATACGCACGATAAACTTTGGCAAGTTTATCATGCCTATTGGGGGTCCATTTGTTGACCTCATTATTTGAGGTCAATTTCCCTGGAATCGGCTCTAGCACATAGGTCTTCGTAGCCTAGTGTAGACGTCGCCCATAGGATTTCCCTTAGGTGGATACCCATTGACGTAGCATCGGCTCGACCCTTCAATTCAACCCAAATCTAAATCGATTCGATCTAAATCTAATTCAAAATCAAATCAATTCGCCTCGACTCAATCGAATTCAAATTGTTATAAATGAGATAAATTTAGTATTTTAAAATTATTTCTATTTTTAAAATTAAATAAAAAACATATATTTTAAATTATCAATTATTTTCTAAATAATATTCTAAATCAATTTGAATTATTACTAACTCCTAAATTTATTTTAAGATACGATTAAATCCTAGCCATTGATTTTGAATTAAGAAAATGGTTTTGAATTTGTTTAGATCGGTTCAAACCAAAACCTCCCACGTCTCTCTCTCTCTCCCTCATATTTCGAAAAAAAAAACTCATAGAGGAAACCAACCCCAAATTCGCAAAACAGCCCAGGCCACCTACACTCAATTCGCGAACCACCCCATCTCCTCAGCAGTTCGCACGAAGCCCTCTCTCTCAGCAGTTCACAAAATCTATCAGCCCTCTCATTTTTTGAAAACCACCTCACATAGCCTGAACTCTCTCCATTTTGCACGGACGGAACGGAACTCCCCTGACTTCGTCTCTTCCTAGTTCGCGAAACCCCCAAACCCGTCGCCTCTTCTTCGCAGGAAATCCAAGGCCGAGCCTCTCTCACATTGACACCACACGCTCTCATTCACACGAAGTCCCTGCTGAGTGCTGACGTCTCCTCCCAGGACAGCAAAACCAAGCCTCATCTCTTGAAATTGCTCCCTCACGATCTCTCTCTGGATCACGTAAGAAGCACAAACGAAACTCCAGGTGAAAGAAATCCCCATCCCGTCGGCCTCCTCGTCTCTCGTTACTCCCTTGATTTCCCAAGCTCTCACTTCCTCTGCCCTAACCGATCCATCCATTCCATATTTAGGTATATCTCTACCCATTTCCTTTCTTTAATTTCTTCTGCATACTATTTTTATGTTTTCAATCAAAAGAGTTTCAAGATTATCAGAAATAAAATGAAGGATTTATGTCCTTCATTGCTGTGATTCAAAAATCCTTTGAAAGATAAATATATATATTTTAAATCTATGCTCTTCTTCCTCAAGGATATGATTCAATGTATATATTCTTTCTGCTTATAGTATAAAGATTGATTCGCTACGTTTGCATGACCATGGATTTTGGATATATATATTTAATGAAAACTTATTGGGTATTTGTAATGGAATTATTTACTGCTTTGCCTATAAAATTCGTTGACTTGTTTGTGTTGAAATTATTCCTATATTTACTATGTATTAATATAAATTTATGTGGGTTGATCATTATCAAAACAACACTTATATGAGTGGTTATTTTAGAAATTGACTACATAAATCTTCTCTCGCATAGGACTTTTCTTTGTTTGTCATTATTATTTGGTTCTCTCAAGATCCTGCATAAAAAAAAAATCTGTAGGGGCATGAGAATTTTGTTTAATAAAAGAAGTTTACTGTTGTCTTAATGCCTCTCATTTGAAATTTATAAATTACTTTATGTTATCAATTGAATTCTAGAAATAAAGTGTGATTTATTTAGTTATATTAGATTGAAATGCATGCTTTGGAAATACCTCTGTTAGCAATAGTTGTTAGTAATGAGAATGAAATTTTGTTTTGACCCCATTGTTTTGAAAGGCTTGCTGAAATTAAGCTTATGAGTAAGCGGAGATTTGTAAAGTATATTGTGTTATCTTGTGCTGTGATTTCGGAAAAGGAGAAGTATTTGAATTCTATGAAGTGTATGGTTTGGTAAATTGGAAGATGTGCATTTTGAAAAGTAGATTAAGTAATTTTGAAGAGTGGTTTATGTTTGATTTGGAAATGTGAAATTGTGTATTTGTAAAGAAAACTGTATGTTTTAAAGGTAAAGTGTATGTATAATTTGAGAAGTAAATTTTGAGATTTCGGAAGAATTAAACGTGTACATTTTGAAAAATATAAGTGTGAACTTTGGAAGGGTGAGATGTGTAAATTTTAGAAATAAAGCACGTGCATTTTGAAAAATGTGTGTTTTATTTGAAAAAGTGAATTTTGTGCTTTTGGAAAATGAAAAGTATTATTTTGGAAATAATAAATGTATGTGTTGAAATTTGAAATATGTAGAAAGATGATTTGAATATTGAAATGTATAGAAGTGTTTTGAAAAAGAATATGTATAGTATGATTTTGGAAATGGTAAAATATGCAAATGTGAAAGGTAAAGTATTTATTTTATGAATATTGTGTAAGTTTGGAAAAATGTAAGTGAATGTTTGAAATATATAAAGTATACTTCTAAAAGAAAAGGTTCCAAAAAGCAAGCAACAGAACCGGTGCTCAAGCCCGAAGAAAGGTACGTCTTTATTTTCAATAAATTTCAATTATTTTATTATTAATTATTAAATGTGCTTTCTAATCCTTATTTTTCCTGTTTTATTTGCATAAACTGCGAGGAATGGTATCGGTCGAGGGAACAAAAGGACAAGGAGCTAATGACATCAGTCGCCTCTATCCAGCCGGGTAGAGGTGCTACGGGCAGAACCACCGGGTCGTAGCCCCCGGTGACTGTGAGTATTCTAAACTTAGAAAACCTTTAGGGTCCCCTTGATGTGGTATGCGTGAACCATTCCTTTAGGTCATTGTAGTAACTTCAATTTAATTAGGTTTACTTTTTTGCTTTATTTTAGATCCCTAAACCCCTTTTACATACGCTCAAAGTCCTAAGGGTTAGTAATAACAAATTTTTATCCCATACAACAGTAGTGACACTTAAGGACAAAAATTAAGGACCGGGTCTTAGAAAAACTAGACTTAGGAAGCATGCACACTTTAGGATAGAAACTTATAACATAGAAAATTTAGTGACATCTCACTTTAGAATTAGTAAATATCTTTAAATTAGAATTCAATCAATTAGAAAGCTTTAGCCAATAATTGACTTAGGACATTTCAAAACCTCACAGCCTACTGCACACACTTAGATTTGTTTGTTAGGACAACCGACTCTAGTTTTAGGTTAGGCCGGTGTTTATTTCCTTACTGCACTGTGACGGGCTTTTTCTTGAGTTTTATTGCATGCTGGTTGTAAAATATTGGTGTGTTTGTTTATTTATTTTTTTACTGCACTTTGTGTTGGTTTGATTGACGATTAGATTACCCATAGGCTAGGAGCGATCTGGATTGTTAATATGATTTTTTGCAGGTGGCCACACTCATGCAGGGCAGAAAAAGAGGGGCTAATTAATTAATAATAAATAAATGCTACAGGTGCTTCAGCTGCTTAGCCCCAAATGAAGAAGAGTGTGGCCAAGTGTGGCTTAATAATTTAAATTCAATTGCATATATATATATAACTGCGTGGGATGATTTTTGTTATAAATTGCTTAGGATAACCTTGCAGGTGGACTAGATTTTCCTTCCCTTTCTGTGAAATGAAATGTAATGTAAATATAATATATCAATAGTCAATAAATGTGAAAGTGATTTTTTGAAAGTGGGATATTACATCCAATTTGGAATCTAAAGAAAAGAGAATATACCTTAAAGGATTATTCTCTTTTATTTGGAAAGCCAAATTAAGATGATTCAATATCCGAATAGAAAAGAAAATACCCCTCTTAGGGATGAGTTTCTTTTCATTTGATATCCAGAACCCGACGGACCCGAGAAGTTCGTAGAAGAAGAAAAGACAGAACAAGAAGATTGAATAAAGAAGAGGAAGAAATGAAGATTTAAGGAACAATATATCCTATTTCAAAAAATCACTTGCGTCATTCTTAGGATTAGAATCCGGGTTTGTTGTCAGTGGTGCCCGGCCACTTTACTTTTCTGCAAATTCTGGATGTAATATGGACATTGGACATTGGACATTATATTTGGATTATTAAAATTGATTATTTACATTGTTTGTGCAGTAGATTTTTTTAGGACCTTGCATGCCATATTTTGTTTTAGCCTGGATTCGAAACGGAGAGATTTTTTTCGTAAGGGTACACTAAAAATTCTTTTACTTGTGATTTTAAATAAAAAAAAATTTTAGGCTCACATAGTAACTCTAACGATCTAAGAAGTAAGCTCGGGACCGCCGAGAGTCAGCATAAGCATATTAATACTTTCTCTTCCTTATTAGGCACCTCCCCGCCTGTGGGTTCTGGCAGACCACTTGACCTATGAGGGTGTAGTTCTATCAAGGGAAAGTTGTACAATCTCTAGGGAAAAATCTATTTTCTAAGCCTAAATTTTTAAACTGCTTCATTATCATTTTATGCATTCGAGTCAATTAGCATGCATTGCATTAGATACAAACTAAAAAGAGTCTAAAATATTAATAGCATTTATAGACATTTTTACCCTACATAAGTTGAGGGGCCAATTAGGAACTGTCTTAGATGTCGGCCCCCAATTCCTTAAAACTTAAATAAACATCCTTACACATCTTTCATAAGAGACTGGACACATGGTTTTAAAGCGCCTAGGTGGTTAGCTGACTCCCCAATCCAGGCCGAGGTAAGTCCAGATTTGCACTTCATTAGTTAGGTTCAGGTCGCTACTTTGTAGTACCCAAATTAGATTTAGGTTCTGAGGCAGATTCTTTTTAGATCTTAAGTCCTCGCCCTCCGGGAATATAATCCCAACTTTCTAATAAAATGTCAATTTAAACATAAAATATCTCTCTTAAAATGTAAAGCCCAACATAGGATAGACTGAGGTTGCCTCTGAGCTTCTCAGAATCCGGCTCCTCCTACGTTTCCTCCTTTGACTCGCTAATAAATGTTTAACATTGAGTTTTCTCCTTGGAAAATCTTTACTTCTGTTCCTTGTCTTCTACTTTGTAGTCAAAAGGGTATGAAATCACTGCTTTAATCTAGAGTTTTCTTAGGAGCATTCCTCATAGGATGTAATTAACTATAGGAGCTTGCTCCTATAGGGATTTGAGAACTCCGGACTAAAATAAACCTTGTTTTATTCATATAAAATAAGGGAAGAATCTTTGGGAATGCAGATATCTTTAAAAAACTCATTTCTAATCTTAAATATGCTCGTAGTATGTTATTATTGTTTTTTCAGGCAATATAATTTATTGCTTGTTATATTTAATTTTAGAAATGATGAATTTTATAAAACTCATTCTTGATTTTGGATGTTCTTGAAGAATTTTATGTTCGTCTTACAAGATGATATAATATTCTCTTTGTTATATCTAAATAAAAGAATGAATAAATTTTTCAAAAAAGTTTATTTCTATTTTTAAACACATTCTTAAGAATTTCATGTTTATTTTTTGAAATAATATGCTATTCTTTAAATTGTGTTTGATTATAGAAATATCAATTTTCAAAACCCTATTTTGATATTGAATCCATTATAGAATATTGTGTCAGTTTCTCGAAATTGTACTTTATTCTTAAATGTAGTATTCGATTACAAAATAGGAGAAAATCAAAATCTGCGTGGTGTGACACAAATTTTTCCTACCATCTATTACATTAGAAAAAGTTTTATTTATTTTTGGTTTAAAATATAAATTAATATCAATTAGTGAGTTATGCGATAAAGGTTTAAATGTTTCCTTTTATGCTTCACATTACATTATTAGAAATAATGAAATTATTTTTCTTATAGGAAATAGACATAAAAATATTTATTTAATTGAATTAGATAATACAAATGATGTTAATTTGAATTTACCTTTCATGAAATCTACAAATGATGATGCTTGGTTATGGCATAGAAGACTATGTCATGCTAATATCCACACTTTAAATAAAATTTTTAAACTTGATTTAGTAGTTGGTTTACCAAAAATTAATTTTCATTTTGATTCTATATGTAATGCATGAATTCATGGCAAACATTTGAATAGTTCATTCAAGAGTAAAAATATAGTTTCTACAAGTAGACCTTTAGAATTATTACACATGGACTTATTTGGGCCAATTAACACAACTAGTTTAGGTGGTAAAAATTATGAATTTGTTATTGTATATTATTATTTGAGATATGCTTGGGTATTATTCTTAGCTAATAAAAATAATGCATTTGATGATTTTAGAAAATTTACTAAGTATATTCAAAGAGAACAAGGTTATTTGATTCATAAAATTCAAACAGATCATGGTGGAGAATTTGAAAATAAATCATTTGAAAATTATTGAGATGAAATTGGAATTAGACATAATTTTTTAGCTCCTAGGACTCCTCAACAAAATGGTGTAGTTGAAAGAAAGAATCGTACTTTGTTAGAATTAGCAAGATCAATGTTAGATGAATATAAACTTTCAAAGTATTTTTAGGCAGAAGTAATAAATAGTGCATGTTATGTTACAAATAGAGTTTATTTAAAACCAATTCTTAAAAAGACCCCATATGAAATATTTTTTGAAAAAAAACCTAAGATTAATCATTTATATGTTTTTGGATGTAAGTGTTTTATTTTAAATAATGATAAGGATCCTTTAGGTAAATTTGATACTAAGTCTGATGATTGTATATTCTTAGGATATTTGATTTTTGAAAATCTTTTAGAGTTTTTAATAAGAGAATATTAATTACTAAAGAATCCATTCATATAAGTTTTGATGAAAACTCTATAAATTTAATAAGAGATGATTTGGATGATGATGATATTGAAAATATAAAGAAAATAAATTTGGAAGAAAAGGAGCATGATTCATTTCCTAAAGAATGGAGATATAATAGAAATCACTTAAAAGAATTAATAATTGGTGATCCTTCCCAAGGTGTTAAGACTAGGAGAAACCCTAAGGATAAGGTAGAACATTTTGCATTCCTATCAGAAATTGAACCTAAAAATATAGATGAAGCCTTACAAGATATTTTTATGGATAATTGCTATGGAATAGGAACTTAACCAAGTTATTAGAAATGATGTTTGGGAGTTATTCACAAGACCTCGTGATCAAAATATAATTGGAACTAAATGGGTTTATAAAAATAAGCAAGATGACTCAGGAAGTATTATTAGAAATAAAGCTAGGTTAGTTGCACAAGGGTACACACAAATAGAAGAAATAGACTTTGAAGAATCGTTTGCACCCATAGCAAGACTAGAAGCCATTTGATTACTCTTTGCCTTTGCTTGTTTTCAGGACTTTAAACTTTTTCAAATGGATGTTAAAAGTGCATTTTTGAATGGGTATATTGATCAAGATGTTTTTGTAGAATAACCACTAGGATTTGAAAGCATTAATTTTCCTAATCATGTATGTAAATTAAAGAAAGTTTATATGGTTTAAAATAGGATCCACGTGCTTGGTATGATAAGTTAACTTTTTAATTGAACATAATTTTTGAAAAGGTGATGTAAATACAACTCTTTTTATCAAAAATATTGGAGATGATTTGATTATTATACATATTTATGTTGATGATATATTATTTGGAAGTACAAATAAAAGTTTAAGTCATAAGTTTTCCTCATTAATGTCAAAATAATTTGAAATGAGTATGATGGGAGAACTCACCTTTTTCTTAGGACTTTAAGTAAAACAACTAGAGTCTGGCACATTTATTTGTCAAACCAAATACATAATGAATTATTAGAAAAGTTTGATATGAGGAGATTCAAATTGAGTAAAACTCATATAAGCCCATCAACTTGACTTTATTTAGATGTATTAGGAAAACTAATAGATCAAAAACTTTATAGGAGTATGATAGGTTTACTTTTGTATCTTCTTGTTAGTCGGACTGATATTATGTTTTTGTATATTTATGTGCAAGATTTCAAGCTAATCCTATGGAATCACACTTAATAGCACTTAAGCAAATATTATGCTATTTGATTGGAACTCATAAGTTAGGCTTATGGTATCCTAAAAATTTATTATTATGTAATTTAATTGCATATTCTGATGCAGACTATCTGGTTGTAAGGTTGATAGAAAAAGTACATTTGGAACCTATCAATTTTTAGGATTGTCTCTAATTTCTTGGTCTTCTAAAAAATTAAATTCAGTCGCTTTATCCGCTGCTGAAGCAGAGTACATAGCCGCATATAGTTGTGTTGCTCAAGTTTTATGGCTAAAGAAACAAATTAAAGATTTTGGAATTAAGCTTAAAAATATTCCCATTAGATGTGATAATACAAGTGCTATAAGTTTAACAAAAAATCCTTTACAACATTCGTGAACTAAACATATAGAAATTAGACACCATTTTATTAGAGATCATATTAATAAATGTGATGTAAATATAGATTTTATAAACATAGATTTTCAAATAGTTGATATCTTTACAAAACCTTTAGCTGAAGAGAGATTTTACATGTTAAGACGTATGCTTGGGATGTTAGATCCTAACATTTAAACTTCTTTTATATTTTTAATTATTCTTTTTGATGTTGTCAAAGGGGGAGAAAAACTATATATGTTGGTCATAATTCATTTTATATGCATATATTTAGGGGGAGTCTCATATTTCACAATTATATATATATATATATATATATATATATATATATATATATATATATATATATATATATATATATATATATATATATATATATATATATATATATATATATATATATATATATATATATATATATATATATATATATATATATATATATATATATATATATATATATATATATATATATATATATATATATATATATTTTTTTTTTTTTTTTTTTTTTTTCTGATGCGTAAAGGTTATGATAAAAGGTCAATTTGCACCTTTAATATAACTATTCCCAACATAAGTTTTTCATCATTAAAAAGGAGGAGATTGTTGCTATTATCTACCTCATGACCTATTTTGGAGATTTTGATGTAACAAATATATGCTTGGATGTTCTAATTTATTTGCTAAGTATAATGATGTGCATAGTAATCATTTATGGTATTTACATTGCACAACTCAAGTTCAATCAAATGTTGAGATTAAGATTGACCTAGATGAACAACTTGAAGGATTTTACATTATCGTAGGAGTATGTTAGTGATCCACTAATATTTACTTGCATGATTTGATTTGCTCATAATCTAAATATCTATTAATTATATATTAATCTGGATATAAAAATTCATAAGATTTCTTTATTAAATAAATTTTTTATAACCCTAATTGATTGCTTAATTATTATCAAATATGAAAAGTTATCTAGTTAGGGAAATTAAAGGTAATAAGCTTATATGGCAAAACTTTTATTATGTATTTATTTTAAACTAAATTGTTTCACATCTATTTATTTATGTATGATTATATATATATATATATATATATATATATATATATATATATATATATATATATATATATATATATATATATATATATATATTACATAATATTATTATATTAATATTCAATATATTCTTAAATATTAAAATTGTCCATGAGTTTTTATTGTACTGAATATGATATTATTTTGTCTGAAACATGGTCTACTCTTTATTGAATTAGATGGCTTGGAAACGGTAGATAGAAATCGATAGGTTATATGACCCATTTAGATTTCATTTCAATTTATAATGAATTTCCAATGTTTATATGATTTAAAAATAATATGCTACTATCCATTTTTGCCCTTTTTTAGATGCATATGAAGACTTTTTGACCTTCCCAAGTGGCTAGCCATTTTATAGCCATTTTAATCTCTTATATATTTAATATAATAGAATTCTTGATCAAATATTATATAATTAGATGCTAGAATATATATGAAAATAATAGTTTTATTCAAAATTGGCTTTACTTACCCTTTCCTTTTAAATACCTCTCATCTTTTTCATGTAAGGGCTGCTCAGAGGAAAATCTCCAGCAATTCTTCCATTTTTTCTTTCCTCTTTACATGCTAAATCTTGAGAGGAGAAACTTTGATTTTTATTCCAAGAGCTATTTTCATTTGCGAGATCGAAATAGTTGTTGGAAAGCTTCAAAACACAAAATCGAGTAACATCTCTTAGAGCTCTTGAGTTTATTTTCCTTCTCTAAATCTTTATTTGCTGTTATTTTTGCTTTCACCATATATTTCTTTCTTGAAAGTATTTATTTTATGGTGAAATACTTGTTGGAAATTTTATATTAAACTTTTCTATATCACATCTTTTAAATCCACAAAGTTTAGCAAAGTAAGTATTTATACTTCTTTAAGGTGGCATAGATTTACATCTATAATCTAATTCATTTTAGTTTATTTGAGAAGTAAAGTTTAAATCAGCAAGAATATATTTTTATTTAAATATTATTCTTATTTTAAATAAATTATAAACCTATCTTAAAGTGAGAAAATTTAATATTTCATTTGTAAGTAGTGAGGTGATTAAAATTAATTTGTAAGATCACCTCAAATATTGTGGATATTTTATTGCAAGATAATTTGGGCTTGTATTATTTACATCAAATTATATTTTTCTTTTTCTTCATCTAAGTCATTTGACTTAGTGAAGTTTTAATTGTAATTAGATTGGGTTGTACTCGCCAGTGTAGGAGAGTACTTAGATTATAAAGAACTTTGTTTTTTTAAAGAAGTGAGGTTTGCAAAGCAAACCTGTGAATAGTGAATTCTAGCCCAAGAGTTGGCTAGCGTGGACATAGGTCAGATTGGAATTCGAGGTGAACCACGTAAAAATATTGTGCCTCTTATTTTCATTTCTTGCATCTATTTTTCTTTATCTTTTCCATAAAAACTGTGTGATTTCTTTTGCTTTTCAAAATTGCTTTAAAATTATTTAAATTTTCTTTTTTAATAAAAATTTTAAAACCCCAATTCACCCCCTCTTGGGATGCCATAGTCATCCAACATCACTAACTCAACACAACATCCAGGCTGCACCCGAATTGATAAAACTCATACATGTTTGGGTCAACCAGAGCCTAGGGTTGAATTTGGCTGCCTCCATCCCAATTAACCCTTCAGTCAAGCTCACCAGATCACTGGACATCTTTCCAACTCAGCCTCACCCAACCAGTGGCCAACAATGGTCAGAGCAAATGGGAGAAGCTTCTGGTGCTCTCCTTCATCTTGAGATTCTTTCAAGGCTGCCTAGTGTCAGCCAATTTTCTTTAGGCTCACATCACGAAACACTAAGAGGATGTTACCTCTAATCTGGAATTAATCTGTCCATCCACCTACACCATCCTAGCTATCCATAGCTATGGGACCCATTTGATCAAGGCACCTTAACACAAACTTCCCCATTCAATCACAAACCTTCTAAAACTCTCTACATATATAACTAAGCATCCCTCTCTCATTACCCAATTTTCCAACACTCTAACAAGTAATTTGAGTGAACTCCAAACAAAACCTATGCATGTTCCACTCGAATTCCTACCTCTAGTAATCCTTCAACCTCGATTTCTTAAGGAGAAGTGTTCAACTATATCCCCTCAAGCTTTCGGATAGAAAATCCCATTCAATGGAGCTTTATACACGATGAGATTCTCTTCTCGAGCTCCCCAATTAGGTAGTCTAGTCAAGTTTGAGGAAAACTCTCAATCCAATGGATTTCCATCGTTGAAACAAAATATTTCACCATCCTAATCCTTCCTGCAAAATTTTGAAGGAGTTGTCCAGCAAGATCTCTAGAATCATGCTAGAGAACTTCTACAACTTTGGGTTCCCGTGGGATGTTGAGGACATAATTTTAACCAATTATTTGTATCAACAGTTTAGATTAAATCCTATGGTTACGTAGTCCATTTGGTCAAAATCGTTCAAATATGATCTAACGACTATGGTTAATCCCAGAGTAACACAATCAACATCAATGATTGGATGCCTATTTAGAGTGCGCCCACGTGTAAAATGGCTACTGATTATGTAAATTCAATTGAATTAAATATGGAAATGATTAAAAACTTTAAAAATTGATATATCTCAATCTACTTGACTAAATTAAGTGTTCTTAAGATCATTGGAAATATCTTAGAGATATTTTCAAAATCCCTATGGCCTTAGGTTGTGATTATGCAAGAAAACTAGTTAATTATAGTAAATAGCCTAGGGCCCTTTTGGATTTCTTCTACGATTCATCACAACTTGAGACTTTGGGAGATTGAATTTGGGCATTTCTCTGACATGTCCACATTTTATTTTCCCTGTTTGAATAGTATAAGGGCATATTTGAGTTAACTTGGGATTAGTGGTAATAGTTTGACCCCTAATTTAAAATTAGGCTAATAATTTATATAATGGAATTTAGAGATTGATTGTTGGTGTGTTAATTATGTTTAGTTTAGGTAGGTTAGAGCCACTAGTTTCATCCCCATCCATGCGAAGGAAAGTGAATTAGGAATTTTTGAAGGTAACCTAGAGGTTGGCTTTGGTGATCTGGTTAACCACCTTAGAGAATTCCACCTTAGCCCAAACAATAAGGGATTGGACCTTGATATTAGGTGATCTCATGTTGTAAGTTATAATGCAAATGGAGTTCATTTGGTCCACCAAATAGGGAACCTAAAATACCCTCTTAGAATTGACCCTTTCCCTTAATTAAACCATAATTGATGCAAATGAAATCATAAAAAAATCTTTAATACACTAAATTAACCCTAATTTAACTCTTAATCTAGAAAATTTAAAATCACTTTAATTAGATCCTTAATTTTTCATTAATTAATTTTTTGATGAAAACTAAAATTTTATCAAACTAAATAATTAAAAATTCCAAATTAATTCCTAATCATGTGAGATTATCCACTAAGGTCCTTTCCTACCTTTAAGGATAATTTCAAGAGGTTTTGGTCTGATTTGGATCAAAATCCCCAAAACACCTGAATTAGGCAATTTCAAAAAACCCAAAAATTTCATAACTTTGAAAAATCATAAATAATTTTTAAAAAACTAGTGGCTCTAACCTACCTAGTTGCACTTTTTAATCTTTTCTTATCATTACAATATATTTATAAAGATGAGAGAGAAGCATATGAATGTTATTATACTTATGCCCACGATAATGGTTTTAGCATTCAAAAAGATCATCATAGCTTCTGACCAAATTCTATGAACATAAAATCCAAGGACTTTGTCTATTCAAAAGCTAGTTTCAAGAAAAGTAATGATCTTTATTCAAGAAAGAGATTTACTAAACCAAATGTTAGAATCAGTTGTCCAGCCATGGTGAGGTTTGTAGTTAATGAAGATGGTTACTGCATATCAAAAGATTTATTGAATCCCACAACCATGAATTGACTAGCCCAACCAACGGACACCTTCTGAGATCGTGTAGGAATATTACTGAGGAAAACGCTTCCATCCTAAAATCAATGACAGATGCAAGGATTATAACCGTTGATTCATATGCCTACCTTGTAGAGGAAGTTGGAGGATATGAGAATGTTGGATTCTCTAAGAGAGATGCCTATTATTTTATTCAGAAGAAAAAAAGAGCAATGATTGAATTTGTTGATACTAATTCTTTGAATAAATTATTTAAAGATCGATAAGTTAAGGATCACATATTCGCATGGGATGTTCAAAATGATGAGCATGATAGATTGTTACATTTTTGTAGGTTGATGGTAGAGGCGGGATAGATTATAAATGTTTTGGAGATGTATTGGTTTTTTATACTGGTTATAGGCTCAACAAGTATAATTTTATATATGCACCATATGTTGGTGTTAATAATCATTGGCAGAATATTTTGTTAGCGGTTGCTTTTTTGTTAGAAGAAACAATTGAAACTTTTACATGGTTGTTTTAAATATTTGTATAAATAATGGGTAATAAATATCCAATAATAATATTCATTGATCATGACCAAGCTATGGCCAGGGCTATAGAAGATGCATTACCTCACACTCATCATAGATTATGCTAATGGTACATCTTTAAAAAAAAGTTTCATAAAAATTTTTTATCTTCAATAGCAATAATAAAGCTAAAGGACTCTTCTATAAGTGTATGAGATGGTGTGATTATGAGGAAGTGTTTAGGAGGCATGGGCTAAATGATCAAGGAAGGGGACCTTCATAATCATGAATGATTGCAGGATCTTTATAAGATAAGGAGAATGTGGTCAACAACATTCAACAAGGATTATTTTTACATGGGCATTTTATCAACGCAGTGTAGCGAGTGTACTAATAATGTGTGTCATGACATTTCGAAGCCAACAAGTTCATTAATTGATTTCTTTCTTGGGTTGGAAACGATATTGATTAATTGGCGATAAAATGACCAGGATGAGGAGTACAAATACAGTCAGACAGAAATTATTCCTGTGATAAAGAATATCTCAATATTAAAATAAGCTGCTTTGTTTTTCTCAAAAAAACTATATTTATTTTTTTAAGAAGACTTTATAAATGTTATGAGATGAATGAGTATAGACTTCATCTCGACTGATTCTTCAAAGTTTCTTTTCAACTATATAGAGAATAAAGACAAGCATCATTCTTACGTGGTTGACTTTGATGCGATAGAAGGTAACATTCAACGCAGTTGTAGGAAGTATGATATCAATTATTGTGTTCTCACTGTTTGAGAGTTTTTAAACAGTTAGATATGAAAAAATTACCCAAGAAGTACCTATTACTGCATTGGTCAGCAAAGGCTCGATAAGTTTTTTATTCAGGTAACTTTGGCAATGCTCGAAGAAGTAATAACTTTGAAAATGGTAGGGGATTCATATTCAGAAATAAAGTGAGTAGATTTTCATATCAAATGGGCATAGAAACTCAAGGAAATGAAGAGGTAGAGGAGTATATTCTTGCCTCAATGAAAGGCATGGCTGAAAACTTATACTTAATTCTTGGTGGCAAGAAAAAAATCAAAATATATTGTAAGATCCCAAGGTGGAAGTGCTAATTTGAAGGATCCTTTAAAGTGTAAACCTAAGGCATATCAAATGCAAGATTGAAAAGCCATTGGAAAAAGAAGAAGATGCCTAAGAGTAAGTTTTAAATAACCTATTAATTATATAATTCCTTACTTAAGACTAAAACTATAGTTTCTAACATATAAAAAATCTTTGTTGAGGGAAAAATAATGGATGATCCTTCTTCAACATAGATAAATTTTTCAAGCATGCCTGAATGTTTCAGTGATGAATATATAATTAGCCAACCAATAAGCCAACCTGGTGCTGAATACACCAAATTGATGATAGATTTCATTACTTCAAAGTTGGAATTTATTGATTTTCATTGTAATAATATTTATTGGGAAATGATGAATATTTATTATAATAACTATTTAATCTAAATAAAGAATTTTTATTGGTAATATTTATTATAAGAATGATTCATTGATTACTTGTAATTTAAAATGCTCTATACATGCGCTTTAGTTGTGCTTTGGAAGCGCGATGGATGCGCTTTGGGTGTGCCTAAGTTACACTTTGGATGCGCTTTGAGTGCACTTTAAATGTGTTTTGGATACACTATGGATGCGCTTTGGGTGAGCCTTAATTGTGATTTGGATGCACTTTGGATGCACATTTTTTACGCTTTAATTGTGTTTTAAATGCACTTTCGATGCATAGAAATAAAAACTTTTAAATTTATAAATCTTTAAATTTTCAAATATATAAAAGTTATACAACAAACAAAAATTATATATTAACATTTAAATAATAAAATGTACAGATTTAGAACTCATGTACAAAATTTATAAATTTTTTTATAATAATTTTACTTCTTCGTTGTAAGAAAAAAAATGTGCTAACTATGCCATAAGTTTTAATATATACTTTTGCCAATCTTTATAAGTAGCCCAGTCCACTTTCTTTTATTGAACAGTTTTCTCTATATATTTATACATGAACATTCCACAGTCAAATTCGTTTGACTGGGTTGGAATTACACGAACAAGTTGTAAATTCCATTTTGTTATATCGCTTGTAAAGCATCCTTTGGTGTCTTCGTGCAAGTATTTAATCTGAACAAATAAAACTATTAGTTTATTTTGTGTTTATATTGAGAAAAGAAAATAAGATGCTTAAAATCTGGAATTAACTTACAAATGTATGACATATATCCTTGTGTTACGAATTTGGTAAGGAATCATATAAATTCCAGACTTTCTCTTTCAACTTGCCTATAATAAGTACCTAATGTTTACTAAAAATTATGGGTTGAACAATAAGACTGTTTTCTTTAATAGAAATTGGATTAATGTGTTGGATAAATATTTCAAAATCTTGATTGTACCTCTTGTATACTTGCAATAAGTAAGTAATATAAGAAACGTAATGTGATAAATAAATTACAAATAATTATTATACTTACCCTGTATAATGGAGAAATGTACAAGTAGCATTGAAATTTATTTGTTATTACCCTACTCTTCTCTAATAATAAATACGCAAAAGCATCTACATGGTTATCGCCGAACCATTGATTTATGAGTAGATCGTCATTATCTGCTATGTTTATTGCTATGTTGCCAGATGCAAATATTAAGTGATCACTACAAAAAAAAAAAATTAGTGTAAACAAAACATTGAAAGTGCACATAAAGCACACGTAAAGCGCGTGTAAAGATTACTTAAAGCACACTTAAAGAGCACTTGAAGCACACTTGAAGCGCACTTAAAGTGCATTTGAAGCGCACTTAAAGCGCACGTGAATGTCTTAACTTATGTTTTATCAAATTTTTTAAAATATTCATTCATAAAACTTTGTTGCTAAGCAGTTAGGAAATACTTCCCTGGATACTCCATTGAATGCAGTGTAGGTTGAGGTTGAATTTTTACATTATCAACATAAATAACATCTTGGGTCTCTATTAAAACATCTGATATTTCAGTTTCTTTATTGTCTTCTCTTTTTCTTTTTTATTTTTTATGGTTGGTATAAGATGAGCTGCTTGAAAGAACTTTGTATTGGTGGTTGAATAATATCTATACTGGTTGTTGGTGTTGAAAGAATATCAATTGTGGCTGGTGGTGGAGGAATATATGCTTTTGGTAGTGGTGGAGGAAAATATTTATTGGGTGATGATAGAGTAAAATCTTTAATAGGTGATTATGGTGGAAGATCTTTACTAGGTGATTTTGGAGGAAAAGATGTAGTTCTGGGTTTTTTTACAGATTAGATACTTGAAAAAGACGAAGATATAAAAGATTTATCATTATTATATTTACATTTGGTTTGAAAGTCAATGAATTTGTATTGAAGAGAATCTACATTTGCTTTATCTTTTTCCACACTATATTTAAGTCGATCAATTCTATAGCCCAAACTCTATTCAATTATGTTGTACATCTTTTGAATTGCTTCCAGGAATAGTCGACAAATCTTCAAGTTTTACAAGAGGTGGTTCAGTAGAAGGTTGAGTATGTGGCTGAGGAATACTTTCAGTTGATTTTTTATGATGAGAATGAGAATATGAGGTAGGGTGGTGTGAATATTTTTTTTTTTGTGATGAATGAATTTTATGGGGTTGATGCCCAAGCCAATTTTCCAGGTTTTATATAGCATTTATGTCAGCCCCAAATTTTTTTGTTTCTTTGTTTATAACATTTTGTATAACAAGATAAATTTGTAAAAAATTCAAATATATTATTGGCAAATATCTATTTGTGCGTTAAAATTGTGCTTTACATACGCTATAGTTACACTTTAAGTGTGCTATAGTTTTGCTTTAAGTGCGCAATAGCTGCGCTTAAAGCTCAACTATAGATCACTTAAAGCATAACTCTTAATATAAAAAATTTAGTCTTAAAAATTACCTCATTTTTTTCAAAAATTTTAATAATTTAGTATCACTTTCTTGGGTATCGAATATTTCAGTGTTCCCCTCCCTTCCAAAAAAATGCGATCTTAATTCTAGATCAGATGGTTTATTCAATAAAAAGTATTACAAAAACCAAATATGTATAATTCTAAACACAAAACATTATAAATTAATATTAAAAAACTTTTTAAGAGAAAAATAACTAGTAGGACATGAAACTTACTAGTATGAGAGGGAAAAAATCATTGATGTAACCCAATGGTCTTTCTATTTTAAACTTATCAGAAATTTTATTGAAGTCTTCAACCATGAAATTCCTTATAAATGAAGCCCAATTGATAGAAGTGAACTTAGTTACATTATTTGTTATAGATTTGAGCTTTCTAGGGATTTTATGGTTATTTAGTGGAAAAAAAAAGATTAGATAACAAAAATATTATAAAACTCTTTAACTTAGTAGTATTGTCATTCAATCTATCTAATTTTGTCATTTCAATTTTTCTTTTAGTAGATAGAGGTCCAGTGAGGGGATCAATCCTCCATTTAATATCAACATCTCTGTTAGGCATACTTGTGAGAAAACTTTTGTACATATTACATTTAAAGTAAAAAAATATATCTATAATTTATTATTCAAAATCTTACTTGTCAACAAAGCAACCTCATCAGAAGTGAATTTAACATTTATAATGAAGCCTTCATCAGCAGAATTCCAAAATTTCAGGATCACAGAAAGAAGTGGTATACACTGTTGGAATGTTGGAAACTTCAAAAAAGGATAAATGTTCAAATTCCTTAAAGTCTGCTAAAGTTCTTCATCAATTATCTCATCAAAAGCATCCCAAATTTTTCTAAAAGTTGTAACATAGCATCGAGAAGTAACTTGCCTTTGATATGGCATATTGAAAAAAATATTTTTAGATAAAGCGCAGGTAAAGCAAAATAAAATCGCAATAAAAGCGCATGTAAGGCGCATGTAAAGTGCAACTAATGTGCAACAAAAGCACAACAAAAGTACAACTAAAGCTGATGTAAAGGGCACCTAAAGCTTTCACATCATTTGTTTATTTCAATTACGAAGAAGGTTGAAATTTTGAAAATAAACATTTTAAGATCACATTGAACAAACACTACTATGTATAAAATTAACACTAAACCCTAAAATTTAAAATATAACAATAAATGCACTAAAAGCACACCTCAAGTGCAATAAAGGCGCGACATTACCTTTTCTTAAATGCTGAAGTACTCAAACGTCGTCGTCTACCGTCAGGAAGAAGGTATTGCAGAACAGAATGTAATTAATGGGACCGTCTCACAAGCTTCTTGATTTCAAAATGAGGGATAAGGATGGCTACAGTTAATTGCTAAAATTAATTTTAGTTTTAATATAATATTATTATTAAAAAAATTAAAAATAATTACAATTAATATTGCTACTACTAATGATAAAAAATTAATTAATCAGCAATAAGATGTTCAAATGTTCTTAATCATCAAATCGAAGAGATTGAAGACAATTTTTTGGATATAATAATGTCCCGAAGCCCTCGGCCGTTGATTATTTTTCCCGCGGGGCGGTTTAAGAGAGCGAGTGCTCTCCCTTACCTCCCCGCGCGGCAGAAGGAAGCCAAAATGCTGCCAAAAGTTCACCAAAAAATTATCGAACTTTTAAATTTGAGAGCAATAAGTTGAAATTCAATTAAACATTAGATTTACTAATTAATGGATTTAAATTTTATTTGGAACGAAATTAAAATCTATGATCAATTGACTAATTATTTTAACTAATTTAAAATAAATTAACAAAATTAAATGACTAAATAAATTAAAATGCAATCCTAAACTTTAATTAAAACAATCAAACTTTTAGAATTAAAATTTATGAACCAATTAAGTTTAAACGGTGATAAAAAAACTTTAATAAGTAAATCTAATAATAACTAATCAACTCACTTAAATAAGATTAAAATACAATTAAATACAAAAATTAACTAATCTAATTTAAATAAGCACTATAAGGAAATTAATTAAATGATTAATCAGTAACCGAACAAATCAGTTAACTCACTAAATATCAATTAATTATAAAAATTTGTTAACTGAATGGCCAATGGAGTGAAATTCAGAATAAAATCTAAATCTTAATTAAAGTTAGAACTTTAACTTAAAATTAAAATTTTTAATAACTAAACAAATGAATAGATTTAATTAAAACTTTTAATTTTGAGATAAATTTTAAAATAAATAATAAATTTGAAATTCAAATCTAATTCAAATAATTAAGTAAAACTAAATTTTAATTAAATTTAAAATTTTAACTGTAATTGTATTAATTAAAAAATTAACTTAATTAATAATTTAAAACACATAATCATGCATATTTGTAATATATTTAAAGTCTGGTGCTTCAACTAAGTAATTCAGCAAATCAAAAATGTTTCTACTAATCCAGTTTATGTACAAACTCCCCAACAGCTCTCCAACAACTCAATAAACAATGCTCACAAACAACTCTCCAACTGAGCAGCTCTCATATACAAGCCCTTACAAGTCCTATAAAACTCTCTCAAAATAAAGCCCAACTGTAGCTCCTACAACTACCTGTGGGCTTTCTAAACAATTGCATGTACCAAATACATGAAAAAAAGCATATCAAAGTCAACACAATTATAAATAAATTAATGTTGGAAAAAAGTAAATCTAGTTACTACTAAAAAAGCAAAGTATTGGAAAAGTAGTAAAATACTAAGAAATTAGTAAAAATGAAGTACTAAAAAACTTGTAAAACAACCGTGCTGAAAAATAAGTAAAATAACAAACTATTGTAGCAGGAAAACATATGAGCACAAAACAAACAACAAACACATTATTAAAGCTATAGAAGAAAACAACTGTTGGCAAGTGTCAAAACCACAATCTAGTGTCAAAACTAGCAAGCAACTGCAAATCTCTGAGTTACTTCTAAATGAAGCAGTAAGACTTGCTCGTTAGGGAACTTCTAAATGAATGACCTCTATATCAGAAACACATACCCTATGTGCAACCTTGTTTATTAGAAATAAATATTAATACCCACCACCAGACCACTTTCAATGAAAGTTATAAGCCCAATTTTATGGGAAATCTTTAGGAAAAGATGTTCTAACCCCTAATCCCTAAATAACACAATAGCAACTTCTAATAAAAGCCACAAGTCCAACCTTTGAGATAAATATTTAGGCGATAACATAACCATAGACCTCTCACTCGAACATCTTAGTGTATAAGGGCTAGGTTGTAAGACCCACTATACAAGCTACTTAGCTTATAAGGCTAGATCATAAGATCGATCATCAGACAACTTCTAAGGAATCCATAAGACCTATCCAACCAAAAAATATCTGGGTTACTTATAATAAAAGACATAAGACCCACAAATCCAAAAAATATTTGGTTACTTAACTTACATAGCTAAGTTTTAAGACCCGCTATTCGGGCCACCTCTAATAGAGGCCATAAGACCAACTTTTAGGGATACTTTCAAATGAAAGTTATAAGCCCATACTCAAATTAAATCACATGGGAAAAACTTAAACAGTACCATAAACCCCAAACCAAATTAAATAAATTTAAATTCCACATATGTCCACTTCCGTTTACTCCAGATCCCTGAGAGAAAGCAACCCATGGCTGCTAATTAAATTTCATGAACACTACAATCAATGGTTATTAGTGTTGGTAGACTGAACCCATAGTATATTTAGGATAATAGAACCAGGATATCTTAATCGGATATACTTTAATTCCCCATAGCTAAAATTAAAATACTATTACACATCTCTAAACTCCTTACACGAAGCTAAATGTATTTCATCCTTAATTGAGAAAGCTCTTCTAATGCTTTAGGATGGGAAATTAACTATGATGGATTGTGCTCATAGGAAGTAGCACTTAGATCTAAATAAACTTTAACACTACTCTTAGGAAAAATCTGGTTAAATGTTAAATTCAATCAACCTCTAAAACAAATTAAGGGAACCCCTAAGTTTGTAAGAGCGAGGTTCACACCGATTCATTTATTATTTTTTCAGAGCGAACATATTTATGTTGACTCTACTGGAGATTACTTATCTTACCATATTTGAATGAAATATATGCATATTTATATATGCTCCTTCATTATAAAGTTATATTTTTTTATATAACAGAAAATAGGATGACTCTAATCCCTACAAATCCTATTAAAGGTTGCTAAAATGTTGCCTGTCAAAAGTAAGATGACTATCAAGCTTAGGGAAGGATCGTACGCCATATTCCCCCCAACTATGATAGATATTGGTTGAGCTAGTACCGCACTACAATTCAAACTATTTTAAAATTATTCGAGTTCCTTCCTAGTGAAACTATCCAACTAGAGAGATGATGACTGAGAATGTTGTTGCACCCAGACCAACAATATTTTTATGACTGTAGGTTGCACCTACTATAATCCCTTTGCCCCAGAAGAAGACTTTTAAGCCTAGGTCAAAACAAGTCACTACTAACTAAGCTACGAAGGTGAATAGATCTGTTATTCATAAAGAGAAGCCTAATACTGAGGCTTCTAACATCTGTGCCAAGGTGCCATATTTGCAAAAAGAAAGGTTCCAAAGCCTAAGTAGAAATTAGTTATTATTGATATGGACAATCTGAAGAGGAATGAAGATGAGGTTCCTGAGAAAACTATTTTCATTCCTAGGAGTCACGATATTAAAGCCTCCACATCTAGTGTTAAACTGTCATGGAAAGCCAAGAGGAGAGAAAACACTTAATTCATAATAAGTAATATCCCCAACTTAAGCTAGGAGCCCTTGCCTCAACCGGAAATAAACATACCCATTTTCAATGACTTCAAGGCATTAAGATGGGTGAAATGCATCAACGCCCAAGGCGAGATGAAGAGGTCTTTCTAGGATACTTCTAACCAACCACCATAACCATAAAAGAGATAAATAGACTCCCCTTATCTTCAAAAGCTGCTAAAGGCTATGAAGAATAAGAAATTGATAAGAAATTGGAGGAAGTTATTGATCGAAGGTGTCGTTTTAACTTCAAGAAATCCCTTGAAGAAGGATGTTTCAAAGAAACCTCATCGAGGAAGTGATAGGCGACTTTCTCATGTCTTCAAATCAAAAGCTTTGGAGCCTAGAGAACATCTAAGTTTTGAAAGAAATATAGTAGAAAACCCCACAGTAGTCTCCACTATGAAGGTGACAAACAAGACCCCTTCAGCCATACTACCGATCACATCTTGCAAAGGAATTTGCCTGTCATAGTAACCGACATTGACTTGTACCTAGGGAAAATTATTCAAAGATTAGTGCAAAGAGCAAGTGGGTTTGGGTGCCAAAATTTCTCAAACAAGATAAAAATTTTGAAGGGAAACTACAAGAGCCAAGATCATAAAATTTCATTTAAGAATTGTGACCAAAGGTCACATTCTGATAAGAAATCCCATGCCAAGCCTATCCTAGCTGATTAGGGAAAGGCTATTATATATGAAGAGAGTCCTGACTCTTCAATAATCCATTGGCGACATTGAAGTCGGTTAGAAGATGAAAATGTAGTTGATGAGGACTTCAATGAAGAGCACTTGGATGAAAAGGCCCTCCCCGACAAAGTATATTATAATAAGGAGAAATAAATGATTGAAAATGACCACATGGATATGGAAGTGATTTTAGTGGTGAGCCATACCTACGAATAACATAGCTAAATAATACAAACTCATTGAAATGTAGCTAGAAATCCTCAAAATAAATAACAAATGAGAGCTATGCAATAGCAAACAATGCTTACAAATACATCACCTCCCTAATCAAAAGACGTGGAAAAAGAGGAGGCTAATAAAGTTGTGAGAAAATTGTAGCAAGAAATGCAATCTCTCCAACAAGGTAAAGGCTAGGAGAATGCCCAATTTAATACTCATCTTGATGAGATGAAATTCATGAAAAAGAACTATTTGGATAACTTGGTCTAGTGGTTGCACTTAGCAAAACAAAACTAGTAAACCATTAGGAATCGAGAAACTCCTCCTAATCTAGAGGTGCCTAAACAAGAAAATGAGGCACATGAGCTTGTTAAAAGAGTTGCTATTAGCATGTTTTTCATTCTTGCAACTTGTATAGTTTTGATGATTCCAAATATTATTATTTTAAGTATTATATTCTCCTAACACTTTTTGGAAGAATTGTTTTTGCTCTTGTGTGAACTAATATTTCAGGATAATCGAACTCTAGACTAATAAAGACTTCAAAACAATTTCAGCATAAGTTAGTTTGTAAATTGAAGTCTTTATTTTTCTATTTATTGAGTTTGAGAGAGTGTGATTGTAATTGAGTAACTTAGCACACACACACTTGGGGAGATCTTTAAAAATCAAATTTTCTTATACTAATCGTACGGGACGAACCAAGTTCATACCGGATGATCAGGTCAGTTATCCCCTCGGAAGAGCAATGAAATGAACAGGAAGTGAGAAAATTTTTCTAAGTCCTAATTGTCCAAACAACTTTCCCTATTCATCCTGGGACAATGTGCTCTAGATTCTCACTTTGAATTATTCATCCAGATAAAGTGTACCATTCGTTCCTAGATGATGGGCTCTGGATTTATCACTTTGTATTGATCATCCAGACGAAGTGTATAATTCATCCCAGGATGATGTGCTCTTGATTCTCACTTTGTGCTGATAGTCTAAATGATTCATCCTGTTCTTATCTGGATGAAGTTCTTTGGACACATGACATGAACTATTCATCCAGACGAACACTCATATTCATCCTAGGACGATGTCCTCTGTTCCTTGAAATTTTGGGACCGTCCTGTAATTTCGTTTGAATGAACCCTTGATATAATTGTTCGTCCCAGGATGAACTTAGTTCATATGGGATGATGATCAGGTACGATGTCAGTTCGTACTAATATACATTGGGTTGGTATGCAACTGTTTTTACACTATTCGTACAGGATGATCTAACGATTATCTGGGACGATCTGACGATCGTCTAGGATGATCTGACGATCATCTGGGATGTTCTGACGATCGTCTGGGATTATCTGATGATCGTCTGGGATGATCGATTATGTACACACTTGAAAATCAACAATTTTTGGACGATTTTTTGTGTCTTTCCTATATAAAGTCCACTTAAAATTGTCTTGTAATTATTTTGCTTACTAGTCTTAGTGTAAACTGAAGGGAGAGTGAAGGAGAGAGTGTAAGAGAATGTTTGAAGGAGGATTCTTACTACTAGAGCATGAAGGTTTCACTTGGTACTCAAACGTAAGAATCTCAAATTGTAATTTGTGATTACTTCACTCTTTTCTCTCGTCCTTCAATATTTCTCGTGAGAAGATCTGTCAAGGAGATCTGGTTCTCTGCCGACACTCGTGGAGTGTAAATAGCCGAAGGGTTCTCTGCCAATACTTGGAGAGTGTGAACAGCCGAAGGGTTCTCTGCCAACACTTGGAAAATGTGAAAGGACAAAGGGTTCTCTGCCCAGACTTGGAGAGTGTGAAAGGACGAACGATTCTTTACCCACACTTGGAAAGTGTAAAAGGATGACGGTTCTCTGCCAACACTTGGAGAGTGTAAAAGGCCGACGGTTCTCTGCTGCATCGAGTAGTGGTGGAAGAGTGTTTTTGTAAAGGCTTCTCCGCCTTGCTGTGGGTGCAAAAGGAGAGTCACTAGTGGTATTAGTGCAATAGTCAGAGGGTGCCTCCGAAGACTGATGTAGGTCATGTTTGATCGAACCAATATAAATCTTGTGCCTTTTTATTTTTTGCTACTTTTTGTTTTTACTTTACTTTATTATTTAATTTGCGTTTGAAAAACTTTTTCTACAAAAATTCATTAAAGTTATTATCGATTTAAATTTCAAAAGAGGGATAATTTTTAAATAACCAATTCACCCCCCCCCCCCCCTCTTGGTTAACCGCTGGGATATAAGCTTAGGTCTAACAACCTAATTCATATTGAACAAGTTTTAACAAGTGGTATCAGAGCTTTGTTTCAAAATCATAAGTTTAGACTACTTTTTGATTAACGTAGATGGCTACATTTGGAAACCGAAATACAATTGAGGGTTACTCTATAAATATACCTTCATTGTTTGATAATATTCCTTTTGATTTTTAAAAAATATGCATGTCTATATTTTTACAGTCACTTGATTACCGTATGTGGATCTTAGTTCAGGAAGGGTATACAAAACCATTTAGACTAGTTGACGGATTTAGAGTTGAAACATCTTTTATAGACTGGATAGTAGAAGAACATGACTTAGCCTAACTAAATGCCAAATGCTTAAATAGTTTTTTTTGTGCTCTTAAATTAGAAGATTACATGAAAGTTTCTACTTACAAGAGTTGAAAGGACATATGGGATAGACTTTGTATAACTTACGAGGGAACTAATGAAGTTAAGCAATCTAGACTTAATATCTTATTGCATGATTATGAATTGTTTCACAATAAACCAAATGAATCATTTTTGATATGTGCACAAGATTCACACAAATAGTCACCTCTTTACATGCATTGGGTTGGGAACTAATGAATGCTGAAATGGTTAATAAGATACTTCGTTATTTTTCTACTGGTTATGATGCTAAAATTACTGTAATTACAGATTCTAAAGATCTAAATATTTACTCTATTGACAATCTTCTTGGATCTCTAATTGCTTACGAGAAAGGATTTAGCCAAAGAAAGATTAATGCAGGTGAACCACGAAAGAAAAAGAACATGGCACTGAAAGTGGAGGAGTCAAAGAGTGAACACTCACAATCTGAGGATGAAGACAATATCGCACTAATGACTAGACAATTCAGAAGCTTTCTAAAGAGGAAGCAGAAGAGATGCCAGTAATGAAATCAAGGTAAATTTAATAAAAATATAAAGCTTTCAAATGATGTTATTTACTATGAATGTAGGAAACCTGGAAATATTAAGTCAGATTGCCCAAATCACAAAGCCACTCCTAGCAAGGAGAAGGTAGAGGAGAAACCAATTGTGAATAAGGGCAAGAGAAAATTCTAATGAGCTTTCTAGGCGAACTCAACTTCAAACTCGTCAGAGATGAAAAAGGAAGAGGAAGTCATTAATCTGTGCTTAATGGCCGATAGTCTTGATCAGTCAGATCAAGAAGAGGTATGTGACTTGACTTATAATGAATTTTTTGAAGTCTTTGAACACAAACATGATGCATATATGAAGTTAAAGAAAATGCATATAAGTCTAAATTTAGAATTTCTGAAATTACAAAAAGAACAAGAGATCCTTAAGAATGATCATGCTTTAATTGATGATAACCACATGAAATTACTTGATGAGTATGACGAATTGAATAAAAATCATGAAAGTTTAAAATTATCCTATGCATAATTTGAAAAAGAATTTAAAAATTTTAAGGATGAATCTAAGAGCAAAATTTATAGAATTAATTATACGGATCGAATTTTAAAAGATATGAATTCATTTTAAAAATTGAAGATAAACTCTCTCGAGGAAAATAGGATACTCCCTAGACTTGAAGATTTCACTAATCCTATTTTGTATACTAAATTTATGCAATCCTTGAATAGACAAATGAATAGCAGAAGACTTAGGAATTCATTTCCAAAAGTCAAATGTAATAATTGTGGATTGTTTGGACATATAGCACACACCTGTACTTTGAAGAAGAAAACTTATTTGGTGTGGAGACCTAAGATTCATAAACCTAGATATATCTTACATGCATCTGATTATAAATTGGCAAAAGGAGAACCCAAACTTATTTGGGTTTCCAAGTCTAAAATTTGATTAATTTGTAGGGTCACTCTCACACAAGACCTCATGAGAGCATATGGTACGTAGACAGTGGCTGCTCAAAGCATATGACTGGAGATATTGCATAATTCATAACACTGGAAGCTAGAAGTGGAGGCAAGGTTACACTTGGAGATAACAGTACAAGAAAGGTGGTTGGGTCAGGTATGATTCGAAATTTTAAGAGCTTTTTTATTGAAAATGTGTTATTGGTAGAAGGCTTAAAGCATGATTTGTTAAGTATTAGTCAGCTATGTGATAAAGGATACTATGTAAAAAATTTTCCTACTAACTACATATTAAGCCTAAATTGAAATTATATTTTGAATGGTATAAGGGTAAACAACGTGTATATGCTAGACTTGAATTAAATTAAAAATCCTACTACTTTTTGTTTAAAAACTATTTTTGATGAGTCATGGCTTTCGCATAGGAGACTTTATCACTCTAGCATGAAAAACCTTAGGAGGATTACCCAAAAGAGTCTAGTAAGAGGTATACCAAAACTAGACTTTACTAAGCACAACATTTGTGATGCATGTCAATTAGGAAAACAGGTGAAGTCCTCTTTTCAGTCCAATAAGGATCTTAGAACAAGTAAATCATTGGAGATTTTGCAGATGAATCTTTTTGGAACAATTGGAACTGTAAGTCTAGGAATAAATGTATAGGGGTTTGTGATTGTGGATGATTATTCTAGATTCATATGGGTTAGATTTCTATATCATAAGAGTGAATCATTTGAGGAATTTAGAAACTTTTTTACTTCGATTCAAAGGAAGCTAGAATGTGAAATTATGACTATTCAAAGTGATCATAGAGGAGAGTTTGAAAATGAAAATTTTGAGGATTTTGTAAGGAGAAAGGAATTGAACACAATTTTTCTGCACCTAGAACCCCTCAACAGAATGGGGTAGTTAAAAGAAAAAATAAAACATTAATTGAAATCGCCCGAGCCATGTTGGTAGAATACTCACTTTCTAAATATTTTTGGGCTGACGTGGTTAGCACTGCATGTTATATTCTGAATAGAGTGAATGTGAGATCAAAATTAAATAAAACACCCTATGAGTTGCTAAAGGGAAGAACACCTAATTTGTCACATTTGCATGTTTTTGGATGTCAGGTGTTTATTCATAACAATGAAAAATCTGTCTTAGGAAAATTTGATCCAAAATCAGATGAATGTATTTTTATAAGATACTCAAGTGTTGGAAAATCTTTTAGAGTATTCAATAAAAGAACTTTTGTAATTGAGGAAATCACACATGTTGTATTTGATGAATATGAAAATTTGGAAGAGCCAAATGTTAAAGAAGTTGATATAAAGAATAACTCCCAAAAGATTGATAAAATAACTTTGGAAGAAAATATGGAAGAAAAATTGGAAGAAATTTTGGAGATAAAAAATCCTTTGCCTAGAGATTTGAGATTTTCTAAGAACCACCCAAAGAAATTGATTATAGGTGAACCAAGTGAAGGTGTAAGGACTAGGCGTAGACTAAATAAAGAAGTCAATCATTTAGCCTTTATTTCAATCATAGAACTCACAAATATTGATCAAGAACTTTCAGATGAATTTTGGATTTTGGATATACAAGAAGAGTAAAATCAATTGATAAGAAATAAAGTTTGGGAATTAACTGCAAGGCCGAAGGATCAAAGTGTAGTTGGAACTAAGTAGGTTTTTAAGAATAAAATGAATGACTCAGGAGTAGTCATTAGAAATAAGGCTAGATTGGTGGCTAAGGGGTATAACCAGATTGAAGGGTTTAATTTTGAGGAGACTTTGCCCCTGTATCTAGACTTGAAGCAATTAGGGTTTTATTAGGCTTTGTCTATTTTAGAGGATTTAAATTGAACCAAATGGATGTTAAAAGTGCCTTTTTAAATGAGGTAATACAAGAGGATGTTTTCATAGAATAACCACCAAGTTTTGAAAATTCTAAACACCCAAATCATATTTTCAAACTTAAAAAGATATTATATGGATTGAAACACACACCTAGGGCTTGGTACGAGAGGTTGAGCACATTCCTACTTGAGAGATCTTTTGAAAAAGGGAGTGTGAATACAACCCTCTTTTTTAAGAAATCTAGAGAGGATATACTCATTGTATAAATTTATGTAGATGACACCATCTTTAGATCTTCAAATAAAAATCTTTGTGATGATTTTTCTAAAATAATGAGTAGTGAATTTGAGATGAGTCTAATAGGAGAATTAAATTACTTTCTAGGCTTTAGCATTAAGCAAATTGAGGAAGGTACATTTCTTAGTTAGTCAAAATATGTTAAGGACGTCCTAAAAAAGTATGAAATGGATAATGCTAAATTTGTTAGTACACATATGAGTTCCTCAGTTCAGTTGGATAAGAACCTTAAGGAAAAATCTATTGATCAAAAGAAATTTAGATGGATTATTGGATCTTTGCTTTACTTGACAGCTAGCCGGCCCGATATTATGTTTAGAGTTTGTTTATGTGCTAGGTTTCGATCAGATTTTAAAGAATCACATTTGATAGCAGTAAAAAGGATTTTAAGATATCTGTTAGGAACTTAGAACTTAGAAATTTGGTATCCTAAGTTTAGCTATTAATTTGAAATAATTGGTTATTTAGATTCTGACTTTGCAGGTTGTATGGTTGATAAAAAGAGCACTTATGGAACTTGTCAGTTTATTGGAAATTCTTTAGTCTCTTAGTCAAGTAGTAAATAAAATTCAGTAGCCCTATCTACTGCTGAAGCTGAATACATTGCATTATAAAGTTGTGTGGCACAAGTACTTTGGTTGAAATAATAGTTGATTGATTTAGGATTAACAATAGGCACTATTCCCATTTATTGTGATAACACTAGTACTATTTGAATTTCTAAAAATCCTATTCAACATTCAAGAACCAAACATATAGGCATCATGCATCATTTCATAAGGGATTATGTATCCAAGAAAAAATTGAACTCATTCATGCTTCTACAAAAAATCAACTTGCAGATATTTTTACAAAACCACTAGCCTTTGATACTTTCAATACATTAAGAACAAAGCTTGGTGTGATCGATTTGAATACTTAATTAAAGTGATTCTGCAATATTGATGTGGGTTTTTCTAGCTAGTGTTTTTGTGTGTATTTTTTATTTTGTGATTTTCTTTCTATCATTTTATATTATGTTTGTATGTGTTTGGTTTTGAGAATTTTTGTCCATGTTGTTTTGTGTTCTCTCATATCAAGATTCATGATTTTAAATGTTTTCTCAAATTTTTTTAAGTGATAATCGTCTGTACGAAATTTATTTCATACAGGACGAATTGTGTAGTGTATTAACTGTCGAATTTGAACGGTTTACATACAATTTTTCAGTTTTCATTTCACTGTTTGTCTGTACGATTGTGACGATCATCCGGATGATGTCTATTCAATCATATGTATGCGTTAAGGTAGTTATACAGATAAGATCAAATTAATTATCCCTGATCGTACTTACGAACCTTTGGTTCGTCCATACGAACACGTGGCATTTCAAAGTAGGGGATGTTTAAAACTATCATAAAAATGATTTTAAATTTCTGATCGTCCTGGAACACCTGTTCATCTGTATGATCGTATTAGTCAAAAATTTGTATGAAAGGACACATCGTAACTTGTGTGAATGTGAAAAGCCGTTTTATTTTTGGACGTATTCGTTCGTCCATACAAAATATTTTTTGTACGTACAACCAAAATTCGTATTGGACAAAATTCATTTCGTCTGTACAAAAACTCATTTTTTCTTTAAATAGAATTGTTCTAAACTCAAATCTCATATCTTCCAAAATCCCTTTCAATCTTATATTCCCCTAGGCTTTCTTCATGGCTAGTTCTAGCAAAAGATAAATGGTGCTTGCTAAGGGACCACCCAAAAACACTAGTGAAAACTTTCTGTCCAAGGAAAATGAAGAATCCTTCCCAAGATTTGCTTCTGCAAAAATCACTCCCTCTAGAGTCGTTCTTCAGGAGCAACTCACTCTCAAGGTAATGCATCTTTTTGCTTCCACCCAATTCGTCCTTATCATCACTTATATCCATTTATATAATAAGGAAACCTTCCACTACTTTCTTGCCAATATGTTTTTTAACTCTGACCAATCTGTGATTAGATCTTATGTTTTAAAAAAGAAAGTACAAATCACTAAAGAAGACTTGGGAATTTTTCTAAACTTAAGAACTCAAGGGATTATAGCCAACATTTTGACCTCCTCCACTAACTATGACTAGACAACATCAAATCAAATAATTAGAGGAAGTAGAGGAGTAGGTCATATGCCTAAGGTAGCAACTTTTAATCGCAACTCCCGTATCATCTAGCATGTTCTTCGCACATCCATTATTCCTAAAGCTGGTGATCGAGTCAATATCGCACCTCTTCTTTCTACAATGACCTATCTGATTATGACCAATCAACATATAGATGAAGCCCAACTAATCATTGACTACATTTATGGACTTTTTGAGATTGGCCATGTCACCAAAAAAAAAAGAAAAATATAGCCTTAGGACATCTTGTGACCTATATTTTAGAGAAAAAGTATGAACTTGTCTATCCAGTTCAAAATCTAGAGGAGCCTCTCTACTACAATGATTGATCTTTTTGAGCAATCTTTAATAAATATGAACATCTTGAACAACATATTAGTTGTGACTCAGAGGAGGAAATGGGAGCACCTTCACCTGCACCTACTGGTGAACCAAATTATCAAGATTTGGTTCACATATTTGATCATCTAGAGACTCATTTTGATCAACGCTTTGATCAAATTGAAACTCATCTAGAAATGCAGGATGCTCAGTACCACCAGGATATGAGTTGGATGCGAGAGCAAATTGATGGTATAAACTTAAATATGACTATAATGAGTGGTTATTTTAATTTCTACAACCAGCAACCTCCTCCAAATTAGGGTCCTTCTGAGTGACCAATGTAGTTCTTTATACTTTTCAATGTGATGTGATGTGATGTGTTTGTATCAGTGATGTCTTGTTAGCAGTTATGCTTTTATGTTTTGTGTTTTATGTGTTTTTAGATTGTGAGTGTATTGATATCATTTCTACTGATTGTAATATTCTTCATCATGATATCAATAAAAGTTATCTTGTCTTGCTTTTAATCTTGTTTTGAAATGTTTGTTAGCCTATTTGAAAATCTCTAAAAATTTTGATCTTACAAGTGTTATACCTTGTACTGCAACACAAAATTGAATTCATTAGAAAATCTAATTTTTCTAAATTTAAGTTGTGCTTATAACTTGATATAATTAAGAATGTCAATCTCATGTCTCTTGTTAGACTAATTTAAAATTTTATATTATTATTACAATTGTGATCTTTTCTTATTTTGTATTTCTATTTTCAATATAAATATTATTATACTTAAGCAAAATTTAAAATTTTTTATTATTGATTTTGGAAAGATTAAGATTACTCTTGAAAAATATACAAATGTATAAAAATAAAAATAAGCGCAATGGTTCGCAATTTGAAAAAGAGGCACAAAATAAGCCCACAAGTAAAAAGATACACAAAAATGTGCCACAACTATTGAAAAAGATGCGCAAAGCGCCACATGTGGTAATTAATTCTTTCTTTAATCTTTCAATCTTTTAATTCAAATTAATCTTCTGTATAGGTCGTTCGTATCCTATGAAATATGAATAGGTGAAATACATTAAAGGATAAGTTGTATCGTAATTTAAAGCATTTTTTGGCATAGAGAATCCTAGGAAACATTTGGCTTAGTTCAAGGCTACCTGTGGTAATATCGGAGCAAATGATGTATCATTGCTATGTGAATTTATTTGCAACCTAATTAATACATCATTTGATTGGTATACTGAGTTGCCCATTTATTTAGTAAATATATTTGTCAAATTAAAAACTTTATTCGTCAAATTATTTGTTGGAGCTATAAAGAAGGTGACCATTATAGATCTCGCCCTTGAGGGAAGAAATAGGGATGAGTCTATCTTCAAATACATTACGAGGTGAAAAAACCTCAGCATGAGATGTGAGAAATAGCTAACCAAAAAATATGTTGTGGAACTCCTATTATGCAACATTGATGACAAAATGGCTCCTTATTTGCACATGGCTACTATTAATACCTTCCAAGAATTGCTGGATCGTGTAGCAAAATTTGAATGGATTCCCAAGCCTAGGGCTGTTTACTTCAATTATAATAACAACCCTCCTATAAAAGGCAAACAACCCAGAGTCTAAGACTTAAAGAGGGATGAAATAATTCTGCATTTATTTCTACTCCTAAAAAAAAAAGAAAAAGGGGAAACAGTTGCGGCTAAAATGATAAAATAGGCGAAGGGAAAGCCAACAGTCCCTACCTTACAAGAGAAGATTAATAACCCATACACTTTTAAAAGAGTGTACTAGCAAAATCTTTTGACGTGCACTCAAGATTGGCTTACAACTACCTAAGTCCTGCCGAACAGAGTAGGCTGGTATAATTATTGACATGAACTACTATCAGTACCATGAGATTGTTTGTTACAAAATCAAGGACTATTTTATATTCAAAGATAGGGTGGAGAGGAGCTACCGTAGTGGCAAATTGACGTTGTCAGATAATGTATTTATTAACTCGGAGTAGGAAAATGCCAATGTCATTTCTTCAAGATCATGTCGGGAAAATGTAGTAAAAGAATTCCAACAAGATGAAGGGGGTTGGGAAACTTACATATCTAAAAAGTTCAAGAAAATGATGTGAAAGTTTGTGAAGGTTATTAAACTTAAGAAACTATCCAAAGGCTCACCAAGAAAGGGGGGGGGGGGGGGGGGGGTGAATAGCTAATTTTAAAAATATTCCCAAACTTCAAAATAATGATGACAATATTTTTGAAAAAGTTTTTGAAATTTGAAAATACTAAATTATAATTGATGCCAAAAGTAAACGAGTTTATAAAAAATATTGATTTAACTATGCTCATATTTTTCTTTATAAAATGAAGAAATAATAACTGATTTTCCTAAATAGTTATAACTAAAATAAAAAATATAAAAAATAAAAGTGCAAAAAAGAAAAAACTACACCTGAGATTTTTATAGTGGTTCGGTCAACCTTGACCTGCGTTCACTCTATAGAGTCCTCCGCTTTTAGTATTGCACTAATCACAAAGTAACTCTTTTTTGTGGCAATAGCAAGGTGAAGAAGCTCTTATAGGCTCCTTTTCACCAAACATAATGCACAAGAGTGTTAGATGCTATGTCACCCTCTCAGTGATTACAGCGGACATTAACTCTTTTTTCTTCCTCATAGATAAGGCAGAGAACCTCATCTCCTTTTCTCCTTCCTTTAAAAGGTAGACAACTTAAGCTCCTTTTTCTCCCATTTAGAAAAGAAAAGTACCTTGAGGACTTGACCTAGAAGCCTCTCTATAAAGAGAGCCTTCAAAAACTCATCAAGGCCATAGGAGGAGTAAAGGTGTAGCAAGCTCCTTCTCCCTCACGCTCAATCTCACATTCTCCTTCCTCTCAAACCATCAATTTCTCCAAAGCTCCACTCATAGAGTACCTTCTGTAGTCACACAATCCTCTCTGTTACAAACATGTGTTTAGATTATGATTTTGATGATAGCAAACAAATCTTGCTTCACTACGACTGCTTTTTTCTACTAACTTTTTAGGACTCAAAGATCGAATAGAAATCAGAATCAGCTCAAGATGGGGTAGATTAGGGTTGAGTCAGTCTGTAATTTTATTTTTCCCCTCTTAAGTCAATTGTAATCTTTGATGTGACTAATACAAAGTAACCCTATACACACACACTTGAGAAACTTAGAATTTTTGTTTTTACTCCAATCGGCCAGGATGATATTTACATCGTCCTGGAGAATCGGCTTAAAACAGAAAAACAAATTGGGGGTTTTTAATTAAGGCAGCCGTCATTAGAAAATTGACCTGGAAGATACGTGTATCGGCCAGGACGATATGCTCAAAATAGAAAGAAATTACCGCCATAAACACTTAAGGTATTCTATATTTTTGGAAATCGGCTAGGACGATCTTGGATCGGTCTGGACGATATTCACAATTATGCCTTAATTAATCAGACAAATCAAGGAAGTAATTAAGGATGATTGATACGATCACATTGTCCTGGACAATCTCAGGATCGGCTAGGACAATCTATTCAAAAACCTTAGTTGCTCCTGGACGATCGGGATCGGCCAGCTTGAATTCGGGGCGATGCTCAGGACAATTTTCCTCTGATTTGAACTGATCAGCCGGGACGATCGTGAGATCATCCTGGATGATCAAGACAATTTTCAATCATCCCGTTTGCATTAAGGGTGATGCCCTGGCCGATCTCATGGGATTTGTATTGATCGGCCAGGACGATGTCCATATCATCTTGGACGATATAGTCAGCAACTTGCAATTAATGAGCTCCTTTGAAGTTCTTCTTTTTAAGAGCTCTTGTTCAACATTTTTTAACATCCTTGGCTGCTGTCTTGACCTGAGAAAACCTAAAGGAGAAGAGAGAGAGGGAGAGAGAGAGAGATAGAGGATCTTGTGAGGGGGAGATTATGAGGGGATTCACAAGGGTTGCTCCAAGCATTATTCCACTTCTTCTACCCTAGAGTCTCTTGTCCTTGGAAGGGTTTGGAGAGATAATTTCTAGCAAGCGATCGAGGTTCTCTGCCTGCTTCAATAGAAAGAAAAAGGAGGAAGGTTCTCTGCCTTACCGTGTGTGGCAAAAAGAGGTGTTTGTAAAGCCTTCTCCGCCTAGCTGTGGGGGATAAAGGAGAGTCATGATTGTAGTGCAATACTCAGAGGGCACCTCCGGGGAGTGGACGTAGGTCGAGTTGACCGAACCACTATAAACCCTTGTGTTCTTGTTTTACTGCTTCCGCGTTTATTTTCTTCAGTTTTTTTTTTTTGTGGTGATTTGGTTTGTAAAATTAGTTGAGCTTTGATTAAAGTTTTTAAATACCAATTCACCCCCCCCCCCCCTCTTGGTTAGCCTTGGGCAAATTCTATAGGGCTTAACATCTCTAACAAACTTTCAAGTGGTATTAGAGCGGGATTCATAAAAAATTAGTTTGAAAACTTTTTGAATTTAAATCCATAGCTAACTTTGGGAATCGTAATACAACGAAAGGGTATTATATTACCCAACCACCTTTGTTTGATAATATCCCATTTGATTTTTGGAAAACTTGCATGTCTACATTTTTATAATCTACTGATTATCGCATGTGGATGCTTGTTACGGATAGTTACACACCTCCAACTGGTAAAATTAACGACATTACTGTTCGACTTTCTTTTACTGAATGGAGTTTAGATGATAGGGATTTGGCTCAATTAAATGCAAATGTCTTAATTATTTTTTCTGTGCTTTAAAATCAGAAGACTACATGCGTGTTTCCACTTGCAAAACTGGTAAAGAAATTTGGGATAAATTGTGTATCACTTATTAAGGCACTAATGAAGTTAAACAATCCCGTTTGAACATTCTCTTGCATGACTATGAACTTTTTCGTATGAAACCTCATGAATCAATTTCTGAAATGTATATGAGATTTACTCAGATTGTTACTTCCTTGCATGCCTTAGGAAGAGAGTTTCGTATTTTGAAAAAGTAAACAAGATTTTATGATGCTTGCCTTTCTCTTTTGATACAAAAATTACTGCTATAACTAAATCTAAGGATTTGAACCCGTATTTAATTTACAACTTACTTGGCTCACTCATTGCTTACGATCAAGGGGTGAATCAAAAAAATCTTGATGCATGTGAGAAAAAGAAAGAGAAAATGGTGGAACTGAAGACACAAAAATCTGACTCTGATTCTTCTGGGTCTGAGAGCAATGAAGTTGTCTTCATCTCAAGGCAATTCAAAAACTTTCTAAGGAAGAAGCAAAAGCATCATTGGAGAAAAGGTAAGGATAACAAATATTCTAAAGGATTTTCTAATGTTGTTTGTTATGAATGCAGGAAGCCTGGACATGTGAAAGATGATTGTCCTACACTTCAAGATCACTCGAACAAAGAAAAGAAAAAGGGTAAGGAGAAATCCAAGTTCATGAAGGACAAGAAAAAAGTTCAAAGAGCATTCTGGGCAGAATCTGCATCAGATTCCTTTGAGACTGAACCAGAGGAAGAGACAACAAATCTGTACTTAATGGGGGAAGATCATCTTGAGCAAAGCAATGATGAAGAGGTATGTAAACCAACTTATGATCAATTGTTTGAATTTGTGAGAAAGTTCATGCTTCATATAAAAAATTCAAGAATACTTGTGCTAGTTTAAAGTTAGATCTTTTGAATTTACAAAAAGAATATGAAATTATTCTCAAATATCCTTCTACGATTGATTCAAATCACATGGCTCTACTTGATGAATTTGATGATTTAAACAAAAAGCATTTGTAATTGATTGATGAACATTATGCATTAAAAGTTTCACACACCTCACTTAAAACTGATTTTAAGAAATCTAAGGAGATAGAAAAAGATTTGAGGGTTGATAATGATGTCTTAAAAAAATAATAACTTGAGACTTAGAAATGATTTAGACTCACTTAAAGGAAATTGGATGACTCCCACTTTGAATCCAAAGCCAAAACCTAGGAAGAGGCATTATAACGCAAGTCAATTTAGAAATCCTTTTCCTGGAGTTATATGTTTTTCGTGTGGCATGCTAGGACACATCTCACACACCTGCACTGTTAACCATAGTACACACTAGGTGTGGAGACCAAAATTGTATAATTCACAGCATAGCACACATGCATTACACTCTACTTTTTATGAGAAGGAACCCAAACCTATTTGGGTTTCTAAGTCTGACAGTTGTTGATTATTACAAGTGTGCTCTCACCAAAGACCTCGTGGGAGTATAGAATAATTGGACATATGGAGGCTCGCAGCTCATAATTGCTTAAACTTGCTGCTTCATAATTTCTTGAAATGTTTTTTTAACTAGTTTTGTGTTATTTTTTGTTGTGTGCTAGCTTTTTGTTGTTCTAGATTATTTTGTTTTCGCTTTGCTTTTATGATTGGTTTTTTATATGATTATTTTTTAAGCTTTTAGATTTTAGAGATTTAAAACCATTGATTATCATATATAAATCGGTTAAAGGGAGAAACACCGTTGATGGTTTCCCTCCCTCTAACATCTTTTATTGACAAAATTTTCTTTTCTAGACAAAAGTCTATCTCATATTGACAACTGGTTTTTAAAACTAAGATTCTTTTTTATCTTGCTACAATAATCTATCTTGTGCATAACATCCAAAGTTCTTATATATCTTTTAAGCTAATTGAAATCTTGCCATTGTATTTATCACATGATTATGATTTTGTTTTATGGATTGTTCTTCCCTATGTTAGAGAGAGAGCTCCTATTCTCTAATATTTGGAGGATATACTCACAAGTAAGGTTCTTTTTAGGTGTTTTTGTTAGAGAGAATTTAGCTTGAAAGAATTAAGAGGGAAAGTGGAAAAGATGCAAATTTGAAATGAAAAAATATATATACACAAATGTATATAAAAAATCAAGATGCTCAAAGAGCCAAATCAAAGATACAAGAGGCATAAAATGAGCCTACTAAATACAAGCTATTATCTCTTTTCTGAACTCTTAAAACTTAGAGAACTCATTGGTTATTTGATGCTTTCAAAAGCTTGATTTCAAATTCCATGATTGAGACCATTTACTTTGTTATATTATTTATAAGATATTTTCTTTGTAACTAAGTTTTGATTGAATCTTCTTTTTACCCAGTAATGTTTTTATGAGTTAAGCCTTTTGTTTTTAAAAAGATGATTATTGCCCTGAAAGAAGTCCGAGCTAGGGATTAACAATATCGGATATTCTACCTTTTTCAAATTTTGACTTATTAACTCTTTGATCTTTTGAATCACTAAAATTTAATTGTTTGAGAAATTTGTCATATGGATACTTTGCTAAAACAAAAATAAAAAACAAAAAAAAAAAAATTAAAACCAAAAATAAGAAAAATTTTCTTTTCTTTCGTTTTTCTTTTTCTTTCTAGTTTTTTAGCCTTTTTTTATTGTTGTTTCTAGCTTTTTATTATGAGTCATTTATTTTTGAGGGTTTTGAACATCAACATCTTTTTCTTGGATTCAAATTTTGTATCACATCGTCCTGGCCGATTCTTATATCGTCCTAGACGATAGGAAAAATTCTCTTCAAAATTCCATCTGCTGAATCTTTTCTGAGCTTTCTATAACTCATCGTCCCGGACGATCCTGTATCGTCCCGGACGATCCTGTATCGTCCTGGACAATATGATCGAACTCAATTATAATCTCTTTTGATCGTCATGGCCGATACAATTTTTGTCCTAGCCGATGCATTTATGGTCATCGTCCTCGCCGATACACTAGATTGTCCTGGATGATCCACGTGTCAGCACGTTTAAATCCTTAAAATCGGCCCCAGACGATCCATTATTGGACAATCAGCCATGCCGATCCACCGTTCGTCCAAGATGATACATGTGGCACAGATTTAAAATGTTTTAATTTTGTCGGTACGATCAGTTATTGTGCATCGTCTTGGAAGATAAAGCTGCTTACCATCGATATAAAGAATGTGGGATAACTGTCTCCATAGTCATCAATCATGTCCACCTTTCGTATCCGGTAATGGATCTATTTGCTCAAACTTCTCTTTGTTTCATTCTTTCTCTCGCTGTCCCCTTTCATTCTGAGCTTCTTTGTGAATTCTTCGCAAATCTTCACATAAATCCTACTTTCACAGCCCTAACCTCGTATGTGAATCAACGCCCAGTCGAAATCACATATCATGACTGTGCTGAACTTTTGCAACTATCCACCACCGGGGATAAGATGCATATAATCGTCTGTGATCCTGACTTTGACTGGTCCACAACAAATCATTTCCTTGGCCAGACCAATGCACCATTTCATGTTGGAGAGACTAGCTCTTTAGTCAAAGATGCTAGGACAATTTATCATGTCCTTCGAACCTCCATTATTCTAAAAGCTGGGGATAGAATCCACATCACTCCTCTACTTTCTTTGACTAATTTTTACATCATGGCACATAAAGAATTTAATGCTGCTGACTTAATTTTTTGGTACATTGATCATTTAACCACAATCCATGATTCAGGTCACAAGAGGAACCCCAATCTGGCTTTGGGACACCTCATAGCCTATATCCTTGAAACCAAATATCAACTTCAATATTCTGCTCCTCCCAACCTCCCAATTCTCTTCTACTCAAATAGTTCCTTCAATACCCTTCACAGTACTCGTCTCCACCCAGGGGATGAGGAACCTCAGGGGGCTGAAGAGAAGGAGGCTCCCGCTCCCGCTCTTGTTCCTGATCCTACTCTTCGACAGCACTCACAGCTTGATTAGTTTGTGGAGAGATTTGATCGTTGGGAGGCCCGTTTCGATGCTTACGTTGCTGCACAGGAGCATCAACATTCTGAGGACATTACCCCCTACGAGCAGCACTACATAGAGGACTTAGCCCTTTTTGACAGCTACATTACTCACCAGCAGCAGCAGCATGACCAGGACATGGCCTGGTTCAATGCTCAGTTTACTATGCTAGCTAGCTACTTTCAGCAGGCTCCACCACCTCCACCTCCATCTGATGATCAGGATCCCTCATTTTTTTATTGTATTTTCTATTTTCCGTGGATTGCTTCATGTTTCTGTATTGTGTTTTTTTTTTTTCATTTTTTTTTGTTGTTTCCTCCTCCTTTTTGAGATGTTAAAAGGGGGAGTAGTGTGTTTGTGCTTTCCCTCTTGATTAGTAAGTTTGTACTTGTTATGGTAAAAGCTTGTTTAGTTAGAAATTAATTTTGGATATGTTTGCCATCATCAAAAAGGGGGAGATTGTTACAAACATGTTTTTAGATTATGATTTTGATGATAGTAAACAAATCTTGCTTCACTACAACTGCTTTTTTCTACTAACTTTTCAGGACTCAAAGATCGAACGAAAATCGGAATCAGCTCAAGATGGGGTAGATTAGGGTTCAGTTAGTCTGTAATTTTATTTTTCCCCTCTTAAGTCACTTGTAATCTTTGATGTGACTAATGCAAAGTAATCCTACACACACACTTAAGAGACTTAGAATTTTTGTTTTTACTCTAATCGGCTAGGATGATATTTACATCATCCCGGATGATCAGCTTAAAACATAAAAACTAATCAGGGGTTCTTAATTAAGGCATCTATCATTAGCAAATCGGCCTAGATGATACGTGTATCGGCCTGGATGATATGCTCAAAATAGAAAGAAATTGCCGCCCTAAACAATTAAGGTATTCTGTATTTTTGGAAATTGGCCAGGATGATCTTAGATCGGCCTGGACGATATTCACAATTATGCCTTAATTCATCAGAAAAATTAAGGAAGTAATTAAGGATGATTGATATGATCACATCATCTTAGACAATCGCAGGATCAGCCAGGACGATCTATTTAAAAACCTTAGTTGCTCCTAGACAATCGGGATCGACCAGCTTGAATTCAGGGCGATGCTCAAGACAATTTTCCTCTGATTTGAACTGATCGGCCGGGACGATTGTGTGAATATACTGGATGATCAAGAGAATTTTTAATCATCTAGTTTGCATTCAGGGTGATGCCCTGGCCGTTCTCATGGGATTTGTACTGATCGGCAAGGATGATGTCCATATCGTCCTGGACAATATAGCCGACAACTTGCAATTAATGAGCTCCTTTGAAGCTCTTCTATTTAAGAGCTCTTGTTCAACATTTTTGAACATCCTTGGCTGCTGTCTTGACCTGAGAAAACCTAAAGGAGAGAGAGACAGAGAGGGAGAGAGAGAGAGAGGATCTTGTGAGGGGGAGCTTGTGAGGGGATTCACAAGGGTTACTCAAAGCATTGTTCCACTTCTTCTTCCCTAGAGTCTCTTATCCTCGGAAGGATTGTGAGAGGTAAGTTCCAGTAAGAGATCGAGGTTCTCTTACTGCTTCAGGAGAAAGCAAAAGGAGGAAGGTTCTCTGCCTTGCCGGGTGTGGCAAAAAGAAGTGTTTGTAAAGGCTTCTCCGCCTAGCTGTGGGGGCTAAAGGAGAGTCACGATTGTAGTGCAATACTCGGAGGGAGCCTCCAGGGAGTGGACGTAGGTCTAGTTGACTGAACCACTATAAACCCTTGTGTTCTTGTTTTACTGCTTCCGCATTTATTTTCTTCCGTTTTTTTTTTTGTGGTAATTTTGTTTGTGAAATTTGGTTAGCTGTGATTAAAGTTTTTAAATACCAATTCACCCCCCCCCCCCCCCTCTTGGTTAGCCTTGGGCCAGTTCTATTGGGCTTAACATCCCTAACAAACTTTCACTCTCACTATTACAAAGAGAGTCTCAAAGCTTTGCTTAAGTATTGGGCTTCAAGAAACACTAAAAATTCAAGTTAGTCGTCACTATTCTATTGTATGATTTGAGTTCATTCAGTATGATCAATTCAAAAACTTGACCAATCGAGAATGATATAAATAGTTGTTCATACGAATTATTTAACTTTTTGAACACATTGTACAGTATGATCCAAAGAGTATCCAGTATTGTCTGTTAGCTTTTCTATTTTATTCATATAGGATGATTCCTGCGATTATTAGAATTCATCTCTATAAGTTGTAACATACTGAGAACATTATACAATACTATTAATTGATTTCAAGTAGGTCATCAAGTATGATATGAGTATCGTTCAGTATGATTAGTTCAAAAATTATGATTTTGTTTACTATGATCTTTAGGATGACCAAATTTTATCTCTAGAAATTATTCGATATGATCAATATTATATAGTATAATCTATTATCATTAATTAAACCATGATTTGATTGACTAATCATGTAGATTAATTTAAGTGAGATTTTAAATATTCATATAATACGAATCAAATCATACAATATGATTAGTTCAAAAATCAAATTTTGAATATCTTACTTAATTTATTAAGCAATTATGGTTTTATATCGTAACAAATCATACAATACCATCCATATCATATAGTATAATTAGTTTACAGAAACTAATTAGTCAATTATTCTTTAGGCCCATCCTTTTTATGTTGATCATATAGTATGATTGTAAGTCATACAGTATGATTAATACCAAAATTTTAACTTTCAAAATTTATCTCATTTCCCCCGTGTGTGTGTATGATTGCCTAATTACATACACTCTCATGTGGCCAGACTCCAGAAATAGAAAGTAATGAAAAAAATTACAGACTTTATTTTCCTGACATTCATATTCACCCATTCTCGAGCTTTCAGTAGCCTTGAGCAATGAATATCTTACCTATAATGTTAGTGATCACAGACATAAGAAATATCTAAAATAATCAATGAGAAAAGTAACAATTAAGAAATATCGAAAAAATTCAATGAGAAATGTAACAATTCAATCAATAATGTTTATCATCATCAAAATCATACACTAGGGATACTATATTCTAATAATTTCCCCCTTTTTGATGATGGAAAATAATATTTATTGATAAATAAGATAAATCTTATTTTCTCCTAAGCTCCCTCCAACTAGGTGATAGTTAAAAAAACCTGCAGGTCCACCGCCAAGAGAAGCTTCCCCTTCTTTAGCAAACTCTATCTCATCGTACTCATGCCCCCAATGGAAAATAATATGGAATGAGGCATCTATATAAAAAATGGGAAGATTATCGAGAGGAGCATGATATTTTAATTGGTATTTTTTTGTCTAAGATATAACCTATGATGTGTCCTAATGTGACTTTTTTTCTTTCTTCGGGTATTGGGGAGTCAAATATGAGTCATATTTAGATATAATCAAGAATCATTAGGGCTTCATCAAATTAGGTATTCAATATTATTATGTAGGTAACTATGGAAAGGAGTGTGGTTATATTAACCTGATCCCCAGCTTTGGATATAATTGAGGTTCTAAGTACATACTGGATAACCCGAGCATTCTAATATAAGGTGTGTACTAATGGTTGATAATGGTTTATGGCCACATTCCTAAAAGTCAACTTTATAGAACTCCAATCAAAATCAGTCGAAGGGATAAGAGATTATGGATGATGTCCTTCTTTAGAAAGAATTATATGCTCCACAAAGTCTTCCTTAGTGACATCTATTGGTTGTCAACAAAAATATGCAGTCTTGATAAAGGTTTCCAAATTTAGCCTATGGTTGGCTAAGAATTCATAAAGTAGTTTAAAGTTGAAGGGTAATGTTGGCGGGAGGAGAAATTGAAGAGTGGTGGAGGCAAAGAGGTCCATCTCCTCGATATTAAGAGTAGGATGATTTAACATTCTAGATAGGGTGCTTTTTGCCTCTTTGAACTTGCAGTAGACATCTTCATCCCTTATAGATAGAAAAATATTGTCAAAGTGATGAAAGGATGAGGAGCTCCACAAGGTCATTCTATCGTGTTTGCTTCCACAAGCTATTGGATAGGTAAACTTCATAGAGGAATGAGATTGAGGGAGTTGAGTGAATTGAAATGTGAAAAACCATTCAATTTATATATTTTAAGATTGATCATACAGTATGTTCTAATTTCATGCAATACGATTAGAGAAGTTAATACTTTTGGATGACTTATCAAAAAAAGTTTTTAAATCATATAGTACGATCAGGTATCGTAATGGAGAATCTTAAGGAATTGCATTCATCCTATGGAGTCATCAACATGATATTAGATGAAAGGTTTCATACATTATGAAACCTAATTATTATCGTACTTATCAAATTGACTCTTCCCAATCTAGTTTGACACATGTATTGTCTAGTATGAAGAGAAGTATCGTACCGTACGATTGGCAATAATTTCATACTAAATAAATTGAATTCCTCAATGGTTAGTAACTCGTAGATCATGGAATATAAATAAAGGTTTGTACAGAATGATGTATATGTTATTGATCTAATCTGGACTGTTGATTAAACTAAGGGTTGTGATTTGTGCCTCTGTGCATATCGTACAATACAGACGTAGAATGTACAATATGATATAAATAAAAATTTCAAAGATTTTATGAGTCAGTGAGGTGTATGTGTGATGGTCAAAAAATATCTATAATAATTTTTTAAAGCTATAAACAACAAACAATAACACATAAACATGCATACGAATAAACACATAATTAATACATATGAATGAATGATTTATCTTGAGTTAAGACTGAATTTCTATAACATCTAGTTTAGTCCTAAAGGTGCTAAAGGTGTAATAGGCTAGGAGTTTTGTGAAGATGTCTTTCAATTGAAATCCTATAGCTATAGGATGCAATTCTATATCTTCTTTGGCTACATGAGCTCTTATAAAGTGGTGCCTAATGTCTATACATTTTGTGCGGGATTGTTAAATTAGATTTTTTGATATACATATAGCACTAGTGTTGTAACACATAAAAACAATGGTACCTATAGGTACTCCAAGATCTAAGAGTTGTTACTGTAGCCATAAGACTTGGGTACCACAGCTCCCTACTATTATATATTCTTCTTCATCTGTGGAAAGAGCTACTAAGCTTTGTTTTCTATTGGACCAAGAGACTAAAGATTATCATATGAATTGGTAGGTTTTAAAAGTATTTTTTCTATCTACCCTACATCCTACAAAATTAGAATATGAATATCTTATAATTTCAAAAAAAGTGTTGTGTCTAGGATATCGAATTCTTAGATTTGGAGTGCCTAATAAGTATCTAAGGATTATCTTAATGGCAATCACATGAGATATTTTTAGATTATCTTAAAATCTCACATAAAAATATACACTAAATATTATGTCCGATCTACTACCAGTCAAATATTGAAGAGATTCAATTATCCCCTATATCTTTTATGATCTACTAAATTTTTCATTTAGGTTCTTATCTAATTGAATACTGGAGCTTATATGAGTGTTCATGGCCTTAACATTATCTATGTCTTATTTTTAAGGATGTCCTTGATGTATTTATGTTGGTTAAGGAATGTTCCATTATCCATCTACTTTACATTAAATCCAAGAAAGTAACTTAACTCTCCCATCATACTCATCTCAAATTATCTACTTATTTTTAAAAAAATTCATCACATGTTTTTATCTGAGAATCCAAACAAGATGTCATCAACATAAATTTTGATAATGAGTAAGTCTTCTCCTTCATTTTTTAGTAAGAGGGTGGTATCTATACTACCCTTATCAAAGCCACTATCTAGAAGGAATGTCCTTAGCCTTTCATACCAAGCACTAAGTTTTTGCTTGAACCCATAAAATGCCTTCTTTAGTTTAAATACATGATTTTAGAATTATAAATTTTCAAAACCTGGGGGTTTTTAAACATAAACAACATCTTGAATGACTCAATTTAGGAAAACACTCTTAACATCAATTTGAGATAATTTAAACCCCTTAAAGTAAGAAAAGACTATCAGCACCCTAATGGATTCTAATGTAGCTACAAGGGTAATGGTTACCTAAAAATCTATTCCTTTGATCTGGTTATACCCCTTAGCTACTAATCTGGCCTTATTCCTCACTACTATTCAAGAGTCATTCATCTTATTTTTAAAAACCCACTTTGTCCAACCACACTCTAGTCCTTAATTCTTTTTACTAATTCACATACATCATTCTCATAAATTTGTTTTGCTCTTCTTACATTGATAAGATCCAAAATTCATCAGCTAGGGCTTGATCTATGTTGGTGGGTTCTATTATAGAGATAAAAGCTGAATGACAAAATTCCTTCCTAAGTCTTTATCTAGTTTTAATACCTTCAGATGGGTCTCTTAAAATAAAATAAGTTTTTTTTTTTATGGATAGAAGATTATCTCCATTCTCTAGGTAATATTTTTTTGAGGTTATACACCATCTCCTATAGTAATGGCTTCTATCCCTTTAAATGACCACCACTTATTCTTCTTCAATTTTAGATTCATAGGTCCTATATGATTCATCAAATACCACATTGGTAGAATCTTCTTCTACAATGGCTCTCTTATTGAAGATTCTATAGGCCTTACTTATAGATGAGTAACCTAAGAAGACACCTTAATCAGAATTGGGATAAAATTTTCCAAAGGGTTATTTTTAATAAATTAAGATGAAGCATTTATAACTAAAGATATACAAGTGAGAAAGGTTGGGTGTCCTACTCTTAAGGAGTTCATAAGGTGTCTTGTTAAGCTTGGATATAACATTCACCTTATTTAAAACATAATAAAAAGTATTCACTACTTCAACCCAAAAATTTTTAGGGAGTGAATACTCAGCTAGCTTTTCCCTAGTAGGTTCCACTAAGGTTTTATTTTTCCTTTTAGTTATTCCATTTTTTTGGGAATCCTAGGGGCAGAGAAGTTATGTTCTATTCCTATCTCTTGATAGAAGGATTCAAAATTATCATTTTCAAACTCTCTACCATGATCACTATAAATTATTATGATTTCACATCTTAATTTTCTTTGAATCTAGGTGGAGAAAGTTTTAAATTCCTTAAATGGCTCACACTTATGTGCTAGGAATCTAACCCAAGTAAATCAAGATAAATTATCTACTATTATAAACCCAAATTTCTTTCCTCCTAGGTTAGCTATGTTAACTGGTCCAAATAAGTCTATATAATGAACTTTTTAGTGGTCTGGATGTGTTAATGTCTTTGATTAAATGAATTAAAGACCCAACTTATTTTCCTAGTTGACAGGAACAACATAAATGGTCCTTAGTGAAATCTAATTTAAGCGTGCCTCTAGTGAGTTTGGGTTTAACATACTCTTATTAGGTCTTTTATGAGAGCAGCCCTACATAGTCATTCAAAGGTTTGATTTGAGAACCCAAGTGAGTTTGGGTTTCACATTATTTTTGAATGAATGTTATGCTATGATGAATGCAATTTAAGCCTCTATAATAGATGTGTCCTACGGTGGATTATGCAAGCAAGGCTATATGACTTAACATGCCATAAGAGTAAGACCTAACATCAGGAAATAGATTTACTAACCTAGGCGAGTCATGGTGCCTTCTCCTAGGTTTATAAGATGCATACTGTGTTGAGGGCTTATGAAATTATTATAAGGTAGATGGTGGTTTGTTATTCTCGTGTGCAGTTAGTAGTGCTTCCAAAAATTTATTTGTTCCATTAATAATGGATATTTTATTTTTCAATGCATCCTACCATATATTTCCAATTTAGATGCTTCTAAAATTTAGTGTGCTTTCCTAGTTGAAGATGCAATGTTTTCAAGGATTCATGTGTATTAGTTAATTTAATATGCTTCTTATTTAAGGCATCATATTCATCAAGCAAGGTCATGTGATCATTATCTAAATTAGAATACTTGATAATTAAATTAGCATTCTCTTTTTGTAAAGTAGACAATTTAATATTAAAACTAGTATGCATCTTTTTCAGCTCTCTATACGAATCATGAATATTTTTTAAAATAATGAGTAATTCATCATAGGAAAATTGACATATTTCATCTTGATCTGATTGATTAAGATTATCACTGGACAAAAAATAAAGGCTTGTAACCACGTCCTCTACTTCTACTTCTGATGATTCCGAAGTGGAGTCAACCCAAAAAGTTTCTAAATCTTTGGGTTGCCTCTCTTGAACTTTAGCTTCTCTTCACCCTTCTTCATGATCGGGTGAGTCTTCAGGTTGGGGCATTTAGCTCGACGATGACCTGATTTCCTGCACTCGAAGAAAATTATGTCAGAAGAAGCTTTAATATTTTTTGTTGCTTTTACCTTTGCTCCAATTAAGTTGATGGATTTTTTTTTCTTTAAAAAAAACTCTTGAATTGTCATATCATTAAGGTGATGTTGTAATCCTCCTCCAATATAGAATTATCACATTCAAATTATTTACTTTTAGTGCTATAGTTCTATCCTTCTTTTCTCCAACATCATTTTGCCATTGACTCACTCCTTACTCATAAGAAATGAGTGAACCAAGCAAATGATGAATGGAATAAATATTCAGGTCATTAGATTCAATAATTATAGTTATCATAACATCATAAGAACTAAGTAAATAACATATAATCTTACTAACTTTTTTAGAGTTTGATAGTTCTCTACCTTGTGCATGTAAGGATGTCACTATATGTGTTAACCTCATGTACATTTTAGATACAATCTCACTATGTTTCATGTGAAAGAGTTCATAGTCATGTCTTAGAATATTTAGCCTAGATTATTTAACTTCACTATTTTCATCATAACTGATACATAACATATCCCAAATCTCCTTCCCTATAATGCATGTAAAAACTCGTATATAGTCTCAGGATTTTAAAGCACAAAAAAATAATTCAAATATTTAGCATTTAACTATTTGAGTTCCCTATCATCATAAATCAATTCAGTAAAAGGAATATCAGTTTTGACACCACTAACTCTATGCAATGAAAGTGAATAGCTAATTTGAATAATATGCCAAATTCTATAGGCAATGGATTATAAAAAAGTAGATATGCATATTTTTCAGAAATCAAAAGAAATATTTTAAAATAGTGGTGGATGGGTAGTCAAATAACCCTCTATAGTGTTATAATTACCAAAATGAGTAATTAATAATTCTTCAAAAGTTTTCTAAAACCTTGTTTTTGAAACCTGCTATGATACCACTTGAAAGTTTGTGAATGATGTAAAACCTTAAGACTAAGAGGTGTGGGGTGAATTGTAATTTTAAATATTTTCCCAAACTTCAAAAAAATTGATGATAATATTTTTAATAAATTTTTTAGAAATTGAAAATATTGAATTTTAATTGATTGTGAAACAAATGAGTTTATAAAAACTATTAATTTAACTACGATAATATTTTGATTTACGAAAAGAAGCAATAATCAACAATTTTCCCAAGCAGTTATAACATAAATAAAATAAAGGAAAGGTAAAAATGTGAAATGGAAAAAACACATAAGAGATTTTTATAATTGTTCAGTCAACCATGACCTACGTCTACTCCTTGGAGTCTTCCTCTCCGAGTATAGCACTAATCACTAATTACTCTTCTTTTGCTCCCACAGCAAGGTGGAGAATACCTTACAGACTCACTTCTATCAAACCTGATGAGGCAGTGTGTCGGATGCTATGTCATCCTCCTAATTACAGCATCAGACCTTCATTCAATTTTCTCCCTCCTAGAGAAGGCAAAGAACCTTAGCTCATTTTTCGTCCTTTAGGTACCTTTTTTTCCCTCATAGAGAAGGTAGAGTACTTCAAGCACTTGACCTGGAAGCCTCTCTCACAAGAAAATCTTGAAGAACTCACCAAGCCCATAGGAGGAACATGGGTGTAGCTAGCTCGGAGCAATTGTATGATCCCCTCATACTACTCCCTCACACTCATCCTCAACTTCTCCTTCCTCTCAAATCTTGGAATTCTCGAAAGCTTCTCTCTCAGAGTACCTTCAGTAGTCACAAAATCCTCTCACTATTACAAAGAGAGTCTCAAAGCATTGCTTAAGTGTTGGGCTTCAAGAAACCCTAAAAATTCATGTTAGAAGTTACTATTTGTAAAGTACAAGTTGAGTTCATTCAGTAGGATCAATTCAAAAACTAGACCTGCCCAGTAAGATATGATGTATACATTTGTTCAAAAAGAACTGTTAAACTTTTCAAACACATCATACTGATCTATTAGCTTTTCCCTCTTATTTCTATAGGATGATTCCTGAAAGGATTAGAATTCCTCTCTATAAGTTGCCCGTACTGTCAATATTATATAGTATGGTTAGTTGATTTCAAGTAGGTTATCTTTTCTGAAGAAAATGCAGCAAATTGCATTAAGTAATAAGTAAAAACAATCTACAAACTAAGAACATTAGATTCCTGGTTTAACAAAGTCATAAATGAAGGAGGAACCTTATTCAGACTAATATCATCCCAAATAAAAGAGCTAAGTAGGGCATAGTTAGCACATAAGTCCGCTAACTTATTACCACTTATATCTATATAATGGAAAATTATATGATCAAAAGTTTTGATAAAATGAAGAGAGCTTCGAAGTTAGAATTACCACTTGATTTTACCTTTTGAAGAAACTTGATAATATTAGCATTGTCTACTTCTATGATAATTCCATTATATTTATACATCCAATCTTTGATCACTTCCTTAAAACCAAGTGTGTCAAAAAGTTCCAAAGATGAAATATCCCAGCGAATACAAGATCTCCCAAAGGCCAAAAGCAATCTGCCTTTATGATCACAAAATATACCTCCTACACCAGCTTTATAAGATGGAAGTAATTCCACATCAACATTAACCTTAATACAATTAGGTGGAGGAGGATGCCAATGCAAATCAGACAACCTAGACGGCTGGTTAGCACCCCATATACCCAAGTTCCTATTAGCACCATGAGTAGAAATTGAAGCATAGCTCACAACATTAGCAGCGCTATCTTCAAATCCTTTATGAATCAAGTTGTTTCTAGATTTCCAAGAGAAGAATACCGTGTTGCAATATAAATTTGCTATGAAAGAATTCTATTTTGATAACCAATTGCAACATTCAGGAAGTGATGTAAAAGTTGGAATGTAAAAAACCCCATTTAATAATGTATTGTAGTGCATCCAGCAGTTTTTTGCACTTAACAGCAACATGCTCATTATTTTCTTCTTTATTGCAATTCATAGGAAAGCCAACATCCCTTTGTAATCTTCTATATGATAAAAATTGATAGGTAGGAAGAGCATTGTTAAAAATTATCCACCAAACTACTTCCTCACGTGGATTCAACTTGATCTTTCTAATCCAACTCCAAAACTGAACTAGAGTTGATTACTAAACCGAGAATTCAAACACCACAGAAGAAATGGACTTTCCAGATTTTCATCAAATTAATTCTAGCTATCTTTCTCCATTTCATGTTGTATTTGTATTTGGCATATCAGGTTAGCACGTTTTGGAACCCATATATTTGACGATTTGTTCCATTTCCCAGCATTCATCTATAATGAATTTATCTACCGTGAAATTACTGAGATCATGTGTAATAAAAGTAGGCCATCTGCTAAGAATTTTGTCCAATACCCAAATTTCATTTAGCACATCAATTGATTTACCATTCGCAATTGTCCATCTAGTAATTGGCTTTAAAAAATTACCTCCATCAAAGATTATTTTCAAAGCATTAAAACCACCTTTCTTCACCAAACCATCCCCAAATAGCCCTCCATATTTCTAATAGAACTCCTTATGTAATGAATCTTCTTCTTGAACATATTTCTAAGTAATCTTAGCTCTTAAAGGTCAAACCTTATTAGAAAAAGAATGTAGAGCTCTACCTCTCCATTTCAAAGGCAAACACATTGTATTCCAATTCACATAGTGAATTCCATGACTTCCATTTGCTTTATTCCAAATGAAATTTCTACAAATTTTATCAACTTCATCAAGAATAACATTGGAAATCAATGAATTGGGGCAATGAAATGTAGTGTATGAAAGCAAAATAGTTTTGACAAGCATGATTTTTCTGGTCAAAGAAATAAACTTTCCTCTCCAAATATTAATCATCTTCAATGCATTTTCAACAACAAAATGGAAATAATATCCTACTAACCTTCTAAGAGCTAATTTTACCCTAAGATAATACAACTCTTTAACATTTTTTAACCTCATAATCTAAGAGATTGCTTTCTTATTCCTTCTATCCACTGATTTACCAAAGATTAAGCAAGATTTGTTAATGTTAATTTTTTGACCAATCCATGCACAAAATTTATCCAAAATTTCCTTTATCTCCTTGATAGTCTTCAATTTAGCTTTAGAAAATATAATAACATCATATGCATACATTAAGTGAGAAATCCTTGGCCCATTTGAGCTCACCCGAATTCCAATAGATTCTCCTTTTTTGATAAATGCATTAGTTAAAAGTTGGGAACAAAGAATGAATAAATATGGAGACAAGGGACAACCTTGTCAGAATCCACTTCTAGCTTTGATCCAACTAGAAGAATTGCCATTAATCAAAATAGAGAATCTTGGTTCTTGAACACACTCCAAAATAAGTTTAGAGAATTTAGATGGGAATCCGAAATAATCTAAAGCTTTCACTAGAGTTGGCCATCCCATTGAGTCGTAAGCCTGCTCCATGTCTATTTTAAGAGAAACTAGACCTTTAGAGGATTTAGAGTACCTGAATTTATGTATAATCTCTTGAGCTACCAACACATGATCCGTCAATGATCTTACTTTCAAGAAAGACACCTGCTCTTCAGAGATTAATCTAGGAATAATTGAAGACATCCTATTCATAAGAACCTTTGATGCCACCTTGTAAACAGTATTGCACAAACTGAATGGCCTAAAATTGTTTGGAGCCAACGGGTTGCTTACCTTAGGGATTAGAACTATAAGTGTCTCTTTCTAATTAGGATCCATTTTTGTCATCTCAAAGAAATAATTAATAGCATTTCAGATGTCATTTTTAATGATGTCCCAATATGCTTTAATAAAATAATAGGTGATACCATCATTACTTGGAGCAATTTAATTTCCACTTTGATTAATCACCTCTTCCACTTCTTCAATGTAGAATGCTTTGTTCAAAAAATTTACATTATCTTCACTTAAACTTTTCCTCGATTTTGGCCAACCTTCAAGATGACAAATTCTATCTTTCCATTTTTCTTTAAAAATTTGAACCAAAACTTGATGTTGATCTTCAACCATATCTCCATTTTCATCTTTGATTTTGAATATGTAAATAGAGTTCCTTCTAGCCGAAGCATAGGTTTGGAAAAAAAAATTAGTTGCAATCTCCCTCCAACATCCACTTGACCTTTGCTCTTTGTCTCCACCATGTATCCAGCCAAGTTAGAGTTGAATTGAATTCACCCAATTTCACTTTAATAACCCAGTTGTCTTCCACCAAAATCCCACTCTCATTAGCTTCTTTAATTTGTAGCTCCTCAATTTCCTTCAACAAGGACTCATTTTTGAAATAGACTTTTATGTTTAGCTTTGATCTAATAAAATAATGCCTTCAATGATTTTTTTCCATTTTGGAATTCAGGATATGATATATAATGCCTGCATATTTTTTCAGCCAAATTTCTCTCACCACTGCAACTGACGCCTTGTTAGAAGCCCAAATATCTTCAAATCTGAATACTCTTTTAATCAAAGGTTGGAATACCAATAGATTTAAGAGGATAGGATAGTGGTCTGAAGCTACATGAGCCAGGTGCTTAACCACCATTCTATGTGAAGAATTAAGGGCAGCAGAATTTAAAAAACAATTATCCAATCTTTCAAGGATCCGATCAGCTCCAGCTTTTTTATTACACCAAGTAAATCTTCGACCAACATATCCAACCTCATGAAAATCATTGCAAGACAAAAAAGTCTTCATTTCCTTGGGTCCTAGACAAAAAGAAAATCTTTTCTCTCCCCTTTTGTCTTACTTGAAAAGTATACAATTAAAATCTCCTCCTATTACCATAGGTAAATCCTTGGAAAAATAGAATTCCAATATTTCCCAAAGTTTTCTTTTTTTATAGACATCCTTATTCCCAAAAATCGAAGCAATTCTCTATTTACCTTTGTTTGGAACTTCCAAATCACCAATAATAAATTGGTGTGATGATTCCAAAACATGAAACTTAGCAATGCTCAACATCCATATCAACAAAATGTCCCTAGACAAACCTTCTGAAGGAAATTGAAAAAAGACCCAATCTGAACCAATTAATAAATCCATATCCCTCCTTTCAATATTAGATATTTTAGCTTCCAACAAACCAAAAAAGAATACATCATGAACCTTCACAACCTCCTTTAAATATAGAGAAGCTTACTTCTTTTTAGCTCATCTACAATTCCAAAAATCTATGGAAGACATTATTGGATATGAGGGGAAGAAATCCCCATTCTATCCACATCCAATCTTCTACTCCTACAAGTCAAATTTATAGGTACCAAACCTTTAGGTTGCTTAGAACCTTTTTTCTTCACATTGGATGATCCAACTTCCTTGCAGCCCAAATCTATATTTAATTCTTCCATAGTTATCTTTAAGTTACTATCTTCCACTCTAGTAGTAACCTTCAAGCCATCTAGAGAAATGGCCACAACTTCTTCTGAGGTAGTAATCTCCCCTTCCTCAACCAACCCATCTAAATTTTTGAATTTATTTTCATTAATAGAAGAAAAAAAGGTTTTGTTTTCCATACCAACATTGTTGCTTGAGTCCCGAGAATTTTCTAGAGCCTCCTAAGTTAAACCTAGTACAAGAACATCATCTTGTTCATCTCCCGTGGTTTGATCAAGTTGTCCAACAGATTTTGATATAGAATCAATAGGAACTCCATTTCTTGGTTCCCCCCCTACATTTCTATTAGATCCAGCATTCTCTCATACAGAATTAGCTTTTAACAATTCTATGTTCCATTTCACCAAAATCTCAACAAGACATGGAATAACTCTCTTAAAAACTTGGTTTTTAATTCTTCTTCTCCCACAATTAACATGCACCCATGGACCATTACCTTATTTTTCATCATTGGAGCCATCAACTATTGAATTACTAGTATTTTTAGAACAATCTACCTCCATTGGCTTTGAGGAGCTTTCCACCTGTTTTGAAGCATTATTAACCTCATTGTTCTTAACCAAGCAATCCTTCTTGAGGTGGCCAATCCTACCACATTTGAAACAAAAATTGGGAATTCTCTCATATTCAATCTTCTGATAGAACTTCCCAGAGCTTCCTTCCACCCAAACTCCAATAGGAAATTATTCATCTAGCTTGATGAGCACACAGACTCTCCCAAACTCCCTCCTGCCCCACTGAAACATGTTTCCGTCAATCAAATATGGTTTTCTGACCATAGATGCAATTCTAAAGATATTTACTTCATCCCAACACTGTAATATAAGGTTTGGGATCCTTATCCAAAACGGGAGCTGTCAAACCCTTTAAGGAAGTAGGAGAGAAATTTGGTGACCATTTGTCAATCCTAATGATTTTTCCATTAACAAACCATGGTCCATTTGAAAAGCCTAATTCTAGAGGCTCTTGCTTATAGAATGAACAAAGAACCCAATCCATCCCCAACATTGTGAAAAGGAATTTACCATATGGAGCCCACTACCTTCTAAGCTCAGAACTAATAATTAGAAATGGTACATTTCTTCCAAATACCTTGATAACTAATGATTTTAGAAGTTTTCTGGAGTTCTCCAATTTATTTTGTAAATATAGCTTGACTGATTTACCATCTTCCTACAAGCAATCGCCAAAATCCAGATTACTGACCTTTATATTTTCTTTCTCATTCCAAGCATTCTGCTGAACATTATTACTCAGTCTTGGAGGGTCAGCAGTAAGGCCTTCAACACAGCCTCCCAATTCCTCTAAATTACAATACCAAATTTTCACCAGATTATAATGTGATATTTCCACCAGATTTTTGATAGTTCCAGCTGCTGCAACACTTGTTGGAATCAAATTTCCCTCAACATCTTGTTTTTCATTTGAAATAACTATTTTGGGTTCAACAATAATAGATTTTAATCCCTCGAAGACTCCACCCTCAGGTAATTCACAGTCCACATTCAGCTCATAAATCTCTGTGATTGACTTTGAAGAAGGAGAGGCTCCCTCATTAAATGACTCAACTCTTAATTCTAAAAAATTCCCTAACTTGAGTTGATTTTTTTAATTATTTTCCATTACCACATTCTTACCTTTCCCGATAACTTCAATATCATTTTTCTTTTCCATTAGCAAACCCCCTTCGTTGATAACTAAAGGCTTTCCAACCTTTGCCAAAACTTTAGCACCTTGAACGAATCCAGATTTTCCATCTCCAAACATAGGTGGAGAAGATAAAAAAGAACGAGCCGTATCTTACGAACAACTACTGGACCACCAACCATTGGAGGCAGGCGACCCTCCGCCACCATCGGAAGCAATGAAAAAGCCTCGATTGCAGAAATTTGAAAGTTAAACAGAAACCTTGCGATTTTCTTGCGATTTTCTCTAGCATTTTCTCTCTAGCTTTCTCTCTAACACCCACTGAAAAAATAAATGGCTTTGAAACTAGATCAAGTAGGTCATCTAGTATGATATGAGTATCATACAAAACAAATAGTTTAAATATCATAGTTTAATTTTGTACAATCTTTAGAAGATCATATTTTATATATGGAAATTGTTCGATATAACTAATATCGTGTAGTATAATCTGCTAACTTTAATTAAACAATGATTTGATTAACTAATTATAGGGGTTAATTTAAGTAATATTTTAAATTATTTATATATTACAAATCAGATCGTATAGTACGATTAGTTCAAAAATTGAATTTTGAATATCTCACAAAATTTACTCGACGGCTAGGTTTTAAAATCACAATTAATCATACAGTATGATCGAAATCGTTCAACATGATTAATTCACAGAAACTAATTGTTCAATTAGTCGTTAAGGCCATTCTTTCTATACTGATCATACAGTACAATTATAAGTCATACTCTATGATTAGTATAAAAATTTTAACTTTTAAAATTTATTTCACTCCCCTTGTGTGTGTGTACAATCACCTAATTGCATATACTCTTATATGGCCAAACTCATGAGATAAAAATAAACAAAAATAAAATTATAGACTTTGTTTACTTGTTATTCTTAGTTTACCCATTCTTGATCTTTTAGTAGCCTTAAGCAGCACATGTCTTACCTGTAATGTTAGTGCTCATAGACAGAAACAATATCTAAAATATTTAATAAGAAAAGTAACAATTAAATCATTAATGTTTGTCATCATCAAAATTATAGAATAGCGATCCTAGATTGCAACATGATGAAGGTCTTACTGGCTACGAAGGGCATTCATCAAAAGTATGCTTTAAAATTGGAATTGGATCCAAGACTCCTCCACTTAATGAAGTTGGTCTACGTCAACTAAAAAGAGGCCATCAAAATATTGTTAGGACCAAGAAGGAACGGCTTCTTCTAGATCTCAAAAGAGAAAGAAGAAGAGCTCATCACAACAGAAGACGAAATCCAATGGTACAGAAATTCTATCCATGAATACCTACAACCTCTTAGATGACCTATTAGGTTAAAATATTACATGGCTAACTTTCACCTTGGCTTGGAATCCAAATAATAAAAAAGAATTCTAACAAGAATTTATCGAGTCATACGCCAAATAGCTGGAAGAAATGGGAGGGGATGATGCTGACCTCTCCATCCTCAAAAGGCTAATTCTAAAGCCTATCCTAAAGAAACATGTTGTACGACATCGCCTTTTACGGACTCAGATTAAGAATTATGTTTTTCAATTGATAAAAAAAGAGTAAAATAACTCTTAGGAATAAATGTCTGAAACTCAAAAGCAGTTCAAATTCTGAAGAAGATAAGAGATGGCAAATACAAAAGACTCCCACGCTGAAGATGGTTTGTCTAAAGAAGTGACACAAATTAAACTAAGATGTGGGAAACAAATTCTTTCTCCACCTCAGAAAAAGGGAAAAGAGTAGGATAAGAATATCCAGCTCAATCAAGCAGCTATGCCATAAGATCCACCAGAGCCTAAACCTACTAATACAAATGAGGATTACAATATCATCTTCGTCTCATCTTTGCAAGATGCATGTATTGCTGAGTATATATAATGCCCTTCTTATATCCAAGAACCTTAGGGAACACCCATTAATGTCTTGCAAAATTTTGAGCAATATGAGGTGTTCTTTGTCAAGCTTAGCATGAAAGAAGCTTTGTAAACACATATTACTGCTACAATCACTTTATGTGATAATGATCTTTTTCTTGGAACTACAAATTATAATAGACTACTATACATTACGGCAAAAAGTAATAATATTGAAATAAATTAAATTTTGATCGACCTAGGTTCTTCTGTTAATCTAATTAGTCTTAGAACACTCAAAGGATTGGCCCTGGGCATTTAATATCTAACTAAAAGTACAGTATTTCTGCAAGGGTTTAATGAACATGGGCAAAGAACCTTGGGATCAATGGTTTGACCTCAAAGCTCTAGAGAGCTACATATAGAGGAAAAATTCAACATAATTTATTACAATACATCATACAAGACACTTCTATGAAGACCGTGGCTCCATGAGTATAGCACAGTGCCTTCAACACCTCATTAATGCATGAAGTACAATTGAGATAATGAAGAATATTGCATTGATATTGATGAGCAACCTTTCTTGGTTCACAATTTCAAAAATTTGGATGATGCCAAGTACTTTATAGCATAAAAGCCAAAATGTTGCTATCTTCCAAGAATTAAGGCCACTACACTAGATAAAGAAAGGTCGAAGGATAAAGGCAAGAATAAACTGAAATAAATTTGCTTAGAGCTTCACCTAAATAGTGATACATAAGAGGATGATTATATCTCTACAAATTGTAAACCCCTAATCATGGGGAAAAGAAAGAGTGAATTATCAACCATCCCTTTTGATTATAAACCTAATCATACGAATATGGCGGGGTGTTCAACAAAACCGAGCATTTAGGATGAAGAAGAATTCCTTTATCACCTTGAGAGTATTGCAGAATTTTAAGAGGAAGGGGGTTGAGGACCCAATTCCATATCTAAGAAATTTATAAAAGTATCAATTTCAAAGACAAGGGTATATGAGGAGCCAATATATATAAATATCATAAAAATATACCTATGTTGGCAGTACATTCCAAAATATTGACTACCTTATCTAACACAAACATAGGAATATTAAAGACTTTCTATATTCCTCCCAAAAAAGATCTCAATGAACGTGAATCTCTTTCCTATGAATCAAGAATGATATTTCATCATGGTGCTCATAAAATAGAATGTGAGGATGGGTGGGAATAAGGAGATATGTGGATAATCATTCTGTAGTATTCTCCACCCATTATTAGTATGCTCATGAAGAGAAATATATTCTTCATGCAAATAAGCCCGTTGTTTCAGAGAACTCTAGTATAACAGGCGTGCGCAATAGCCTATTCATAATGGTTTGTCTATAACATTGGGTCTTGGATATGCTCGACATTCAATATATACACAAGTAGTATACTACCAATATCTTGAGTACTGCAATGTCTGCATCTCACAAACGTGAACTCCTATAGAATTATAGATAAGGAGGAAGGAATATCAAAACCCAAAAATCAAGTTAAAGATCTAATAATTGATCTAAAGGAAGCTCTAAAAGAGTTTGAAGAGGGTGGTCAAGCTACCATAGATGAACTAGAAGAAATAAATTTGGATGTTAAAGAGGACCCAAATCCAATCTTTATTTGTGTCAATCTTCCACATAATAAAGAATAAGAGCTAAAATATTTGCTTCTTGAGTACAAAGATTATTTCACATGGAGCAACACTAAAATTCATAGTCTATCGCTAGAGGTGGCAAGGCATAAGCTTTTTATCAATGCCAAAGTGCATCCCATCAAATAAGCACCTAAGTGAATGCGACTTGAGATTAAAAAACAAGTTGTCACTAAAACTAAAAAGCTTATTGAAGATAACTTTATCAAGGATGAAAAACATATTGACTGGGTTGCCAGCATTATCTTAGTAAAGAAGAAAAATGGTCAAATTCATATATAGATTGACTATCAAGACTTGAATAAAGCTTGTCCATAGGATGACTCTTTACTTCCTAATATAGAACCTTTGGTCAATAATATGTTAAAAAAAATATGTTTTCATTCATGGATGAATCGTCCGGTTATAATCAGATTAAAATAGACCTAGATTATGAAAAGCATACAGTCTTTCAGACTCCTATAGGTACATACTGTTACAAGGTTATGTCATTTGGATTAAAAAATGTCGAGTCCACCTATCAAAGGATGATGACCCTCATCGTTGATGATGTTCTTCACAAGCACGTGGAAAGTTATGTCAATTATCTGGTTGTAAAAATCAAAGATTAACATGAGCATGTAATCGATCTAAAATTTGTGTTCGAAATGGTTCACAAATTTAATTTGAAAATGAATCTGCTTAAATGTGCTTTTGGTGTGTCGTCTAGAAAATCCCTTGGATTTATTGTATGTCATAGGGGAATAAAAATCGATCCCTTTAAAATTTAGGCGATAGTGGGAAATTCCACCTCCAAAAACTCTAAGATAACTTCATTCATTAGAAGGAAAATTTGCATATAATTGAAGATTTATATCTAATCTCTCGGGTAGATGCAAATCCTTTACACAATTGAGGAAGAAAAATACTCCTTTCATGTGGGATGATGCTTTTCATGAGGCATTTAATTGTATTAAACAATATTTATTGAATCCTCCAATTCTCGAAGCCCCTATTCCATGTAAACCCCAAATTTTTCATACATTATCTTTAGTGGAAATCCTCAGAGAATTGCTAGAACAAGATAATGTCGATGGAAAAAAAAATGTCCTTTACTATATTAGCCATCAACTAAAAGGGACTGAATTTTAATACTTAGAAATTGAAAAGTTATATTTATCATTAAGTTTTAATACACAAAAGTTGATACAATATATGTTATCTCATAAGATAATATTAATATCTAAGATGGACCCATTAAAATTCTTAATGACTAGACCCACTTTGACTGGTCATCTAGCTAAATGAACAATATTGTTAATGCAATATGGAATAACCAACATGCCACTAAAGGCTATAAAAAGTATTGGCGCTAGCAAATTTTCTAGCTTCCCATCCTTTACCTGAATGCTCTCCACTTAGCGACGAGCAGCCATATGAGAAGATACTTGAAGTGGAAGAGAAAATACAACTGCAAGAATGGGAGCTCTCTTTCAATTGAGCTTCATCAATAAAGCCTACCAAACTTCCTAAAATTCTAATAGTTTAGGTGGGCATCAGTCTTATGTTTATAATCCCACAAGTTTGTATACTTCGATACTCCTGTAAGCTGATTGAGCCCTTAACTAATAATAAAGCAGAATATGAAGCACTAATTGCGAGTCTCAAGTCAGCCCTTAACTAATAATAAAGCAGAATATGAAGCACTAATTGCGAGTCTCAAGCTTGTAATTATTATGCAAATTCAAAGGCTATATATATATATAAAGTAAATAATATGTGCTTTTAAAATCAATAAGCTTGCGCTAATCTCATTTCACGAGTATGCTTCAAAACTCCTAAAACAAATCCCCGAGGTAATTCTAACTAGGATTACACATGGTGAAATTTAAAATCAAATAATAGGCCATTACACCAGCAAAGCTAGATAAAGAAATGTCGAATTCTCAAGAAAATCCAATTATTATCATTCCAAATAGACATGCATTTTCTCTAGCCTTCATACAAGATATTGAAGGAGAGAAACATCCAAGAGATTGTATATATCATATGAGAATGATTTGAGGAAACCATTCTTTACATATTTCAAAGAGGGTAGATTACCGAAAGATAAGTATAATGCCTCAAAAATATCCAAAAGAACTTTAAAATGTGCTTACATGAATGACATATTATATCATATATCACTTGATCAAATATGGTTAAGATGTGTAGGTCCTGATGAATCCTAAAAAGTCAAAACTGAAGACCACAAAGGATTGTGCGGTGCACACCAATTCAGACAAAAAATGAAAATTAAAATCAAACGTATAGGATATTATTGGCCAAGCATGTTTAAGGAATGTCATGAGTATGCTAAGAAATTCCATCAATATAAGGTGCATGCCAATGTTATACTTTTTCCATCTAGCCTGCTACAACCTACAGTTGCGTCTTGGCCATTCAAAAGTTAGGTTACCAATATAATTGGTCATGTAGAACCACCCTCTTTTTTAATACATCATTTCATCCTTGCTACCACATTTTTCTTCTCTAAATGGGTTGAAGCAATTCCTCTAAGAGAAGTTAATGCGGACAACATATTGAAATTCTTTAAAGATCACATTGTCTATCATTTTGAGCTACAACTTCTAATCATATCGGACAACGATACAACCTTTAAAAGTGTCAAAATCTATCAGTTTATTGAACACCATAAAATAAATTGGTATTATTCATTGATATATACCCCAAGATTTAATGGTTTGGCCGAATCATTTAATAAAACTTTGGTTAAATTTCTCAAGAAATTCTCTCTAAAATAAGGGAGAATGGCACAATAAGCTAATAAAAGCCTTATAGGCATTTCACAAAACCTATATAACTGTGACATATGCTACTTCATATTCTCTAATCTTCGATACAGAGGTAATATTACACTCTAAGTGGAATTACCATCACTTCATATTGATATAGAATAAAAACTTACCCAAAAAAATGATCTTCTAAGATTGGATGAACTTAAAGCTCTATATAAAATTAGACTTTAAGACAAACGCAATTTAAAAATCTATAAAGAACAAATGACTAGGGCTCACGATCGAATGGTCTATCCTAGGAGATTTAAGGAAGGCGAACTTGTACTACTTTGTAGAAGGCCTGTAATTCCCCACTGTCATATCGACGGTAAATTTGACCCAATATGGGAAGGGCCCTTCATTATCAAAATGATATATAAAGGAGGAACCTCTCAACTTATATATATAGCCAGTAAAAGGTCTATGCCACCAATTAATAGGCAATACCTAAATAAATATCACATATAACTTCCAAATTGATAGGATGTTATGTAAATAATTCCTCCTATAATAAAAGAGGCAATTTATATATATAGTTCTGCAAGGTAGAATATACCCTTTATATCCTCCTATAATATAGGAAGTAATTTATATATATACCAATAAAATAGGAAATGATATTAAATTCCCTCTTGTAAGGTAGGAAACATCTGTCATATCCTCCTGCAATACATGAGGCAATTTATATACACATTTCTTCAAGATAGAATATACCATTAAGAACCTCTTTTAACATAAGAATATATATATATATATATATATATATATATATATATATATATATATATATATATATATATACTTGCAATGCAAAAGGTAATTTTGGATGTTCACTTATGAGGAAGGGAACATCCGTCACATCCTCTTGTAATAAAGGAGGCAATTTATATATCTCCCTATAAGGCATGAGATAATATTTAATCTCTCCTATAATAATAGGAGACGATTTATGAATACTTCTATATTGCATGTTACAAATTTATGACTCCTGTAATACAGAAGACAATTTATATATATCCATGCAAGATAAGAGATAATATTTAATCTCTCTTATATTAACAGGAGATGATTTATGCATATTTTTATAATTCATGATACAAATTTATAACTCATCGTATAATACATGAGGCAATTTATATATATATACTTGCAAGGCATGAGATAATATTTAATCTCTCATTTAACAATAGAAGATGACCCACATTTATTCCTCTAATGCGTGATACAAGTTTACAATTGCTTACAATATAAGGAGCACTTGATATACACCTTCCTGTAATATAGGAGACAATTTATATATTTCATCCTATAAGGTAGAGGATATCTTTTACACCCTCTTGTATTACAGGAAGGTATTTCTTATAAAAAAATACCCCTTTACAATATAATGTAAGGGAATCATGAATTGCATATTGACTAAATGATTTGTCATTATTAAAAAACTGCTAAAGTTCCATTGCTCACGAACCTAAGGGTCGAGCTAATTTCAAAAGGTTCAATATGCCTAAGGGTTGAACCACTAAGCCTTTATGCTCACCAACCTAAGGGTCAAGCTATTTTCACAAGCATATCTAAAGTGTCAAAATCACAACTAAGCTCAATAATCATAAAGTCCAAAGATGTAAATCTTTTTTGTTCATAAACCTAAGTTTCGAGCTATTTTCATTAGCCTAAATGGTTGAAATGAAATACTGGTTCAATAAGCATAAGGGATAAACATTTAAAATAATGTAAACTCACAAACCTAAGGATCAAGCTACTAAAAAGACTAAATGACACCGGAGTGTCCCCTGTTTCAGTCACACTGCCGCCTCTGTTTTTGTTTCTCTTATTTAATTTGTAGTAGTCGTTCTTTTTTTTCCATATTATTGAGTATATAGCTTTTCCTGTTGCTGGACTTTTGAGATTAAAATTCTTGTTAACTCTTTTCTATTGACTATGTTGTATCCTATAGGATTACAAGTGGTGATCGGAGCTCGACTAAGGAGGTGAAGATCCTCGGTGGAGCTCTCTGTAGAATGTAAGCTATTCTCTTACCTCAGGGGTGAAAGTTGTTCTTTCGCTGACCTACCAGCCGGCGTCAAATTGGTATCAGAGCCGGCAAAGATGTCTCCTCGACAGAATCTCCAGCGTCCGACGAGAGACGTGATTATTGAAGATTTGCAAAGGGAAATTCATCAACTCCAGCAAAATTGGCTAGATTCGAACAAAGGGAACCAGATCAAGAAGTTCAAGAAGAAGAAGAGGAGGTGAATCCTTTTCATCAAGATTCTCACTGTGAGGAAGAAGAAAGAAGAACGGTACAGGGTCGCATAAGTCGTTACAGAGATGATGCTGGAGTAAAGATAGATCTACCAGACTTAGATGGATGGTTAGATCCTGTTAAATTTGTCAATTGGATCTATACGATAGAACAAATCATTGAATTTAAGGAAATACCGCAACATCGTGTTGTCAAGATCGTTGCGATCAAGTTAAAAATAAAGTGATTCGCTATGGTGGGAAAACTTAAAGCGTAGCAGAATTTGTGAAGGCCATAGCAAGATTACCACCTAGAGTAAAATGAAGAAGGAACTTCAACGCAAAAATCTACCGGAGAGGTATCGACAAGAGTTGTTCTTGAAGCTTCATCAACTACAACAAAATCAGTTGTCGGTCGAAGAATACATTGCAGAATTTGAACAGTTATCACTTCAAACTGATTTATCTGAACCAGAAGAAAATACGATTACTCGATTCATGGAAGGATTACAGACCACAATTGCCAATGTAGTCCAGTTACAACCATACTGGACTTTGCAAGATGTCTTTAACCTTGCTATTAAAGTGGAAAAACAACAAAAATCTAACAGATGGAATCATGGAAAAGCAATGGCTTCAGAGAACACAGTGGACAAACCCCATTTCAAGAAAATAGATGGAAAATCTACAGTGGTAGCTACCAAAAGCAAGGAGGGTCAGAAACCTTTTAATGGGACACCAAGAGCTCCTGGAACGAATACTTTGGCGCCAAGAAAATGCTTTAAATGTCAAGGATTTGGACATATAGCCTCAGGATGTCCAAATCGAAGAGTTATTACTCTAATGGAAGATGTCGATCCTGATCAAGAAATGGTGTGAACCTAAGTTGGGAGACAATCAGTTGTCAGAAGAACCTGAGACTACGATTATCTCCGCCGATGAAGTTAGCCTGCTTGTTCTTCGCAGGGTACTTAGTTCCCAGAGAGATGATACGTGCCAAAGACACCGTATCTTTCAAACAAGATTTACTATAGGTGGGAAGGTCTATCAAATGATTATTGACAGCGGGAGCAGTGAGAATGTGGTATCTACTACTATGATGGAAAAGTTGGGTATTCCTACAGAGAACCATGCCAAGCCATACACCCTTTCTTGGATTCAGAAGGAAAATGAAGTCAGGATCACAAAGAGATGTCTTGTTAATTTCTCCATTGGAAAGTTTGAGGACCAAGTTTGGTGCGATGTCGTCCCGATGGATGCTTGTCATCTCCTGTTAGGCTGACCTTAGCAATTTGACAGGAAAATAGTACATGATGGAGAATTGAACACGTACTCGTTCAAACATCATAAAAAGAAAATTGTGCTGGTCCCTATTAACAATTCTCAGTCCGCAGGAGGTAACCCGCAGCTGCTCACCCGGTACATGTTCTTGAAGACTCTCAAAGAGGAGGGTGTTGGGCTACTCCTGGTCATCCTGCTCAGCAATGAAACCTTCGATAGTTGTAACAATGGGGTCCAGGATGTCCTTGATGAGTTTGCGGATGTGATGATCGATGTTCTCCCTTCTAAATTGCCCCCTGAGAGACAGATTCAACACTCTGTTGAATTTGTACCTGGAGCCGTTATCCCTAACCGTCGTGCTTACAGGCTTCAACCTGATGAACAGGCTGAACTCAAACGACAAGTGCAGGAGCTACTGAGCAAAGGGTTTGTACGACATAGTGTAAGTCCTTACACCGTCCCAGCATTATTAGTTCCTAAGAAAGACGGGACTTACAGGATGTGTATAGACAGCTGAGCTGTCAATAAAATTACTGTTAAATACAGGTTTCCCATTCCACAAATTGATGACATGTTCGACCAGCTGCAGGGAGCCACGATCTTCTCCAAGATCGACCTAAGAAGTGGTTATCACCATATCAGGATGAAGATGGGAGACGAGTGGAAGACTTCTTTTAAGACGCATGACGGTCTATAAGAGTGGTTGATGATGCCATTCTGCTTAACCAATGCCCCCAGCACTTTCATGAGATTAATGAACCACATTATCCAGCCTTTTTTCTCAAAATTTGTGATAGCTTATTTTTATGATGTGCTCATCTACAGTTCTGATCTTCAGGAACATCGAATTCACATTCGAAGTGTCTTTACAGTTCTCCAAGAACAACAGTTGTTTGTAAACAGAGAAAAGTGCTAGTTCGCTGTGTCTGAGATATCCTTTCTAGGATATAAATTATCAACTGAGGGATTGCGTGTGAATTGGGAAAAGATTGAAGCAGTGCGCAGCTGGCCTGTTCCACAATCTTTTAAAGATATCAGACGATTCCATGGACTAGCCTCATTCTACCGATGGTTTATAAAGAACTTCAGTACAGTGGCTGCTCCCATGACAGAACTGTTAAAATCTGATCATTTTGAGTGGACTAAAGATGCCCAAACGAGCTTTGACACTTTGAAGATGCATTTGTCGTCAGCTCCCACGCTGGTATTCCCCAACTTCTCTCAAGCTTTTAAAGTCGAATGCGATGCTTCTAACTTGGGAGTAGTTTCCCTGCTTACACAAGTTGGTCACCTAGTGGCCTACTTAAGTGAAAAGCTAAGCGAAGCTCGTCGAAAGTATTCAACCTATGATAAAGAGTTTTACGCCATCGTTAGAGCTCTATAACATTGGAACCATTATTTACTTGCTACCGAGTTCGTGTTGTACTCAGATCATGAGGCCTTGAGGTTTCTAAGCCATCAGAAGAAGTTGAAGGCAAGGCATGCTCAGTGGTAAGAATTCCTATCATCATTTCACTATGTGCTCAAACATAAAGCTAGACACAAAAACCAGATTGCTGATGCACTCAGCCGACGCCATTTATTACTTCAGACGTTACAACACAAAATTGTGGGATTTGAAGTGATCAAAGATTTATACAGTCATGATCCATATTTTAAAACAATGTGGGAACAATGTCACAGTGGAAACTGTAAGCAGTTCCACTTAAAGGAAGGATATCTCTTCTTTGGGAAGCGACTTTGTGTGCCGAATTGTTCTCTCAGACTAGCTCTTGTAGCTGAAAGTCATGATGGCGGATTGACTGGACATTTTGGGCGGGATAGGACCATTAGTATGTTATCAGAAAACTTCTTTTGTCCTGCCTTAAAGAATAATGTGGGACGATATGTGCAAAGCTATAGTGTCTGTAAACGAGCTAAGACTTCCGGTTCCAATGCTGGCTTGTATACACCTCTATCGGTACCTTCTTCTCCATGGGTGGATATCTGTTTAGATTTCGTAGTTAGATTGCCCCGTACTCAGAGGAACAAAGACTCCATTATGTTCGTAGTAGATCGATTCTCTAAAATGGTTCATTTTGCATCTTGCACAAAGACTTTGGATGCAACCCACGTCGCAGATTTGTTCTTCAGAGAGATCGTTCGTCTTCATGGTATCCCGAGAACTATCACCTCTGATCGGGATGTAAAGTTCTTGAGCCATTTTTGGAGGACCCTTTGGGGAAAATTTGGCACTCATTTGCAATTTAGCTCGGCAGCTCACCCTCAAACAGACGGACAAACCGAAACCGTTAATCACAGCTTAGGTAATCTGTTGAGGTGTTTTGTTGGGAAGAACATCCGACAATGGGACCTCATACTTGCTCAGATAGAGTTTGCATTTAACCAATCCGTTAATCAAGCTACCAAGTGCAGTCCCTTTGAGGTCGCTTATGGATACAACCCCATTACTCCTCTGGATCACATACCAACTACACATCCCTCCGTTTTCAGTTTTGATGGCTAACAGCGTAGTCGAGAGATCCAGCAGCTGCATAAAACCGTTCAAGAAACCATTGCAAAGCACAATGCCAAGTGTCGGAACCAAGCTAACAAGAATCGACGGAAAGTCGAATTTAAAGAAGGGGATATGGTCTGGATTCATCTCCGGAAAGAACGTTTTCCACGAAGAGCTTTTGCAAAATTGAAGCCCAAGGCTGATGGTCCTTTTTGCATCATTAAAAAGTTTAATGATAATGCCTACCAGATTGATCTTCCGGGTGATTATAAAATCTCCGCTACTTTTAATGTGGCTAATCTAACGCCTCATTACAAGCTCGATGATCCTCCTACCCCGGGAGAATGACACCGGAGTTTCCCCTGTTTCAGTCACACCGCCGCCTCTGTTTTTGTTTCTCTTATTTCATTTGTAGTAGTCGTTCATTTTTTCTTCCATATTATTGAGTATATAGCTTTTCCTGTTGCTGGGTGAATATTTAGTGGCTATAAAGCCTGTTCAAATAAAGGCGGGAGACGGACTTTTGAGATTAAAATTCATGTTAACTATTTTCTATTAAGTTTGCTGTATCTTGTAGGATTACAGGTGGTGATCGGAGCTCGACTAAGGAGGTCAAGATCCTCAGTGGAGCTCTCTGTAGAAGGTAAGCTATTCTCTTACCTCAGGGGTGAAAGTTGTTCTTTCGCTGACCTACCAGCCGGCGTCACTAAAAGTCTAGAAATCTAAATCAGAATTTTAAATAAATATATGTATATATACTAGAGAAGTGGTAGAGCGTAGGTCAAATTCCAAACTGGATGCTGCTAATATGTCATCTTACATTGAATAAACGATCATGCAACATTGCCTGTTACCCATGTGAAAACTTTAGTAGATGATGTGCCAAGTCAAACCCTTTAATAAAAAAAGGAACATTTATGCTCTAGATGCTCCACCTAAGTAGCTATCCGAGAGGCGTCCTCCTCAGTATGAGTGGTTACTGCTCTAATCTCTTGAAACTTAGCCACAACTGCCTGCTCCCACTATCTCAATGCTCTAAGCTCAACAGAAATGCTCAAAAGAATGATCTTTTTCTCAAATATATCTCGCTGGAAAAGCTACAAGGTATGCAATATAAAATTCAGATCAAGGTGAGTTCTAAAAGTTCGTTAGGGATGTTAAGCCCTATGAACTTAGTCTCAAGCTAACCAAGAGGGGGGTGAATTAGTAATTTAAAAATTTCTGTTCACAAAGAACAAAAATCACATAAACAAAAATCACACCACGAAAAAAATAAATGTGGAAATTAAAATGTGGAAGCAAGAAAACAAGAACAAAGAGATTTATAGTGGTTCGGTCAACTTGACCTACGTTCACTCATTGGAGGCACCCTCCAAGTATTGCACTACAAACGTGACTCTCCTTTATCCCCCACGGCTAGGCGGATAAGCCTTTACAAAAACCTCCTTTTTGCCACCCCGGCAAAGCAAAGAACCTATCTCTTTTTGCTTCCTCCTGAAGCTGGCAGAGAACCATAACCAGATGCTGACTCCTTACCTCTACTGAATCCCCTCATAAGCTCCCCATCACAAGATCCTCTCTCTCTCTCCCTCCCTCTCTTTCTCTCCTCAAGGCCTTCTCAGGTCAAGGCAGCAGCCAAAGGTTTTCAAAACGTTGAATAAAAGCTCTTAAATAGAAAAGCTTCAAAGGAACTCATTAATTGCAAGTTGCCGACAATATTGTCCAGGCCGATATGGACATCAGCCTGGCCAATTAGTGCAAATCTAAAAAGATCAGCCAGAGCATCACCCTGAATGCAAATTGGCTGATTTAAAATTGGTTTGATTGTCTAGGCCGATCTCACAATCATCCCAGCCGATCAGTTCAAATCAGAGGAAAATCATCCAGATCATCGCCCTGAATTCGATATTTATCGTCCTAAAGTAACTAAGGTTTTTGAATAGATCATCCTGGCCGATCCTACGATCGTCAAGGACGATATGATCGTATCAATCATCCTTATTTACTCCCTTAATTTTCTGATCAATTAAGGCATAATTTGAGAATATCGTCCAGGCCGATCAATGATCGTCCCATCCGATAATTAAAAAATACACGTATCGTCCAGGCCGATCTGTTAATGACGGCTGCCTTAATTAAGAATCCTTATTTAGACTTTCTGTTTTAAGCCTGATCGTCCAGGACGATGTAAATATCGTCCTGGCTGATATAATTAAAAACAGAAATTCTAAGTCTCTCAAATGTGTGTGTAGGGTTACTTAGCATCAGTCTCTTTGACACTTACAAATAGACTCAAGAAGAGAAAAACAAATTACAGACTGACTCAACGCTAGACCTATGCAATCTTGAACTGGCTTCGTCTGTTCGTCCAATCTTTGATTCTTGAAAAGTTAGAAGCAACAAGCAGTCCAAGAGAATCAACAGTGTTAGTCAATCATCAAAAACATAAGTCATGAAAATAGATTTGCAATAATCTCTCCCTTTTTTATGATGGCAAACACAAGTAGGAAAAACTCAGAGAAAAAAACAAATTCACTAGAAATTCAAAGTTACAAGCACATACCCTTATCCTACCACATCCTACTCCCCCTTTTGTCATCACAAAAAGAGGGCCCTAGACACACAAAAGAAAAAGTAACCAACACAACAGAAACTAAAACAAACCATAAGACAAACTAAAGAAAACAAAAAACAGAAAATAGAAAACACAGACTAGAAAAATGAGGGATCCTGATCATCAGATGGAGGTGGAGGAGGTGGCTGCTAAAAGTAGCTGGCAAGCGTGGTAAACTGAGCATTGAACTAGGTGATGTTCTGGTCATGCTGCTGCTATTGGTGAGTCATGTAGCTGTCAAATCGGGCTAAATCCTCTGTGCGGTGCTGCTCGTAGCTGGCAATGTCCTCAGAATGTTGCTGCTCCTGTGCAGCAACGTAAGCGTCAAAGCGGGTCTCCCATCGATCAAACCTCTCAATCAACTGATCAAATGGAGAGGAACAACCGTTAAAAAAGCAGATCGTTCAGGCCGATTAGGTGTATCGTTCAGGATGATGCACAATAATTGATCGTACCGGCCGAAGTTAAAACATTTTAAATCTCTGCCACGTGTATCATCCAGGACGAACAGTGGATTGGCCAGGCCGATTGTCCAATAATGGATCATCTGGGGCCGGTTTTAAGGATTTAAATGTGCTGACACATGGATCGTCCAGGACGATCCAGTGTATCGGCCAGGACGATGCACATAAAATGCATCGGCTAGACAAAATAATCTATTGGCGAGGACTATCATTATGATTGCAACAGAGTTCGATCAGACCGTCCAGGACGATATAGTATCGTCCAGGACGATGAGTTACAGTAAGCACATAAAAGGTCAGTAGATGGAATTTGAAGAGATTTTGTCTAATCATCCAGGACGATAAAGGTATCGGTCAGGACGATGTGACTAGAATTTAAAACCAAGGAAAATATGGTGATGATCAAGGCCCTCAAAAATAAAACAAAATAAAAGCAGAAAAAACACAGTAATAGAAACCTAAAAACATTAAAAATATAATAAAAATGAATATTTTTAAATTTTAATTTTTCTAATTTTTTTTATCAAGGCTTCATATGAGAAGTTCTCAAATAATTAAATTTTAGAGTTCCACAAGATCAAGGAGTTTAGCCAACTCTAATCAGACAAAGGTAAAGTATCCGATTCTGTTAACCCTAGATCAGACGTTCCTTATGGTACAAATTTTCTTTTAAAAAAAAAATGTTTAACTCAGAATAAACCTAATTGGGCAAAAAGAAGATCCAATCAAAACTTGTTTACAAAGAAAAAATCTCATAAATAATAAAACAAAGTAATTTGTCTCAATCAAGAAATTTGAAATCAAGCCTTTGAAATCATCAAATAATCAATGAGTTTTCTAAGTTTTAAAAGTTTTGAAAAGAGAGGATAACTTGCATTTAGTGGGCTCATTTTATGCCTCTTGTCAATTTGATTGGCTCTTTGAGCATCTTTTGATTCTTTAATACACTTTTGTATATATATTATTCTTTTCAATTTGGCATCATTGACCTCTTTCCTTTTTAATTCTTGCAAGCTAAAAACTCTTTAATAAACCCTTGAAAAAATTTCGTTGTGAGTATATCCTCCTAATATTAGAGAATAGGAGCTCTCTCTCTAATATAGGGAAGAACAATCCACAAAATAAAAATCAAAATCATGTGATAAATGCAAAGGCAAGATTTTAATTAACTTGAAAGATATATAAGAACTTTGGTTATTATGCATAAGATAAATTATTGTAGCAAGAAAAAGGATCTTAATTTCAAAAACCATTGGTTAAAATGAGTTAGACTTTTGTTTAGAGAAGAAAATCATACCGCAAAATAAGGTCAGAAGGAGGGAAACCATTAATGATGTTTCTCCCTTTAACCGACTTAGAAAAGCTAAACACTATCTTCAAAACTCCAAAATTTAAAATCTTGAAAAGATTCAACATATGAAAAACCAATTATAAAAGCAAAGAGAAAACAAAACAATCTAAAATAACAACAAAGCATAAATAAAACACACTGAAACAAAAACACATTTCAAGAAATTATTGAAGCAGCAGGTTTAAGCATTTATGAGCTGTGAGCCTTTATATGTCTAGTTATCCTATGCTCCCACAAGGTCTTTGGTGAGAGCACACCTGCAAAACTCAACAACAGTAGGATTTAGGAACCCAAACTGGTTTGGGCCCCTTTTTAGAAAACGTAGAATGCAATGCAGGTATGGTATGCTGTGAATCATGCACCTTAGGTCTCCACACCCAATGTGTACTACGGTGAACGGTGCAAGTGTGTGAGATGTGTCCTAGCATGCCACATGAAAAACATATAACTCCAGGAAAATAATTTTTTAAATGATTTGAGTTATAATGCCTCTTCCTAGGTTTTGGCTTAAAATCAAAAGTAGATGTCATCCAATTTTTCTTACATGTTTCCAAATCATTTTGAATTCTCAAGTTAGTTCTTTTTAATGCATCATTATCAATCCTCAATTTTTTCTCAATCTCTTTAGATTTCTTAAGATCAGAATTAAGTGAGGTGTATGAAACTTTTAATGCATTATGTTCATCAATTATTTCCAAATGCTTTTTGTTTAAATCATCAAATTCATCAAGAAGAGCCATGTGATTTGAATCAATCGTTGTATGATCTTTGAGAAAAACTTCATGCTCTTTTTGTAAATTCGAAAGTTCTAATTTTAGGCTTGCATGAGTTTTCTTGAGTTTTTTGTATGATGCATGTATTTTCTCACAAATTTCAAATAATTCATCATAGGTTGGTTTACATACCTCTTCCTCATCACTTTGATCTTCTCCCATTAAACACAAGTTTGTTGTTTCATTCTCAGGTTTTGTTTCAGATGAATCAGTATCAAATTCTGCCCAGAATGCCTTTTGGATTCTCTTCTTGTCCTTCCTAAACTTAGGTTTCTCCTCACCTTTTTCCTTTCTTTGCTTGAGTTATCCTGAAGTGTTGGGCAATCAGTTCTCATATATCCTGGTTTCCTACATTCATAACAAACAACATCAGAAAATCCTTTAACATGTTTATGATCCTTACCTTTTCTCTAATTTTGATGATGCTTTTGTTTCTTCCTTAGAAAACTTTCTCTAAAATATATATCTGTGTGTGTGGGGGGGTGGGGGGTCAGTGAGTGTGTGTGTGTCTACGTGCGTGGGTAAGAAATAATATAAATATATAATAAATGAAATAATAATATTGATAAGATATACCTGGCTAGTCATGCCTAAATAGGCTTAGGACTCCTCTTGTGCCTTCTGTCTATTACTCAAAGAGACTCTGTATGTACGGGAGAATAATCCATTGGTCCTTAAAAAAGCCTCGATCCTTAAAATTCCTTGGTCATCCAGGGCCTCTAATCCTCCTACCACATGTCTAAACACCCAACTCGAAGGATAAAAAAGTGTGTCGACGAATAATGATCAGTCACCCCAGAAAGTGCTGGAAGCCCGTCCAAGGGAATGTCCTAAATGAAACTAAATTGTCGTACTGTGATATTATGATTATACCCCTCCAAAACTATAAAAATATCCCTCATGTAACAAAGCCATCTAGGTCTGATGTTGACAAAGTAAGAGGTAATAGGTGTAATGCCACTCTTTAAAAGAAAAGTAGGCCTATCCCTCTCAGTCAATGAATCTAAAAGAAAAACTCCAAAGCTTTGAGGTGGCAAATCCCCTACTGAAGATTTATTGATCAGTTTAAGATGTCCATGTGCATATAAAGTTACAAGCATGAATAACTTAATCTTGGCTCAATATGTGGTTGAAGTCGCTTTAGCTAGCTGAATTAAGAAGGGAAAGAAGTGATTTGTGTAGTATCCATGTAGATTTCTGGAGCAAGGAAAAATTGGAAGACCTCAATCAATTGAAAGATAATCTGACTAGGGAGATTTTGGAGTTGCAAATGGAGGAATCTTCTATTGGAAACCTTTCTAAGGAGAACTTGGTTCTTAGATAAAAAATTAATGAGCTTGACAGTACTTTAGCAAGGTTAAACACTTGATGGAGACAAAGAGCTAAGGTAAAATGGATAAAAGATGGTGATATGAATTCTAAGTTTTTCACTCTTTTGTTAATGCTAGAAGGAATGTAAAACATATTTTTAAGATTAAAGACAAAAATAGAGTTTTGGTAGAAGATCAAGTTTAAATTGAAGACATCTTTTTCAAATTCTTTCAAACAAAGTGGGAATATAAATCTTGTTCTTTAAACAGTTGGCCAAAACCAAGAGGTATGTTGACAAATAATGATAGAAAAGTCCTGAATACTGAGCTTACTATGGAGGAAGTATTTTCAGCTGTCAATCAATTGGAGGCAGGTGTTTCACCAGGTGTGGATGGTATTACTCATTCATTTCTCAAATCTTATTGGTCCATCATTAAATTGAATATTTGAAATGCTTTAAGAAAATTTTTCTTTACGGGTACAATGGAAACCAATTGAAAAGATACATTGATTATGCTCATTCCGAAGGTAGATATGCCAATGATACCTTCAAAATTTAGTCCAATATGTTTATGTAAAATAATTTATAAACTTGTAGCTACGATTCTTCTCAATAGATTCGTTGCTATGCTTCCTTATCTAATTTATTAAATCAGTCAACATTCATTAAAGGTCGTTCCTTATAAGACAATGTCTTAATTGCTCAAGAAATTTTTCACTAATTCAGATATTCAAAATCATCAAAAGGATTATGGTGAAGAAAAAATTATGTCACCACGCAGATTTTGATTTCTCCTATTTTGTAATCGAATACTATATTGAGAATAAAGTACAGTCTCGAGAGGCCGACACAATATTCTACAATGGATTCAATAACAGAATAGGATTTTGAAAATTGATATTTCTATAATCTAACATAGTTCAAAGAATAACATATCATCTCAAAAGATGAACATGAAATTCTATAGAATATGTTTAAAGATAGAAATACGTTTTTGAAAAAGTTTATTCATTCTTTTATTTAGATAGGACAAGAAGAATATTATATCAACTTAAAAGACGAACATAACATTCTTCAAAATATCCAAAAGCGAGAATGAGTTTTAAAAAATTCATCATTTCTAAAGTTGAATATAACAAGTATAATATTATATTATCTGAAAAGATAATAATAACATTCTACAAGTCTATTCAAAATTAGAAATGAGGTTTTAAAAATATCAACATTCCCAAAGATTTTTTCCTTGTTTTATACGAATAAAACAAGGTTTATTTTAGTCTGGGGTTCTCAAATCCCTATAGGAGCAAGTTAATTACATCCTAGGAGGAATGCTCTTAAGAAAACTCTCGATTAAAGTAGTGATTTCATACCCTTTTGACTACAAAGTAAAAGACAAGAAACAGAAGTAGGAATTTTCCAAGGTGAAAGCTCAATGTTGAACATTTATTAGCGAGTCAAAGGAGAAAAAGTAGGAGCTGGATTCTGAGAAGCTCAGAGGCAACCTCAGTTTATCCTATGTTGGGCTTTACATTTTAAGAGAAAATTTTATATTTGAGTTGACATTTTATTAGAAATTTGAGATTATATTCCTGGAGGGCGAGGACTTAAGATTATGAAAGAAATCAGCCTCAGAACCTAAATCTAATTTGGGTGCTACAAAGTAGTGACCCGAACCTAACTAATGAAGTGCAAATCTGAACTTACCTTGGCCTGGATTGGGGAGCCAGCTAACCACCTAGGCGCTTTAAAACCATAAGTCAAGTCTCTTATGAAAGATAGATGGGGACGTTGTTTAAGTTTTAATGAATTGGGGGCCGACATCTAAGACAGACCCTAATTGGCCCCTCAACTTATATAGGGTGAAAAATGCCTAGAAATGCAATTAATATTTTAGACTCTTTTTTAATTTGTATCTAATGCAATGCATGCTAATTGACTCGAATGCATAAAATTATTTTAGCTATTATTTTATACTCATATTAAAGTAGTTGTGATATAACTATATAGATCCTAAGTAGTGTACATAATTTTTTGAGAAATAAATGCAGATGTATATATTAATGTTTTGATTGATAATTTTATTTCTAATGGTTTTATTGATTAAAAATTAGTTAACTTTGATTATTGTATGCTTAAACATAAAAGAATAATTATCTCTAATTAGATTATAGGGAATCACAAACTTAGTATCAGAGTAATATTAGTGAAGGATTGATTATTACTAAAGCTGTAGGAATTGATTATAAGTCATGTAGATAGGGTAGATTTGTTGAGTCCATTAATTAGGTTGTTAAGCCTAAGTAAATGTCCCACGGCTATCAAGAGGGGGGTGAATTGGTAGTTTTAAAAATTTTAAACCCTCTTAATGATAAAGTTGAACCGAAATAAAATTTTCTTTTAAAGTTTGTAGAAAAATGTTTTTCAACCACAGAGTTGTTAAAACTGAAATTTAAAGTGCGGAAACGTAAAAGAAATAAAGTAAATGACACCAGATTTATAGTGGTTCGGTCTATAACCAGACCTACATCCACTCCTCAGAGGCACCCTCTGAGTATTGCACTAATACCATAAAGTGACTCTCCTTTAGCACCCAGAGCAAGGCGGAGAAGCCTGTACAAAACACTCTTTTCACCACTACCCGGTGCGGCTGAGAACCGTCGTCCTTTTACATAATCCACAGTGCTGGTAGAGAACCGTCGTCCTTTTACACTCTCCTAGTGTGGGCAGAGAACCCTACGGCTGTTCACACTCTCCAAGTGTAGGCAGAGAACCTTCATCCTTTTACACTCTCCTAGTGTGGGCAGAGAACCCTTCGTCTGTTCACACTTTCCAAGTGTCGGCAGAGAACCGGATCTCCTTGACTGATCTTCTCACAAGAATCTAGAAGGAAGAAGGAAAAGAGTGAAGAAATCCAATTTCACAAGTAGAGACTCTTACCTTAGTAATCCAAGTGAAGCCTTCTCGCTCCAGTGGTAGGAATCCTCCTTTGAATGCTCTCTTCCACTCTCTCCTTGGCTATTCTCTCAAGAGGCACAAAGATCAAATGACAAAAAGATTGGGTGGTAGTTTAATTTGGACTATTTATATAAAAGACAAGAGAAACCGCCCAAAAACTGCAAATTTTCAATTCTGTACGCAGTGGATCGTCCTGTACGATCCTGGATCGTCCTGGACGATTTTACTTAAACGATCTGAAACGACCCAATTTGTATATGTGTACGAAATGACTTCGTACAGCTGATCGTCCTGTACGAACTAGGTTCGTCCAGTACGAACGGTTATTACAAGGTCGGTTCTAGAAACTGCTGAAAATTGTTCTAAGTCGGTTTATCGTTTGGACAAAACTATGTTCGTCTGGACGAAAATTTTCCAGAGAGCCGATCGTCCTGGACGATTATTTATTTCGTCTGGACGAAATTTTTCCAGAGAACCAATCGCCGCGGACGATAATTTGTTTTCGTCTGGACGAAAATTTTCCAGAGAGCTGATCGTCCTATACGATATTTATTTTCGTCTGGACGAAAATTTTCCAGAGGACTGGTCGCCTCGTACGATGATAAAATTCGTCTGGACGAAAATTTTACAGAGAACACATCGTCCGGGACGATAATAAATTCGTCCTGGACGAATAGGACTTAGAAAAATTTTTCCAAGCAAGTTCCTATTCGTTCCAAGTGCTCTATAGGAGATAACTGACAGATCGTCCAGTACGATAAATATCGTCCTGTACGATCAGTATAGAATTTCAAGATCTCCTTATTTGTGTGTGTGTGAGATTTTATTCACTCAATTACAATCACTCCCTTTCAAAATTAATTCAAAGAAAAGACAAACTTCAAATAAACGAAATATTTCATGTTGAATTTGATTTGAAGTTTTCGTAGTCTGGAGTTTGATTTTCCTGAAATGTTAGTACACACAAGAGCAAGTGCAAATCTTCTGAAATTGTTAGGATATAACTATACATTTGAACAATAATGTTTGGAATCATCAAAACTACATAAGTTGCACAAATATAAATCATTCAAATAGCAACTATTCAAACAATCTCCCCCTTTTTGATGATGGCAAAACAATTATTATTTGTAAGGTTTCAAGTTAAACAATTTTCCTATCTCCTAAACTCCCCCTGAATTGATGAGACATTAAAATAAGGAGGCATTAAAGAACAATATTTTTGTTTTTTTCAAAAATTTTAACACAAACAATAAGGTTTCAAGTTAAACAATTTTCCTATCTCCTAAACTCCCCCTGAATTGATGAGACATTAAAATAAGGAGGCATTAAAGAACAATATTTTTGTTTTTTCAAAAATTTTAACACAAACAAAAAACTTGCAAACAGAAATCAAAAATAGAAAACAAAAATAAAAAACACAAACACAATAATTTCTCCCCCTTTTTGACAGCAACAAAAAGTGAAGAAGAAATAGACCAGAAATGTAAGTAATTATATGAAATTCATTTTTAAAAATTAATCTAAATATATTCACTTCCACACACATAATTCATCTTTTCAGGATACATTTTACTACACTTCTTCAAAATATATTCACTTCCACACATTTCTCTTCACTACTCACATACACACTTCACTTTAGTTTTCTAAAGTCCAAGCACTTATCAACACACATTTTTACTTTCCAAAACATACATTTATTCCACCTTTCAAACTTAAACACAACACAACTTTGCAAAATCTATGAAAAACTTTCTAAACTCATGCATCTCTTGGGAGTGTGAATAGAACAAAACATAGATATGCTTTCCCACTAACTCTTTATTTAACCAAATCTTAATAGACAAAAAACATAAACACATTTTATTCATTTGATATATAACGCAGAGAGTTGAAGCCGAGTCCTTTGCACACGAGAGAAAGGGAGGAAGACGAGGGCTTCAACATTTGACATCGCAGGAAGCAGAGGAGGCTACGGGATAGAGGGGCGAACGGGTACCTGGGTGTTCGGTTGTTCCAAATCCAGAGAGCGACGAAGAGGGGGAGGAGGTCTCGTTTCTGCTAGGGGCTGGCGACGAGAGCGTCAGAGGAGGCTGGGAGGATTTCTGAACTGCTTGTGGGAGATGGCTGGGAGAGCTTGGGGTTTTCGCCTGTATTGTTCGAACAGAGAGAAGAGGGAGACGGAGAGGAGCGGGGTTCACCAACTGCAGGGGAGAAGGAGAAGAAGGTAGTTCGGCCTGGAGGCGTGCGGTAAGGGTTCTCAGTCCATATGAATGGAGAGGAGGAGGCAGTTGTGCGAATCCAAGGGAGAAAGAGCGACGGGCTAGAGAGAAGGGGCGGTTTTCCTAGGGATTTCTCGTGCGAATGGGGAGTTCCATAGGGACAGTTAATGAAATGAGAGAGAGGGGATCGTGGGAGCTTCAGTTTAGACCGGCCCTATTAAACTTCCATTTCATTTTAATTTGAATAAAATTAATCATTTCTTTGAACCAATTTTAGTCTTAATTGGTCTAAATGAAACTACCGCTCTCTCGATTCAAATCGATGGATTAGATCTATGTATTGATTAAAAAAAATTTTGAATTGATTTTAATAGGTTTGATATGAGTTTTATTTTGGATATAATTAAAGCCGTCTATATTAAATTGAACTCAAATCGAGTGGGTTCGTGCAAATGAAAATAGAGGAAGTGGGGATTCAATTCTATCATCTTAATCGCACCTCTCTCTTTTTCTACCGATTTTAAAATCAAGGGTTTAGATTAAAACTTGATCTAGAGAAGGATCCAAAGGGCTGAGATTGAAATTAATTTTTAGGAGACTTTGGATAAATAATTTTGGGTACATAGATCTAAATCAAATTTATCTGAATAAAATTTGATTTCAAATGATCAAGTTGATTTGAGTTCAATTAGGAGCTTAATAAAATTTGGATCGAATTGATTTTAATTTGTTTTGAACAAAAAGGGTCGAGTCAATACTACGTCAGTAGGTATCCACCTAAAAGAAATCCTATGAGGGCGACGTCTATTCTAGGTTACGAAGACCTAAGCATTAGAGATTGATTCCGGGAGAAATTGACCTTGAAAAATGAGGTCAACAAATGGACCCCTAATAGGCATGATAAACTTGCCAAAGTTTATCATGGGTATTGGCGTTGACCGAAACGATCAATTAGATCCAGAGTTGAAGTTAAAGATTTGAGTTTATGAATTGAAAGAATTTTGAGGTTTGATAGAAAATCAGAATGAAAAGTTTATAGAGTTTTGAGTTGATGAATTGATTTTGAAGTTGATGTCGGAATTGATGGATTTAGTAAAATGATAACTAATGAGATTAGTATCATTTAGTAAAACAAAAAATTTGAAAAAGTTGAATGTGGCTTGGGACGAATAAAGATTTTGAATTTGATTTTGGTTTGAATATGATTTTGATAAGACTAGAGTCTTCTTTCTTGTTCAAGAGGAAGGATGCCACTAAGTGGGCACTTATACCTAACTCAACAAACTAGAGGACGTCTTCTAAGAAAAGAGAGTAACCTATGGAATAGAATATACCTAATCTAAGAAGGTTTAAAAATTTAAGTTTTACACTAGGATGATGCCACGAGGGGCGTTCTCCAACTCTAGCGGATGATCGTAAGGAAAGGATGCCTAAGTGTGGGGACTCACACCTAACCTTAGAGGATCAGAAGATCATATAAAAAGGAAGCCTAAGTGTGGGGACTCACACCTAATCATAGAGGATCGATTTAAGGTTTACAATTTAATGAAGAGAAGATGCCACTAGGGATGCTTATACTTCACTTCGAGATGAAGATTAGGATGCCACTAGGGATGCTTACACCTAACTTCAAGGATGTCAATAGGATGCCGTAAAAGCGGACTTATACCTAATGACAGTTTAAGATTTACAATTTAATGAAGAGAAGATGCCGCTGGGGATGCTTATACTTCTCCTCGGAATGAAGATTAGGATGCCACTAAGGATGCTTATTCCAAACTTCAAAGATGTCAATAGGATGCCGTAGGAGTTATACCTAAAGAAGAATTTAAGATTTAAGATTTAATGAAGAGAAGATGCCACTGGGGATGCTTATACTTCTCATCGGGACGAAGATTAGGATGCCACTAGGGATGCTTACTCCTAACTTCAAAGATGTGAATAGGATGCCGTTGGAGGACTAATACCTAGAGACCGATTTAAGATTTAAAATTTAATGAAGAGAAGATACCGCTGGGGATGTTTATACTTCTCCTTGGGAAAAAGATTAGGATGCCACTAGGGATGCTTACTCCTAACTTCAAAGATGTAAATAGGATGCCGTAGGAGGACTTATACCTAGAGACGGATTTAATCAGGTTTGGCTGCCGTAAGAGCGGACTTAAGTCAGAAAGTCAATAGGATGCCATAAAAGCGGACTTAGACCTAAAGACAGATTTAAACTTGATTGGCTGCCGTAAGAGCGGACTTATGCCAGAAAGTCAGTAGGATGCCGTAAAAGCGGACTTAGACCTAAAGACGGATTTAAACTGGATTGGCTGCCGTAAGAGCGGACTTAAGTTAGAAAGTCAGTAGGATGTCATAAAAACGGACTTAGACCTAAAGACGAATTTAAACTGGATTGGCTGCCGTAAGAGCGGACTTAAACCAGAAAGTCAGTAGGATGCCGTAAAAGCGGACTTAGACCTAAAGACGGATTTAAACTGGATTGGCTGCCGTAAGAGCAGACTTAAGCCAGAAAGTCAGTAGGATGCCATAAAAGCGGACTTAGACCTAAAGACGGATTTAAACTGGATTGGCTGCCGTAAGAGTGGACTTAAGCCAGAAAGTCAGTAGGATGCCGTAAAAGCGGACTTAGACCTAAAGACGGATTTAAACTGGATTGGCTGCCGTAATTGCAGACTTAAGCCAGAAAGTCAGTAGGATGCCGTAAAAGCGGACTTAGACCTAAAGACGAATTTAAACTGGATTGGCTGCCTTAAGAGCGGACTTTAGCCAGAAAGTCAGTAGGAAGCCGTAAAAGCGGACTTAGACCTAAAGACGGATTTAAACTGGACTGGCTGCCATAAGAGCGGACTTAAGCCAGAAAGTCAGTAGGATGTCGTAAAAGCGTACTTAGACCTAAAGACGGATTTAAACTGGATTGGCTGCCGTAAGAGCGGACTTAAGCCAGAAAGTCAGTAGGATGCCGTAAAAGCGGACTTATACCTAAAGACGGATTTAAACTGGATTGGCTGCCGTAAGAGCGGACTTAAGCCATAAAGTCAGAAGGATGTCGTAAAAGCGAACTTAGACCTAAAGACGGATTTAAACTGGATTGGCTGTCGTAAGAATGGACTTAAGCCAGAAAGTCAATAGGATGCCGTAAAAGTGGACTTAGACCTAAAGACTGATTTAAGGGTGGTGAATTTTTAAAGTAAAGTTGATTTCTTTAAAGCTTTGAATCTTTTCCTATAACCACAAATGACATTGATAACTTGCAAATGTTCTACTAGAGATCATAAGCTTTTATATATGTCACTTTCTAGAAGGGAAAGAAAAACATTTTTTGAAGATTGATAGACTTGAAAAATGTTTTAATAAAATTTTGTTTTATCCTTAATTATAAATGATCTTTATAACTTACAAATAATCCACTAGGGATTATGTTTTTATATCGGATCATCATATATGAGAAAAACAAAAGGGGAGTATTTTGATCATCTTTGATAAGTAAAGACTTAAAAAAAAAGCATCTCGACCCCCAAAGGAGAAATGCAAGATTTTGTTTAAAGATTGATTCTATGATTGAATTTGTTTTGATTAACTCAAATAAAATCATTTGAATTTTCTAGAGTCCTCATTTGCATGTTCTAGGAGAACTAAATACAACATAATAAAATTTTCCTTTGAAAATTTTAACTTTTGCATGAGTTGTTATAGAACAATGAGTATATTTAAGCATCCTTTATATTGAAAGCACTAAGGAATATCCAATAATCATAATGATTGAGAAAAGTTTGATTTTCATCAGAGAGTGAAAGCTTTATTTTTTTTTATTTGATAATTTTCTTATAATATTTGACTGTGATCGCTTAAGTTTTAATCATCTTAACCCAATGAAAATGACAGATAGGAAAAGATTCAAAAACTCAACGAAGAATTGGTTGACTCCCTCTAAATTAAATAGTTTGGATATGACCATAACGATTTCAATCAAAAGTTAAAACTTAACAACTTCCTTTAAAGAAAATTGTAGTTTCTAAATATTTTGAATTTCAATGATATGAAAAGAAACGGGGATAGAGTTGTTTAGGCTCTAACAACCGAATCTAGTTTATGATAAAGATATACTGTGAATTGAATTTCATATCTTTTTGACAAAATTACCATAGACTTTATCAGAAATAGAATCCCTCCAATTCTAACATCCAAGATTAGTCAATTCTGGACTTAGTCAAATTGTAGCTTGATTTTGTTTTGAAGCTTGACAAAGATTCAAACAAAGGTATCATTGACATCACTAAGGATAGAACCCCTCATGTTCTAACATCCTAGTTCAGTCAATAATAGATTTAAATTTGAAAGTTATAGTTATTCAATAGTGAATGAGAACATTAGACAATCATCTCAGAACCAGCTAAGGGATGTCCCTTAGTTTAGTTTCAAAAATTTGAATCTAAAGAAAGTGATTTTTATATCCATAAATATCACTATAGATCATCCAGTATCAGGATCCTGTCTAGAATCACATTCAAATTGAAAGATGTTCAAAAGAGAGTTGAAGATATTTGGATAATGGTTAGTTTATGCATCTTAATTAGGTTATATATGTGAAACCCAAATAATGCATAACCAGCACCATTATAATTCCATTTAGATTGATCATCTATGTGATTTTTCTTGAAAATGATTTGAATATATGAACTGACCTACTCAAGTTGCTAACTAGAGATGTCTCAAGATTTAGATTTTGTTAACCCAGATCAGAGCTCCCTACAAGCAAAACTGGGGTTTTCTTCTTCACACACACACACACACACACACACACACACACACACACACACACACACACACACACACACATATATATATATATATATATATATATATATATATATTGAATTAAGAATTATATCAAAAGAGAATCAAATTGGAAGTAGAAATTCATCATTTCCAAATCTTTCTTATGATATATATATTTTACATCTAATAGGACATCAATGTTTGATGATGAACCAAACTTTTGAATTCTCAAAATCAATTGTTAAAAAATACTAAAGGATGAATAGGTCCTATGATATTCAAGATTTAGAAAGGGAAGCCACTTTTTTTTTTTTCTACACATTTAATGAATGTGTCTTTTTTTTCTTTTCTTTTCTTTTCCTTCTTCACTTTTTTTTTTTAAGAGGCTTCCTTTACTTAAATCTTGAAATTATTATTTCAGTTATAAAATCATCTTCCAAGTATAAGAATAGAAATTTAACCCTCTTATACAATAAAGATTGATTTATAAATTGGACCCGATCCTATAGTATGAATAAACAACTTAGCTGAGATAATTATAAAACAAGTTCATCAACTCACAAGATGTCTATGAGATGTATAACGATAAAAAGATGAATAAGACTTCCACCTCCTCCAATTTCAATTTGAAATAAAACTTAATTCAAATGAAGTTATTTATGGATATCATAATGGGTGAACCCAAATATGATACATTTTTTATCACTATTAAAGAAGAAAACTATAAAAAATGTTATAAAATCACCTGACTCGGTATCAATTCAAGGTTTGTCAATTAATTTTAAGGAAGAGCCACATGACAAAGAAATATTTATTATATCATGGGTTGTCCTTAATAAAGAACCTTGAATTATCCCAAGTCTTTAACTGAAAGGGGAATTTAAGATGATCAATCTTAACAAGAATTGCTCATGAGTTTTCTCAAATAGAGTAATAAAGCCAAGAGTAAACTTAGCTAATATTTGATTTAAAAATATTATCATAAGAGAAAACTTGAGACGGTAAACAAAGGTTTTTGTATAATTGATTAGGTCATTTATCTTTATCGCATGCCTTAAGATCTATTTTCTATCAGAGTTAAACAACATAGTAGAGGACAAATCGTTGTATCCATGTAGTACCCTTAAGAAATAGGATTTATAGGCATATTAAACTTTAACCTACAAGAAGGTTTAAAGGTAAGGGAATTCAGAATGATTTTCAAACTTCAATACATCAACCAATAATTATACATTCCTAAGATTAGAAAAATCATAACATGGTTGAATATAAAATTTTGGAAATATATTTGAATTTAATTCAGATGATTACAAGAAACCTAACAAAAATTAGCAAAATTTTTGTGCTTTGAGGTTCCAAAAGAAAATGAGATTAAATATATCTTCATCTAAGGCGTTAATCCACTCAAGTGGAGGGAGGGAGGGAACACAATTTTCATTTTAGCATTGATAATCATTGGTCTTATTCTTTAAATATTTAGAGGAGTTAACCACAATGAAGTTTTAATTACAATTTAAGGAATATAGAGGTAAATTTATTTTTAAAAAAAAATCAACCTGCCATTTTCTCTAAGAAAAATTATTTTTATAAGCTTAACTTGTATTCGAACCTTCAAACTTTTCTCAAATCAAATTGAATTTAATCTTGAAAATCTTGCATATATCAGATTTTGGACCCTGTCCTAGTAAACATATCAAGCTACAAAGGACATGTAACTACAATATGTTATTAGGACAAGCATAAAGTTTTGATTTAAATGTTTGAGCTTTTGGACCCTGTCCTACCACACATATTAAGCTATAAAAATATATAACTATAACATGTTGGTTTAGATAAGGAAAGAAAAAAAAATTGATTTAAAAGCTCAAATTTTCTTAAGATTTGTCCTACCACTTATTGAGTTATAAAAATATATATCTACAACAAGCTAGCTAGGACACGAAGAAGTTTAAAATTTTGAAGACTTAAAATTTTTTGGATCCAATCCAAATAATACATTAAGTTACTAAAAAAAAGTAACTGTACATATTACTAAAGATTGGGAAAAGGGATTTTGGACCTAGTGCTAAGTCAAACATCAAGCTACAAGAAAAATATAACTGCAATATTCGAATTAGCACTGAAAATTTCTTTACAAAAAGGTCGTACAAAGGATCTTCCTGTTAGTTTTCTAACAGGGTCCAAAATAAGACCTCTAAAACTTTTTAGATACCGTCAAAATTATCCAAGAATGAAATGAATAAAAGAACCGGCGGAATAAAGGAAGTTACAACTTATGAAAAGCACAAGTATACTACCGATGTAAGGTTATAAATTACTGCTAAAGATGGAGAGAGGATTGATCCCCAGCGGAGATGCCAGAAAAACCTTGGTGAAGAAAAAATTATGTCACCACGCAGATTTTGATTTCTCCTATTTTGTAATCGAATACTACATTGAGAATAAAGTACAGTCTCGAGAGGCCGACACAATATTCTACAATAGATTCAATAACAAAATAGGATTTTGAAAATTGATATTTCTATAATCAAACATAGTTCAAAGAATAACATATCATCTCAAAAGATGAACATGAAATTCTATAGAATATGTTTAAAGATAGAAATACGTTTTTGAAAATGTTTATTCATTCTTTTATTTAAATATGACAAGAAGAATATTATATCATCTTAAAAGACGAACATAACATTCTTCAAAATATCCAAAAGCGAGAATGAGTTTTATAAAATTCATCATTTCTAAAGTTGAATATAACAAGTATAATATTATATTATCTGAAAAGAAAATAATAACATTCTACAAGTCTATTCAAAATTAGAAATGAGATTTTAAAAATATCTATGTTCCCAAAGATTATTCCCTTATTTTATACAAATAAAATAAGGTTAATTTTAGTCTGGGGTTCTCAAATCCCTATAGGAGCAAGCTCCAATAGTTAATTACATCCTAAGAGGAATGCTCCTAAGAAAACTCTCAATTAAAGTAGTGATTTCATACCCTTTTGACTACAAAGTAAAAGACAAGGAACAGAAGTAGGAATTTTTCAAGGTGAAAGCTCAATGTTGAACATTTATTAGCGAGTCAAAGGAGAAAAAGTAGGAGGAGCCGGATTCTGAGAAGCTCAGAGGCAACCTCAGTCTATCCTATGTTGGGCTTTACATTTTATAAGAAAATTTTATATTTGAGTTGACATTTTATTAAAAATTTGGGATTATATTCCCGGAGGGCGAGGACTTAAGATTCTGAAAGAAATCAGCCTCAGAACCTAAATCTAATTTGGGTGCTACAAAGTAGTGACCCGAACCTAACTAATGAAGTACAAATCTGAACTTACCCCGACCTGGATTGGGGAGCCAGCTAATCACCTAGGAGCTTTAAAACTATGTGTCAAGTCTCTTATGAAAGATAGATGGGGACGTTGTTTAAGTTTTAATGAATTGGGGGCCGACATCTAAGACAGACCCTAATTGGCCCCTCAACTTATATAGGGTGAAAAATGCCTAGAAATTTAATTACTATTTTAGACTCTTTTTTAATATGTATCTAATGCAATGCATGCTAATTGACTCGAATGCATAAAATGAATATGAAGCAGTTTTAAAACTAGGCTTAGAAAATAGGTTTTTCCCTAGAGATTGCACAACTTCCCCTTGACAGAAATGCACCCTCATAGGTCAAGTGGTCTGCCAGAACCCGCAGGCGGAAAGGTTCCTAACAAGGAAGAGAAAGTAATAATATGCTTATGTTGACTCTCGGCGGTCCCGAGCTTACTTCTTATATCATTAGAGTTACTATGTGAGCTTAAAAAATTTTTTTATGATTTCAAGTAGAAAAATTTTATACATACCCTTACTAAAAAAAGCACTCTGATTCGTATCCAGGCTAAAACAAAATACGGCATGCAAGATCCCTAAAAAAATCTACTGCACAAACAATGTAAACAAACAAATTAAATAATCCAAAATTATAATATCCAATGTTCAATGTCCATATTACACCCAGAATTTGCAGAAAAGTAAAATGGCCGGGCACCACTGACAACAAACCCGGATTCTAATCCTAAGAATGACGCAAGTGATTTTTTAACTGGGATATACTGTTCCTTGAATCTTTATTTCTTCGTCTTCTTTCTTCAATCTTCTTGTTCTGCCTTTTCTTCTTTTACAAGCTCCTCGGGTCCGCCGGTTCTGGATATCCAAATGAAACGAAACTCATCCCTAAGAGGGGTATTTTATTTTCTATTTGAATATTGAATCATCCTAATTTGACTTTCCAAATAAAAGAGAATAATTCTTTAAGGTATATTCTCTTTTCTTCAGATTCCAAATTGGATGTGATATCTCATTTTCAAAATCACTTTCACATTTCTGACTCTTGATAAATTCTATTTACATTACATCTCATTTCACAGAAAGGTAAGAAAAATCTAGTCCACCTGCAGGGTTATCCTAAGCAATTTATAATAAAAATCATCCCACGCGGTTATATATATATGCAATTGAATTTAAATTATTAAGCCACACTTGGCCACACTCTTCTTCATTTGGGGCTAAGCAGCTGAAGTACCTGTAGCATTTATTTATTATTAATTAATTAGCCCCCTTTTCATCTGCCCTGCATGAGTGTGACCACCTGTAGAAAATTCCAAGAACAACCAGATCTCTCCTAACTTAGGGGTAATTTAATCGTCAAATAAATCACATCACAGAGTGCAGTAAAATTAAATAAACAAACATACCAGTAATTTTACAATCAGCATGCAGTGAAAACCGAGAAAGCCCGTCACACAGCAGTGAGAAAATAAACACTGGCCTAACCTAAATCTAGACTCGATTGTCCTAACAAACAATTCTAAGTATGTGCAACAAGTTGTGTGGTTTTGATATGTCCTATATAAGTTAATTATTAACTAAAGTTTTCTAATTGATTAAATTTTAATTAAAAAATGTTCACTAATTCTAGGGTGAGGTGTCACTAAGTTTTCTATGTTATATGTTTCTATCCTAAAGTGTGCATGCATCCTAAGTCTAAGTTTTCTAAGACTTAGTCCTTAATTTTTGTCCTTAAGTGTCACTACTGTTATACAGGATAAAAATATTTGTTATCTCTAACCCTCAGGACTTTAAGTGCACATAAAAGGGTTTAAGGATCTAAAATAAAATAAAAGTAATCCTAATTAAGTTGAAGTTACTACAGGGACCTAAAGGATAAGGGTTCGCACAAACCACATCAAGGGGCCCCTAAAGGTTTTCTAAGTTTAGAATACTCACAATCACCGGGGGCTATGACCCGGTGGTTCCGCCCGTAGAACCTTTACCCGGTTGGATAGAGACGACTGACGTCATTAGCTCCTTGTCCTTTTGTTCCCTCGACCGGTACCATTCCTCGCAGTTTATGCCAATAAAGAAAAGAAAACAGGGAATTAGAAAGCTCATTTAATAATTAATAATAAAATAATTAAAATTTACTGAAAATAAAAGGCGTACCTTTATTCGGGCTTGGACATCGATTTTGTTGCTTACCTTTTGAAATTTTCCTTTCTGATAGCATACTTCATGTTTTTCGAAACTTTTCTCAAAGCACCAGAAAGGGGAAGGAGAAAAGAGAGAAAGAAGGAGAGAGAGAGAAAGAGAGAACTTTTATTTTTCAATACTTTCATTTTCTAATAAACTCCAAACTAACTAACTTTCTAATACAAACCACTCTTCATCTTTCTGCCCAAAACATACACAAATTCATCTTTCAAAATCACACACTTTTCACTTCTTAAAGTGCATATACTATATCTTTTCAAGACACAAACAAATTCTACCTTTTAACCTTTACAATCTCAATCTCTTAAAATCTATACACTTTCTAATACATACTTCCCAAAATATCTCACTTTCCAAAACACACAATTTACTTCTCTTTCCATACACAAGTCATTATATCACTTCTTCCAAAACATACAAGTCACTCCTCCTTCCATACCCAAACACTTAGCTTTTTTATATGAAGACTCCATACACTTCACCATTTACACAAACACATTTTCCAACAAGCATACGCACATTTTCTCTATTTACATATACTTCAATCTGTTTTCACTTTTCAAAAATATACAACTTTCCAAATTATATAACTCACCTTTCAACATACACTTTTCATTTCACTTTATTCACACACATAATTCATCTTTTGAGGATACATTTTACTACACTTCTTCAAAATATATTCACTTCCACACATTTCTCTTCACTACTCACATACACACTTCAATTTAGTTTTCTAAAGTCCAAGCACTTATCAACACACATTTTTACTTTCCAAAACATACATTTATTCCACCTTTCAAACTTAAACACAACACAACTTCGCAAAATCTATAAAAAACTTTCTAAACTCATGCATCTCTTGGGAGTGTGAATAGAACAAAACATAGATATGTTTTCCCACTAACTCTTTATTTAACCAAATCTTAATAGACAAAAACACAAACACATTTTATTCATTTGATATATAACGTTACAATTTCTTCCAATCTATGCATAGAGTTTTAAACCATACATTTCATGATACAAAGCACAATAAACATAGTGTTCTGCAGATTTTAAACACAAAGAACTTAGTTTCAAATGACATGGTATTTCTATAAACCCATTCAATGATTCATGAGGCTATCTAGTTAAATCTTGAAGAATAAGTATTCACAAGTAGGAAAGTACTCAACCCAAGCAAGTGAAGAAATTTAAGAGTAAAATGAATGAATGTTTGCTAAATAACCTCATTTGGTAGACTAACTGTCCGACAAGATTATTCATAAAAGAAAGAACAATGAGAGGAAGAAGAGTGGAAGAAGAAACAAGAAGAAAAGGAAGTTCACCACTTTTTCTTGCCTTTGTCCGAGCAAATCAGAAAATGATGGAGGCACGGAAAAGGCTAGGGCAGAGAGTTGAAGCCGAGTCCTTTGCACACGAGAGAAAGGGAGGAAAACGAGGGGTTCAGCACTTGGCATCGCAGGAAGCAGAGGAGGCGACAGGATAGAGGGGAGAACGGGTACCTGGGTGTTCGGTTCTTCCAAATCCAGAGAGCGACAGAGAGGGGGAGGAGGTCTCGTTCAGCTAGGGGCTGGCAATGAGAGCGTCGGAGGAGGCTGGGAGGATTTCCGAACTACTTGTGGGAGATGGCTGGGAGAGCTTGGGGTTTTTGCCTGTATTATTCGAACAGAGTGTAGAGGGAGACGGAGAGGAGCGGGGTTCACCAACTGCAGGGGAGAAGAACAAGAAGGTAGTTCATCCTGGAGGCGTGCGGCAAGGGTTCTCAGTCCATATGAATGGAGAGGAGGAGGCAGTTGTGCAAATCCAAGGGAGAAAGAGCGACGGGCTAGAGAGAAGGGGCGGTTTTCTTGGGGATTTCTCGCGCGAATGGGGAGTTCCATCGGGGCAGTTCACGAAATGAGAGAGAGGGGATCGTGGGAGCTTCAGTTTAGACCGACCCTATTAAACTTCCATTTCATTTTAATTTGAATAATATTAATCATTTCTTTGAACCAATTTCAGTCTTAATTGGTCTAAATGAAACTACCGCTCTCTCGATTCAAATCGATGGATAGGATTTATGTATTGATTAAAAAAAATTTGAATTGATTTTAATAGGTTTGATATGAGTTTTATTTTGGATATAATTAAAGCCGTCTATATTAAATTGAACTCAAATCGAGTGGGTTCGTGCGAATGAAAATAGAGGAAGTGGGGATTCAGTTCTACCATCTTAATCGCACCTCTCTCTTTTTCTACCGATTTTAAAATCAAGGGTTTAGATTAAAACTTGATCTAGAGAAGGATCCAAAGGGCTGAGATTGAAATTAATTTTTAGGAGACTTTGGATAAATAATTTTGGGTACATAGATCTAAATCAAATTTATCTGAATTAAATTTGATTTCAAATGATCAAGTTGATTTGAGTTCAGTTAGGAGTTTAATAAAATTCGGATCGAATTGATTTTAATTTCGTTTGAACAAAAAGGGTCGAGTCAATACTACGTCAGTAGGTATCCACCTAAAAGAAATCCTATGAGGGCGACGTCTATTCTAGGTTACGAAGACCTAAGCACTAGAGATTGATTCCGGGAGAAATTGACCTCGAAAAATGAGGTCAACAGATTAGTTTCATTCAAAATAGATATGGAGCAAGCATATGATAGCATGTCATGGAAAACTTTCGAGTAAATTTTGATATTCTTTGGCTTTCCTTTACACTTCTCAAAACTTATTTTGGAATGTGTAGTAAATTCAAGATTCTCTATTTTGATTAATGGGAACCCTTTAAAGTGGATCGAGGTTCGTAGTGGATTTTGTCAAGGTTGTCCCTTATCTCTTTTTCTCTTTGGTTTATGTTCCCAACTTTTATAAAATGCTTTAATTCAAGAGGAGAATGAGATAGGGATTAAAATACACCATAATGCTCCTATGATATCTCATCTGCTTTATGTAGACCATATCTTGTTTTTTTTTTCTAAAGCTAATATGAAGTTGGTAAAGAGGATTAGAGGTATTCTATTGGATTATTGTAACTGGTCAGGAAAAATATCAATTATAATAAATCTTCTATTCTTTTTAGGAATGCTGTGAGTAGAAGAAGGAAGAAGAATATTGCTCAGGTAATGGAATTTAAATCTGTTAAAGAATTCTATTACTTGGAAATTAAGATTGCTTTGAGAAGAATTATGGCATCAGACTTCAATTTCATGTTGGAAAATGTAATTTAGAAGTTGGATACTTAGGGAAGCAAATTTATTTCTCTCTCAGGAAGATTTACTCTTGCTAGTTCTATTTTGTTAATTCCAGTGTTTCATTGTACCCATTCCTCAGTACCGATTGGAGTTTTGGCTGAAATTGATAAAGCTTTTAGGGATTTTATTTGGCACAAGAAGGACAATGGAAATGTCTTACATTTTGTTAGTTGAAATTCTTTGTGTAAACCATATCATTTAGGAGGACATTGTCTTCATTCTTGTGTGAGAAAGGAGAATGCTTTAAGAGCAAAATTTGCATGGAATTTTATGAATGAAGAAGACTCTTTTCTGCATAAAACCTTGAAACTGAAGTATTACCCATCATGTTGGAATCCTGATTGGAAACATAATATGTCAATTTCTTGGAAAATCAATTTGAGTGGTGCAAAGGCTCTTAAAGCAATTGTAAAATGGAAAATATCCAATGGAGAAAATGTGAATGTTGTTGACCTCATTATTCGAGGTCAATTTCCCTAAAATCAATTTCTAGTGCTTAGGTTTTCAAAGCCTAGTGTAGACGTCGCGTTTAGGATTTCTTTAGGTGGATGCCCACTGACGTAGTACAGACTCAAACTTTTAAGTCAACCTAAATAAATTCGCCTCGACTCAATCAAATTCAAATTGTTATAAATGAGATAAAATTAATATTTGAAAATTATTTCTATTTTTAAAATCAACTCAAAATATATATTTTAAATTATCAATTATTTTATAAATAATATTCTAAATCAACTTGAGTTATAAACTAACTCTTGATTTTATTTTAAGTTGTAATTAATCTAAGTCATTAATTTATTTGAAATAAAATATAATCAGGTGTAGTTAGGGCCGGTCCAACCCCTCTCCCCCTCTCATTTTTTTGGAAAACCGAACTCAGCCCACTCTCTCAAACAGCAAAACCGCTCCCTCTCACTGCAGTTCCGAACAGCTCCTTTCCCTATCTCACACAGAGAGAACCGAACTCCCCACGGTCTCCTTCTCTTACACAGTTCGCACAATCCCTCCTTCCCCCCATTCGGATACCTCCAGGCCGAACCCCCATCTCCCTCAGCTCTCCATTCGCACGCACAGAACCACTCATCTTTCCAAGCCCTATTCGCATAAGACGAACCTCCCCCAGCCGTCACTCTATGCAGTTCGGAACGACCTCCTTCTCCCTGTAGTTCTCAAACAGCCGCCCCTTACTCTTAAATTCACACGAGACCACTCTCCATCACTCTCGTTCACGAAGCAAAACCGCCTCCTGCAGTTCGCATAGCCCGCTCATCTCACGCCTGCAGTTTGCAAACTCTCCCCCTCTAAGTTCAGTTTGCGACTCCTGCTCCCAACGCTCTCCATTCGGACCTCTTCAAGGACGCCACCGACCAGCCCGTTCGCCCCTCTCTGTTCGCAGCAGGTTCGCAACTTCTAGCCAATCGTTTCCTCTGCCCTAGACGACACCAACGATCTTCATAATCTTGGGTAATTTTTTTCTACATCCTCTCCATCTTCTTCTTCTCTCATTCTTATTTGATTTAAGTCAAATGTCAAGGAGTTGAAGTTTGATCTTTTTTTCAAAATCTGAGAAGATTTCTTGAACTCATTTTTTTAAGTTTTATTAATGTTAGTTCCCACGTCTTTCCCTTCAATATGATCTTGACAGTGAAATGAAATAAATTATTATGGTTTCTCTATATTACATAGTTACTATTCTCATCTCAATGTGATTAAGTGGCTTTGTATGAATAGCTATATACATGTGTTCTCGAGGCTTACAAAGTTGTTGGAAAGATAATATGTTTTATGTCGGAAAACTTCATTAGTTTCGGAAAGTAATGAAGTTGGTTTTAATTCTTTCTTTGAATTGTATTTGGTATAAGTATTGAATTGGAAAGTGAAAACGTTGAATTTCTATAAATGTGAAAATTGTGTATTTTAAAAAAAAAATGGAAATTGTTTATATTGAAGGATGAGAATAGTTTGTATTTTGGAAAAGTGAGATAGAATGTGTGTATGTGATAAGTGATTGTAATGTGTGTAGAAAAGTAGAAATTATGTGATTTGGAAAGGTAAAATGTATGTTATTTTGAAAGACAAAAGGTATATATGCATTGAAAATTGCATCAAGTGTTTTTCTAGAAAGTAAAGTGAAAGTGAAAAGTATGGATTCTGAAAGTGGATTATATGTATGGAAAGGATTTGGAAAGTAAAGAATATGAATTTTTGAAAGTAAAAAGTGTAGGTTTTGAAGGGTAGTGCTTGTGAAAGATGAAGGGTAAAGTGTTTTGTGTGTAAGTAAAAAAGAAAGTGAAAGGTGTTTTGTTTAAATGAAAAGTTTAGTATGTGATTTGTGAATGGTAAAATAAAATTTGATTTTTTTAAGAAAACGAAAAAGTATCTTATTTCAAAAAGGTGATACATATGAGAAATAATAAGTGGGGTTTGTGGATTCAGAAATGTGAAACTTGTGTGTTGTATATGTAAACGTCGAATAGTAAAGTGTATGAGGTATTGAAGTAAATTGTTTTGTTTTGAAAGTGGAATTTCTGTGATTTAGAAAGGTGAAAGATTTATGTCTTGAAAGTGGAATTTGTGTGTTGAAAGGTGTTTTGAATATCGAAGTGTATGAAAGTGTTTTGAAAAGGAAGATTATAGAGTATTATTTTGGGAATGTTGAAATGTGCAAATTGTAAGAAGTAAAATATTTGTTTTGTGTTATAATTTGTGTGAGTATTGAAAGAGTGAAAGTTTATGTTTGAAAAGATAAATATAAATATGGAAGTTTTGAAGAATGCAAAATTTTATTTCTCTCTCTACTTCTCTTTCCCCCTTCTACTTTTCATTTCTTGTGCCTTGAGATACATGTTAGAAGATTACAAAATGTACTTCTAAAAGTAAAAGTTCCAAAAAAAAATATTCAACAGAATCGGTGTTCAAGCCCGAAGAAACGTACGTCTTTATTTTCAGTAAATTTCAATTATTTCATTATTAATTATTAAATGTGCCTTCTAATCCCTGCTTTTCCTGTTTTCTTCTCTTTATTTGCATGAACGGCGAGGAATGATACGGGTCGAGGGAACAAAAGTACAAGGAGCTAATGACGTCAGTCGCCTCTATCCAGCCGGGTAGAGGTGCTACGGGCGGAACCACCGGGTCGTAGCCCCCGGTGACTGTGAGTATTCTAAACTTAGAAAACCTTTAGGGGCCCCTTGATGTGGTTTGTGCGAACCCTTCCCTTTTAGGTCCCTGTAGTAACTTCAATTTAATTAGGTTTACTTTTTTTGCTTTATTTTAGATCCCTAAAATCCTTTTACACACGCTCAAAGTCCTAAGGGTTAGTAATAACAAATTTTTTTATCCCATACAACAGTAGTGACACTTAAGGACAAAAATTAAGGACTGAGTCTTAGAAAATCTAGACTTAGGATGCATGCACACTTTAGGATATAAACTTATAACATAGAAAATTTAGTGACATCTCACTTTAGAATTAGTAAATATCTTTAAATTAGAATTCAATCAATTAGAAAACTTTAGCCAATAATTGACTTAGGACATTTCAAAACCTCACAACCAATTTCACACACTTAGATTTCTTTGTTAGGACAACCGACTCTAGTTTTAGGTTAGGCCGGTGTTTATTTTCTTACTGCTGTGTGACGGGCTTTTTCTCGATTTTCAATGCATGCTGGTTGGAAAAATATTGGTGTGTTTGCTTACTTACTCTTACTGCACTCTGTGATGTTGGTTTGATTGACGATTAGATTACCCATAGGTTAGGAGCGATCTGGATTGTTAATATGATTTTCTGCAGGTGGCCACACTCATGCAGGGCAAAAAAAGGGGGCTAATTAATAAATAATTTTTATAAAATGCTACAGGTGCTTCAGCTGCTTAGCCCCCAAATAAAAAAGAGTGTGGCCAAATATGGCTGGTTGATTTAATTTAAATATAAATATATACTTGTTTGGGATGATTTTTACTATAAATTGCTTAGGATAACCCTGCAGGTGGTTTAGATTTTTCTTTTCTTTCTGTGAAATGTAATGTAAATGTAAATGTATTTGAAAATTATCATAAATGTGAAAGTGATTTTGAAAGTGGGATATTACATCTAATTTGGAATCCAAAGAAAGGAGAATATACCTTAAAGGATTATTCTCTTTTATTTGGAAAGCCAAATTAGGATGATTCAATATCCAAATAGAAAAGAAAATACCCCTCTTAGGGATGAGTTTCTTTTCATTTGGATATCCAGAACCCGACGGACCCGAGAAGTTCGTAGAAGAAGAAAAGACAGAACAAGAAGATTGAAGAAAGAAGATGAAGAAATAAAGATTTAAGGAACAGTATATCCCATTTCAAAAATCACTTGCTTCATTCTTAGGATTCGAATCCGGGTTTGTTGTCAGTGGTGCCCGGCCATTTTACCTTTTCTGCAAATTCTGGGTGTAATATGGACATTGGACATTGGACATTATATTTGGATTATTAAAATTGATTGTTTACATTGTTTGTGCAGTAGATTTTTTTTAGGACCTTGCATGCCGTGTTTTGTTTTAGCCTGGATTCGAAACGGAGAGATTTTTTTTCGTAAGGGTACACTTAAAATTCTTCTACTTGTAATTTTAAATAAAAAAAATTTTAGGCTCACATAGTAACTCTAACGATCTAAGAAGTAAGCTCGGGACCGCCGAGAGTCAGCATAAGCATATTAATACTTTCTCTTCCTTGTTAGGCACCTCCCCGCCTGTGAGTTCTGGCAGACCACTTGACCTATGAGGGTGCAGTTCTGTCAAGGGGAAGTTGTGCAATCTCTAGGGAAAAATTTATTTTCTAAGCCTAAATTTTTAAACTGCTTCATTATCATTTTATGCATTCGAGTCAATTAGCATGCATTGCATTTGATACAAACTAAAAAGAGTCTAAAATATTAATTGCATTTCTAGACATTTATCACCCTATATAAGTTGAGGGGCTAATTAGGAATTGTCTTAGATGTTAGCCCCAATTCCTTAAAACTTAAACAACATCTCTACCCATCTTTCATAAGAGACTGGACACATGGTTTTAAAGCGCCTAGGTGGTTAGCTGGCTCCCCAATCCAGGCCGGGGTAAGTCCAGATTTGCACTTCATTAGTTAGGTTCGGGTCGCTACTTTGTAGTACCCAAATTAGATTTAGGTTCTGAGGCGGAATTTTTTTAGATCTTAAGTCCTCGCCCTCCGGGAATATAATCCCAACTTTCTAATAAAATGTCAACTTAAACATAAAAATTTTCTCTTAAAATATAAAGCCCAACATAGGATAGACTGAGGTTGTCTCTGAGCTTCTCAGAATCCGACACCTCCTACTTTTCCTCCATTGACTCGCTAATAAATGTTCAACATTGAGCTTTCACCTTGGAAAATTCCTACTTCTGTTTCTTGTCTTTTACTTTGTAGTCAAAGAGTATGAAATCACTGCTTTAATCGAGAGTTTTCTTAGGAGCATTCCTCCTAGGATGTAATTAACTATAGGAGCTTGTTCCTATAGGGATTTGAGGACCCCAGACTAAAATAAACCTTATTTTATTCGTATAAAACAAGGGAAGAATCTTTGGGAACGTAGATATTTTTAAAACCTTATTTTTAATTTTGAATAAACTTGTAGAATGTTATTATTATCTTTTCAGATAATATAATATTATACTTGTTATATTCAACTTTAGAAATAATGAATTTTATAAAACTCATTCTCGCTTTTGGATATCTTGAAGAATATTATGTTCGTCTTTTAAGAAGATATAATATTCTTCTTGCCATATATAAATAAAAGAATGAATAAACTTTTTTCAAAAAAAAAAAACCGTATTTCTATCTTTAAACATATTCTATAGAATTTCATGTTCATCTTTTAAGATGATATGTTATTCTTTGAACTGTTTGATTATAGAAATATCAATTTTCAAAACCCTGTTTTGATATTGAATCCATTGTAGAATATTGTGTCAGTCTCTCGAGATTGTACTTTATTCTTAATGCAGTATTCGATTACAAAATAGGAGAAATCAAAATCTGCGTGGTGACACAATATTTTTTTTCCCACCAAATGTCATGGAAGATGTTTGAGTATTAGATAAAGCTTTAATCAAGTGGCCTACTTTTCTTGCTAATCTACAAAGTAACGAGTTAACAGTATATTACTTTGTTAGTAATGGTGGTTGGTATATGGAGAAGCTTCATCAGGTGTTTGGAGAGGAACTTATAGAGATTATTTGCAAAATTCAAATTGATTTAGCTGGAGTGTCACAAGGATCAAATGGAACTAATTTTTCAAAATTCTGAGAAATCATTGGCAGCATTATCATTTGAATCTATGGTATACAATTCAAATATGCAAAACGAATGGCCATGGATTAAGAAAATCAAACTTAATCCAATTATTGAAGTTTTCTGGTAGAGATTATATCATAAAACTATTCCAACATTCCAATTTTTGGATAGAAGATTAAAGGAGGGAAGCTCATGTCCTAGAGGATGTATGAAAACTGAAGATATTGCACATGTCGCAGTGACTTGTGATAAATTGATTCAAATAATAAATTTTTTGAATCAAAGGGGCTTTTAAATTCCGCTATTTGAGAATCTTGTTGAATGTATTTGCTGGTTGGAACACAATGCTACTACAAAGACCATTCTTGCTAATGTTTATTGTGTTTCCGTGTTTCTATGTTGGAAGTCTATAAATAGACTTATTCATGAAGGAAAGGAGGATGGTAATTTAAATATTGCTTCTAATGCTCTTGGAATGACTTCTATTTCTATGTCCAATATAAATAATTCGGGCTTATGAGATGTTAATCAATCATTTTGGTTGTTTAATAAATGTTGGCATCCTCATCCACTCGATTGGATCAAAATTAGTGTTGGTGCTTCTTTGTTATCTTCTTATAAAGCTGGAATTGGAGCTATTTGCCCATATCATAAAGGGAGGTTTCTTTTTGCATTTGGTTATAAAGGTATTCAGTGGGATATTGCTCAGCTTGAAATGGAAGCTATTTTCTCTTTAAAATGTATTATCAAAGAAGGGATGACTCAATACAAAGGTATTATCATTAAAGGAGACAATGCAAATGTTATTAAAAGCATTCAAAATAATATCAAGAGGATGAGCTTGCATGAATCGAAGTTTGGTTTAGAGTTTTTCATTTGTCAAAGAGTTTAATTATGTTATTTTCAATTAAGTGAATAGGGATTGCAATAAGTTAGCTAATACTTGTGCTAACTATGCTCTTAATGGTAATTTTGTTTGGGATGATATTAGTTTGGAACATATTCCTCCATCCTTTTTTCTATTGTTAAAGGAGGAATGTGATGCTATTAGTTTGTATTAGGTGTTTTTTTCTTTTAATGCTATTGCTTTTTTCATCTTTCAAAAAAAAAACAAAAAGCTAGCTTGACTGACCAGAAAGCTCATACTACATGTATATGCACCCACCCATGAACATATTACCATGGAAACTCAATAACCTGCTAGCGGAGACCATAAGAAGCAAAAATCTATACAAAGCTATGATATATCAATGTGAGCACAACCAGAGCTAAAAAAAACATATCTTCCACTAATAATCAGGCTCATTATCAAACGTGTACTAGAGTGAAAGGATCTATCCTGGCTCAAACAAAACTACATAACCAAATGACTATGAATGCCACCAAAGACATCTCCTCAAAAACTCCCCTGACATATATAGACTATCCCTACTACTGACCTAGACTCAAAATCCTCGCTAAAGGCAACTCAGTAAACTAAAATCCTATGTCAAATGGATCTTGAGGGTGAGCAGACTATACAGTATATGCCTCCCAGCTCAGTATTCTCTCAATCCATTCCTTTAGGGAAACTATAACTCAATGGTGACAGCTCCTTTGTCAGTACAAATAACTATAGTAAGCTATGCTCTGATGGAGGTTTTCAGAATATACAAACTCTCCTCTCCTATGTTGGACAACTTGTTGACATCTAAATAAGTCATAATCTTGGGGAATATACTTCTCAAAGGATATACCCAAAATGGGCAAATCAAAAACTACATGCAGATCCCAAAGTGTGATGGTCATCTTATTTAGCCCAACCTAACAAGTGTGGTGACACTGTCCCAATGCTTTGTTAATCCCTAAAGCCCATACTATGAGAGTCAGCTATAGTCAAAAAATGAAACATATATCATCCTATAAATCCCTGCTAATCTAAGAATCCTCTGATGTGATCTGAGAACATAACGGGCCCAGCACACATAGCCCCTCAACATCCGGACAGGGCTGCAAAATTCTAAAACATAGCATTGGTTGTCGACCTCAAGGTGCAAAAAAAAAAAAGCTCAAAATTCCTGTAGGCTCTGCAAGATCTACAACCGCTACAGCACATCCTGTGCACGATAACTCAGTCCCTCAATAATGCGGTCTAGTGAACTGCCATCAATATGGCGTAGTCTAAGAGAAATCACCCAATTTATTTGATCATGGCATGTAGAAAGCTCTGAATAATAGATTGGTAGATGAGGAGAGAGTGTGAAAAATCCAACATGTGTCCCTGACTTTTAGCATCTCCTGAAGAAATGACATACAATATCAAATGGAAGCATAAAAGGAGTGATTAAATACACCAATCTCTCTCCAAATATAATCCTCATAAGGTTCTATATCAAGCATCAAGCAGTGTCAGGACCAATCAAATATCATAACCTGAGGAAAGAAAGAGAATCAAGCAAATAAGAATATGCAAATAATATTGTAACAAACTTATTGCGCAAAGTTGCCCAACAGATTTGTTGGAAGGCAATTTGTTGGAATTTAAAAAAATTGCAATGTGATGAAATGGCTGAATTAATGTTAGAGAAAAAAAAAGAAGCAAGGCCTGGTCCTAATAAATTTGAAGCAAAAGAATAAAAACATCAAATGTCAATCAAATAAGCAGATGATCTCCTTCAATGTTCAGTGGATATTCTTTTATCTTTCAGCTAGCGATTTTGCTCCATTTATTATCAAACTCAGGAACAAGTTAACTTCTAATTAAAATTAATTTAATATTAGCAGAAATTGAATCCTCAAAAAGATACAAGCTGATAATAAATGTCTTTTAATTAACACATCTTTCAATGATGAAGAGAAATGATACATCTTTAAACAACAAAGATCTATGGCGTATGAATGGGAAAAATGATGCTTGACTAGTTCGATTGCAAGAACTTCAAGAATTTGAAGATGAAATGAGGAATAGTTGTGTTAAAGCAAGTTACAAGCATATCCCTCCGAAGTTAGAGTAGAAAATTATGATGAAAGTTTGTTTAGGAGCCATGTATCTCTCAAGGGCAAAGAATGTGGCCTCCAAAATATCACATGAATGGACTACATTTAATGTGATGAAGATCCTATCATAAATATACAAGAAGACTTTAGTGATGAGCACCAAATGTGAAATATTTCATTTATCGTAAGTTGTCTTCAAATATTTCAATATCAAGGCTTTAGAGTAACACAACTCCCCTTGGCCTATTGGTTGAGAGTTTAGGCTTCCAACTAAGAGGTCCAAGGTTCGAGTCCATGTGTATGCGTTGTGTGTGTGAGTTTGCCTTAAATGGCCTAAATGTCCCAAAAAAAAAAAAAGGCTTTAGAGTACATCACAGTTAGTTCAGGATGAACTGCTTAGGTGTTGTGAACAAGTGGATCATCATAGCTCTGAAGGAACCAGAGCCATTGCTTTGGAGCCTTGTTGTGACTTTGAGGACAATATTCTCCTGCATATTACTTCTAGTAAGGATACAACTATGTGAGGATTGCTTTGTTCGAACGAATTAGTTTGCTATTGTTTTAAATAGATATTTAAAAAAAAAAAATTTGAATCAAGCGTCAAGTTGAAGATTGCAAGAAGCATATAAGCAGTTCATTAAAAAGAATATATACAACATGACCATCTTAAAGAATTATTTAGCTATATACAATTATGGTTTCACTACAAGAAAATAGCCCATTATCGGCATATTTTTCTGGCAAAATATTTTCCGTCGGATTTCGATGAAATATATCCGACAGATTTTTTGTCGGATTTTCCGTCAAATTTTTCAAAGGATTTAATATTTTATTTTAATAATTTATTTTAATTAATTTAAAAATTTTATAGTTTACTTTAATATTTTATTTTAATTATTTATTAATTTAAGAACTTATTTTAATTAGTTGTTAATTTAACAACTTATTTAATTTAAATATTAATATTTTATTTTAATTAAATTTATTTTGTATTATTTATTTTAATTAATTAGAAATTTAAAATGTTATTTTAATTAATTAATTATAAAACAATTTAATTTAATTAACTATTAATTTAATAACTTATTTAAATTAAATGTAGTTATTAATATTTTATTTTGTTTTATTTTAAATTATAATTTTTGTATTATTATAGCTTAAAAAGAAAAGAGTAATATTTATGACAGATTTTTTTTTAAAATAAATTAAATATTTTAGTAATTCATTGTTAAAATAAATTAATAAGTTTAATAATTCGTTGTTCAATTAAATTAAATATATATATTAATTATCTTGATCTTAAAGAAATTTAGTATTATTTTCAAAATAATAAGATTAATTAGTATTATTTTTGTATTATGTTAGTTATAATATAATAAAAAATATTGAAAGTAGAACAATTTTGGCTAAGTGGAATGATGGTTGGCAGGCATGCGGGTGTAAGACTAGAACCCCGTCATAGACGCGTTGTGGGCTGTGGCGAGTCGTGTGGGTGTAAGACTAGAACCCCGCCAAATTAAAATAAATTAATAAGTTTATTAATTCCTTGTTCAATTAAATTAAATATATATATTAATTATCTTGATCTTAAAGAAATTTAGTATTATTTTCAAAATAATAAGATTAATTAGTATTATTTTTGTATTATGTTAGTTATAATATAATAAAAAAATATCTAAAGTAGAACAATTTTGGCTAAGTGAAGTGATGGTTGGCAGGCATGCGGGTGTAAGACTAGAACCCCGCCATAGACGCGTTGTGGGCTGTGGCGAGTCGTGTGGGTGTAAGACTAGAATCCCGCCATATTAAAATAAATTAATAAGTTTATTAATTTGTTGTTCAATTAAATTAAATATATATATTAATTATCTTGATCTTAAAGAAATTTAGTATTATTTTCAAAATAATAAGATTAATTAGTATTATTTTTGTATTATGTTAGTTATAATATGATAAAAAAATATCTCGGTAGCCCTAGCCGCCTCTCTGCTCTTCGAGGCGATTTCGAGGCGATTTCTCTGGTGCGAGGCGTGCGATCTCTGTTGTGGTTCTTTCATACGTAAGGCCTGTTCTCCGTTGTTGATTTTCTGGTAATCTCGTTCCCTTCTCTGGTTGGCTGTTCTTTGCTTTCGTTTTGTTTTTTCTTCCCCTGTTTTTGGTGTTCTGGGGTTGTAGTTTTGTTCTATTTTCCTTTGTGGGGGTGGGGGACGATGTCGGCTCCAACGTCGTCTTCCCCGGCCGCTGCGTCCGCTCTACTTGGTAAAACTAGGTCTTTTAAAGATGTGGTTTCCGGTGGCTCCTCTTCATCTTCCACTAAAGTTAAATTTGTGCATTCGACTTTTAAAGGTTGCCCGGCTCTGATTTTTGAGGATGTGGTTGTTAATCAGCTTGCAGCTCCATTTTCTTTCACCCTTGTTGGGAAGTTTATGCTTCGGAGGGCAAATCTGGATGTTATTAGAAAAATTTTCTTCAGTTTGAAATTGTCTGGTTCTTTCACTGTTGGTTTACTTGATTCTAAACATGTTGTCGTCCAGTTGTCTAATGATCTTGATTACAGCCGAATTTTTTCTCGTCACTCATATTATATTCAGGGATGCCAAATGAGGCTTCTCAAATGGTCAACAGATTTTGATGTCAGGGAAGAATCTCCCATAGCTCCTGTGTGGTTAGCTTTTCCTAATCTTCGATTGCATTTTTTTAATTCGCATATTTTGTTTGGCCTTGCTTCTGTGTTTGGTCGGCCATTGCAGACTGATCAAGCCACTGCCTCTCTCTCGAGGCCGTCTGTGGCAAGAATATTAGTTGAATTGGACGTTACTAAAAAACATCCGAAAGAAATTTGGCTAGGATCGGAAAACAATGGCTATTTCCAAAAGGTTGAAATCGAAAACTTACCTATTTTTTGCTCGCATTGTAGAATGCATGGTCATGGGTTTAATGAATGCTTTAGATTACACCCTAATTTACGGAAGGAGAAAAATGTTCCTAATGCTAGGGTTGTTAAGGAAAATGAGGTGAGTAATGTGCATAAGGGTAATGAGGTTCATACTCTTATTCATGGTGCTGAAAATGATGAAAATAAGGGGGAAACATCTGCGGGTCCGATCAATACTTTACCTGTTATTAATAATCAGGATTGTGTTCATTCTGACATTGAAGGTATTAATGATCAGATTTCTTTGGGTCCTGTTAATGTTGCTGATGACAATATATTAGACCATCATAAATGGGCTAATGCTGATGTTGTGAAAAGCTCTGATAAGCTGGTGGTTATTTTACAGGAAGGGGAAGTTATTTCTTCCAACTCATTGGAAAAAGCTTTTATTAATGATAGTAATGCTCATGTTACTAAGGATAATCCTCTGGTGCTGAAAAATGTTGTTTGTTCTTCCGATATAATTCCTCATATTGATGTTGATTTACAGAATACTTTGTTAAATAATGTTAAGATGAATGTCTCCACGAAGGAAGATGGTGTGCTGTATTTGGAAGCTGAAAGCTCAGCTACGGAGAACTTGGTTGGTGAGAATAACAATGGCTTTCAATTTTCTGAACAATTTAATTGTTATGCTTTTACTGATACGGAAATTGAAATTAATGCTAAATGTTATGCTAGAATGGACAATGATTTAAGTTTTACTAAGAGTCATGGGAAGAGAGGTAAAAAACCTAGAAATGCTATTTTGCTTTCACCTAGAAATACCCGTTCACATACTGCTCATTAATTCTATTTTTCTATGATTAATACGATTATTTGGAATGTGAGGGGGATCGGATGCCCTTCCTCTAGACTTTGGGCTAAAAATCTATGTCGCATCCATAACATTTCTGTGCTTGTTTTGCATGAACCTCTCATTTCCATGGATAAGCTTCTTTCTACTGCTAAATTTTTGGATTTTCATCAGGCTTTTGCTAATGTCTCTAACAAAATTTGGGTCTTCTGGAAAGATTTTGTTAGGATTGATGTGATTGGTAATTATACTCAAGTTTTGCATTGTAATATTAAATCTTTAAATTTTCAATGTGTTGCGTCTTTTGTTTATGCTGCATCTTCTCGTTTTGGTAGAAAAGCTTTGTGGGAACAAATTCAGAATTTTTATATTATTTCCTCTCTACCTTGGTTAGTGGGTGGTGATTTTAATGCTATTACTACCCCTTCCGAGCGTGTTGGGGGATCTCACCCTAGTTTTCAATCTATGGAGGATTTCAATGACATGATTATGAACTGTAATCTTATTGACATTGGTTTTATTGGCAACAAATTTACGTGGAATAGGGGTCATCTTTGGCAACGGCTTGATAGAGTTCTTTTTAATAATGCTTGGGTTAATGTTTTTAATGCTTCTAAGGTGGTGCACTTGAGTCGTACTCTTTTTGATCATTCCCCCCTTCTTGTTAATGTTAATTGTACTAGAGGGGGTTTGCATTCTCATTTTAGATTTCAGAACATGTGGCTTACTCATGATTCTTTTCTTAATATTGTGCATAATAATTAGATGGCGCCTATTTACCCCAATAATTCTATTGGCGGTATGGCTAGGCTTTGGTTCAAGCTTAAAAGGTTAAAATTGGTCCTTAATTGGTGGAATCGTCATATTTTTAAAAATATTTTTGCCAATATCAAGGAAGCGGAAGAGAGGATTAATGGGCTTGAAGACTGGTGTCAATTGAATTCTACGGATGCTAGTTGGGCTGCCCTTAAGGAGGCTAAGATGTGCCTCAGTAAACACCAATGTCAGGAAGAGATTTTCTGGAAACAAAAGGCGGCGACGAAACATTTGGCGGAAGGGGATAATAATACTAGATATTTTCATGCTTTGGTTAATAAAAAACGTGCTATAAACGGTATTCACAAAATTGCGCGTGCAGATGGTTCCTTTACTGATAATGTTGAGGAAATTGCTAATATGGCTGTTAGTTTTTTTTCAAAATCATCTTAATAAAAATTTTTGTCCTATTGATATTGATGATCATTCGTTTATTCCGAATAGGGTGACCACTGAGGATAATGTCTCTCTATCTATTTGCCCTCTTATGGAAGAGGTTAAGGATACGTTATTTGATATGAATGCTGAGTCGGTTGCTGGGCCTGACGGGTTTACTGTTAAGTTCTTCCAACATACGTGGAATTTTGTCTGTGACGATGTTTATAGTGCTATTGTTGATTTTTTTAATGGTTCTCCTATTCCTAAGTTTTTCTCTTCTACTTCTATAGCTTTAATTCCTAAGAATAATGAGGTGAATTCTTGGAATGACTTTAGGCCTATTAGTTTGCGTTCTATTTTTTATAAATTAATTTCAAAAATTTTGGTGAATCGTCTTTCTTTGCTTCTTCCTAAACTTATTTCTCCCAACCAAATGGGGTTTGTGAAGGGTCGTGCTATAGTTGATAACATTCTGCTTGCTCAAGAATTTTGCCAAGACTTGGACATTAGAACTAGAGGGGGGAACATGATTTTGAAACTTGACATTGCTAAGGCCTATGATAATATTAGTTGGAATTTTATTTATAAAATGTTACAGTTTTTGGTTTTGATTGTAAATTTATTTGTCTTATATGCACGTGTATTGAAAGCCCTTTCTTTTCTATTATCTTGAATGGTAACTGCCATGGTTTTTTTAAATCTTCCCACGGTTTGAGGCAAGGAGATCCTATATCTCCTGTGATCTTCATTCTTGCTGTGGACTATTTATCTAGAGGAATCTATGATTTGTTTAGTAAATTTCCTAACCTTTATTATAAAACTATGGGTGGCATCAACATTTCTCACTTATGTTTTGCTGATGATTTCATTAATTTTATGAATGCGTCCAAAAATGGTATTTCTAAAGTGTTGAGGCTTTTTAATCATTTTGAAGCTGTCAGTGGTCTTGTTTTTAATAAAGATAAGAGTGGGTTTGTTATTTCTAAGAACGTCTCTCATAATAGGATTTTGGGTATCAAGGAGGTTACTGGTTTCTCCCAAGCTAGTTTGCCACTTAAATATTTAGGGTTTCCTTTATTTAAAGGTAGAAAGAAGTCTTTTCTTTTTTAATTTCTAAGGTGCTTAATAGATTGGCTTCTTGGGAATCTAAGTTCTTGAGCTATGGTGGTAGGCTTGTTCTTATTAAAAGTGTGCTTGCTTCTATTTTGGTTTATTCTTTTCAAATGTTGTTTCCTACTAAGTCGGTCTGTTTGAGGATTGATAGGATTTTCAACAAATTTTTCTGGAGGGGTAATTCTAACAATTCTAAAATCCATTGGTCGTCTTGGTCCAAGTGTTGTGGTACTTATCAAGAAGGTGATCTGGGTTGCAAGGCTATGCTTGATATGGCTACTGCTTTCTCTTTTAAATTATGATACAATTTAAGGGTTAATAGTTCGTTATGGGCTAATTTTATGACCTCCAAGTACTGTGGGGATTCTCATCCCTCTATGTGTTTTTATGCTAATGGTAATTCTCTTGTTTGGCACCGTATACTGAAAGTTAAGTGGATCATTGAACCTAGGCTTGCTTGGGGCCTAGGGGAGGGTAATATTTTCTTTTGGCAAGATAGGTGGATTAATGGCTTTTCTATAGATGATCTCCTTATCTCTAATACTTTGAGTACTGTTAAAGTGAATTTTTTCTTTTCTGACAATGGTTGGGATGTGGAAAAGCTTTCTGCTGTTATTCCGGATTACATTATCAATTTGATTACCAATATTTCTATTAATCGTTGTGCTAAAGATGCATTGCTTTGTAAATTTACTAAAGATGGTCTTTTCTCTACTAAACAAGCTTGGCATGTGTTTAGAAATATTAAGTTGTCTTCTAAGTCTTTTAAAATGATGTGGCATAAGAGCATTCCGACCACGGTTTCTATCTTTAATTGGAGAGTTCTTAAGAATTTTGTTCCTACCGATGATATGCTGAGAAAAAAAGGTTTATTTATTACTTCTAAATGTCAATGTTGTGCTAACTTAGAGACGGTTCATCATGTGTTTATTTCTTCTCCGATTGCGGTTATGGTTTGGAATTATTTTGAGGAGATTTTTCATGTTAATGGTGGTGGCCCTACCTGTTCTGTGTTTAATTTGCTTGAGGTTTGGATGGTTAGATTGAAGGGGTATGTCCGTAATGTTATTCCTCTTCTTATTATTTGGTTTATTTGGTTAGCTCGTAATGATTCTCGGTTTAATAATGTTGGGATGAACCATCTTAATATTATTGCGAGAATTAAGGATAAAATTTCTGCTCTTTTCTTGGCTAATCTATTCTCTTATAAAAGTTTTTATAAATTTTCTTCTTCTGTTGAGATTTTTGGGATTGCTGGTAATGTTGTCCCGGTTAATAGGTACTCATATTGGTCTTTTCCCAATTCTAATTGTTTTAAGCTGAATATTCATACTGTGTTGGCTGAGACCAAGTGGTGTATTGGGGGCTTAATCAGGAACTCTGAAGGGATGTACATTGTTGGTTTTGCTGGGATGTCAGGGGCAGCTGATAACCTGGAAGGGTTTTTGTTGGCTATGCTTTACGGGCTTTCCCTCTGTGTTAGCTTGGATGTTAGTAATGTGGTTGTGGAGAGTAATCTTAGCATTAATCAATCTGTTTTGCTGGGCGTGGATGGTACTAGTTGCGGGCATGCTTTATTTTATATTCGTAGAAAGGTTATGGTTTTAACTAATTCTTTGGATTGTTCTTATAATGTGGTTAAGACTGAGATTAATGCTGTTGCAAGTGCCTTGGCCCTCTTTGGTACTAGTTTTTCTGAGATTATTGATCTTACTTTTGCAAATCTACCGAGTAATATTCGAGGCTTGATCAATTTGGATATGAGGAAAGTTCCCTATGTTTTGGATTAATTTTCGGTCTATCCTTGTTGGGTTGTTTAATTCTCTGTCTGTTGGTTGCTGGGCTTTTTTATGTGGTTTTCTTGGTCTGCTGTTCTCTGCTGGCTTCGTCTTGGTGGTTGTCCTGCTATATTCTTCGTATTAGCTGCTGCATTTTTCTGTCTTTTGGTCCCTGCTGGTGATGGGTTGTGCTAGGTGTGGCTGGATGGTGCGGACCTCGGTCGGTTGTTTCTTCGTTCAGGGAGTCTCCTTTTTCTCAGCTACTTTGTGTTTTTTGTTTTTTTTGCTTTTTTGTTGGACGGCTTAATCCTTTTCTTGTACCTCTGCTTGCCTGGTGTGCAGGTTTTTGGAGCATCGCGCTCGTTTTGTGCAGGGTTAGTGTGCTGATTGATAGTTTAAGCTGTCTTTGTTTTTCTCTTCCCATGTTTTTTGCTTGGGATTTTAGAATGTTATTAGTGCTCATTGTATTTTGTTTAGCAGGGAATTCGGGCTCTTAGGTTTTCTTTCTATTTTTGATTGTAGCTCTTTGAGCGTTAGCGGGCTAGAATTCCCTTTAAGGACTTGTGTATTTTTTTTCCTAATTAACGCGTAAGCCCGTCGGTGGGTTTTAACCAAAATAATAATAATAATAATAATAATAATAATAATAATAAAATATCTAAAGTAGAACAATTTTGGCTAAGTGAAGTGATGGTTGGCAGGCATGCGGGTGTAAGACTAGAACCCCGCCATAGACGTGTTGTGGGCTGTGGCGAGTCGTGTGGGTCGGTTGGCGAGCATGTGAGCGGATTGTGTTGAAAGTCGGGTGGAATGCAGTCGCACAGGCAAGTCGGCGGAAAGGCGGGTATTCAGGCAAGTCGCACACGGGGGCATGCGGGATAGTCGCGCGGGTCAGATGCAGACCCAGTTGGGCTAGGCACGGACATGACCTTTTTTTTATAAATTTTGTAGTAGATATATTCCGCTGAAAATATTTCTAAGGGTTTTCATTCGCTGAAAATTCATCAGAAATTTTTTCAACAGATTATTTTATGTCAGTAGCAATTTTTTATGGACGTTTTACCGGCGCAAATATTTATGCCAAAAATCCACCCGAAATATTAAATTCCAACGAATTTTGGTCATTTTTGGTAAAAATTGCCATTAAAAAATGACATTTTTCCTAAAATGCTTGAACAATTAGATCATTAATAGTTAAAACTTGGAAGGTAAAGAAGAATTTGGAAAACTTATAAATTAAGGTCACATATCACATATACTAGCTACAGAGAAGCATGTCTATGGTGAATCTCAATTGAGCTATACTCAGCATAAATAATGTCACTAATAGATATGTAAAATATAAGCTCTATTGTTCGGCAAAATAGATGGATTTAGATTTTATATCAATTTCATCCATTCCTGTTTCATTAATGAAACCATGGGAGAGAGGTCTCATAGCCAAAACTGCTATATCTGATACCACTGCAAGCATTAGATATATATGATAAGAAAAAAAAAAAGAGAAGAAGCTTAACAAGAGGATGACAGCACTATGTTATGCCTTTTTGAGTTAATTAAGGCCTCATTTGATTAGGTTTTTTTCTCAATTCTCCATCTGAATAAACTAAAAGCAGTTACATCAGCCTGTTTGGAATCAAAACTTAAGTGTAATTCCTTTTTGCTGAACTTTGTTTTCTCCTCAGTTATTAAATCCATTACATATATGCTTATTCATTCACGAATAGATGTTTCAGCAGGCAAAAGTCCAAATTAACCCAGCCACATTCGCACGTTTAATCCCATGTTCGCGACCTTCTTCTTCTTCAGCAAGCCGCATGACTAATTACTTAATTTCTTCTGATCTCGGTCCATACAGAAGACTCCCACATCAGTTGTACCTTGCATGCTAGACCTCAATCCCGCTCCATTTCTCCAAGCCGACGATAACAGCCGTCAAGCGGCTTGCTGCAAATCTGTTCAGGCAAGCAATCCCAGTCCCGTCCGAACACTGTCAGCCTAGCCTCCTACAGTCCATCACCAGCCCTGGTCCTCCAGGCTGATTATTATTCCTATTTCAAGCGGTTAAACCTAACTTATTCCTATTGTCACCTCCTTCAACTATTCGCCATTGCTTCAGGTTGTTGCCGCCACCCTAGGTATTGTCTGCTTCCCCTAATTCTACCTCACTACTATTTTTTTTTTTTATAACGCATATAAAAGCCCTCAGCTAGAATTTTTGGTTATTGACATCATGTCTTAAGGTGTAATTGTTGCACATAAGCTATAGTCACAAAAATAAATTAAATTGGTGAATTCTAAATTTAATTAGCTGCAATTTCAAGTCATATTTATGTAACCAATTTATTAAAAAAAAAATATTCATCTAGATATTAAAACATTTGTTAAAAAACTAAGCTGCTCATGGACAAATGAATATGGACTGCCCATATTCACATTTATATCCTAAAAATGCATGAGTACAATCAATTAATAAAGTATTCAACTTGTCATACTTCAAGATTGCCTTAACTTGTTTGTCAAGATAAAAAAGTCATGTTGACCTCATTATTTGAGGTCAATTTCCCAGAAATCGACTCTAGCACTTAGGTCTTCATAGCCTAGTGTAGACGTCGCCCATAGGATTTCCCTTAGGTGGATACCCACTGATGTAGCATCGACTCGAACCTATCACTCAACTCAAATCAGGCTCGATTTTTTATTCATCAATGTCGATCGACTCAATTTAATATGACCAAATTCGTTTTCAATCGAATTAATATATCATTAGGCTCTAACCAACTCACCATTCAAAACTCAAAATTCTTTCTAATAAAAATCTATTTTAATTTTAATCAAATCAAAATCATCGTTAATAGAATAAAATAATAATAATATTTTATTATTATTATTATTATTATTATTATTATTATTATTATTTTATTTCTTAAATTGAGATAAAATAATTATTTTAAATCATATATATATATATATATATATATATATATATATATATATACATATTCTAAATTATTCTATAAATAATTCTCAAACTTTCAAAATAAAAATTTACTTTTAAAAATCATATTTAGATTATGTTTAATCTGAGAAATCTGATTTTTTTTTTTTTTAAATGAGATTTGATTAAGTGTTTTCCCCACGTCTCTCTCTCTCTCTCTCTCTCTCTCTCTCTCTCTCTCTCTCTCTCTCTCTCTATACACACAGAACCGAACCTAGCCCTCGCGAATTTTCTCTCCAGATCATACAAACCTTCCAAGCTCTCTCTCACTCAGCGGTTCACAACCCACGATCTCCCTCTCTATTTTTCGGAAGAAAAAGCCGCACAACTGCTCTCTCCTCCACCCTCCTATCTACCCGAACAGTCCTCTCTCTCGTCCTCACACATAGCCATACGCCTCCAGCGCCTGAAGCCATTCTCTTCTCTCGTCATTTTTTTTTACTCTGTTCGCACGAAGCCTTCTTTGCATTCGGAAATCCCTAAGGCTTCATCTCCCTCTCATTGGCATTCTCGGCTCTGATTCGCAACTCCAAGCAGCAGTTCGTCGTCTCCCTGTTCGTGAGAAGCCAGCCGAACCTGCATACCTCCAGCCTCGTCGCCTCTCCATTCGCATGAACCGAGAGCCACCAGCCCAAACAGCCGAAGTCTTTGCTTCCTCTGCCCTAGCCGACACCAACAATCTTCTTAATCTTGGGTAATTTCTTCTACATCTTCTCAATCTTCCTCTTCTTAATCTACTTCTTCTCCATTATAAGCTTCTTTTTCATTATATTAATCATTAAAAAGATCAAGAATATAATGAGTTTCATTTTTCTTTATGTTTGTAGAAAATGAGAAATTTAAACGATTTCTTTTCTTTCATTTTGAAATCTAATGATTGATTTTGTAGGAGTTCTAAAAGAATTATCTCTAGGATTTCTTCTTGCTTCTAACAGTTGTGTCTTTGATGTTGTTTTAAAAAAATTGTTAGTAAAATTTTTGATGAGAATATGTTATTGTCTTCAAGACAAGAAATTAGATATATCATCTCTTGTTAAAGCGATGAAATTGTAAGTTATTGCATATAATTTAGTTGATTTCCTTCATCAATATCTAAAGATAATTTGTGATAGTTTGCCGGGTGCATGTAATAATTTGAAAATTTTATCATATAGTATAGCATTTTGGGTTCATCATTCAGTTGGGAGCATGCACCCTTAAAGTTCTTTATCCAATATTATAATCATAAACATAATAAAGAAGATGGGTAAGGGTCTTAATCATTAGAAATCGTTCGAAAATTTAATCTGTGAATCTACATGGTGATATTATTGTAGTGAATTAAATGTGTATGTGTGTTTAAGAAGTGAAAATCGTATGTATTTTTTTGGAATGATAGAAATTGTGTCTCTTGGAAAGGTAAAAATGTGTTAAAACTTATGTGAGTTTGGAAGAGTAGAAGTTATATATTTTGAAAAAGAAAGGTAAAGTCTATATCTTGAAAATAGAAATGTGTGAGTTTTTTTTTTTTTTTTTTGAAAAAATAAAAATGGGATTTGTATGATTTTGAAAGGTAAACATTTTATATTTTTGAAAGGTGAAAATTGTGTGTATTTTAGAAAATATGGAATCGTATATGTAAGAAGTGAAGTTTTTTTTTTTTTTTGTGAACATGTTTTGAAAAATGTAACTTATGGGTAATTTGAAAAGTGGAAAAGTTTATGTTTTGAAAAATATAAAACTAATTTTGAAAAGTGAGATATAGGAATTTTGGGAAAAGTGAAATGTATTAGGAACTAATATTTGTGTATAAAAGTGATTTTTGAAAATTAAAATGTTTGAATTATGTGAAAAGTGAAATGTGTTGGATTAATATTTGTGTATGACGAGTTTTGGTAAATTAGATGAAAAGCCATTTGTATTGGGAAATGAGTTAGTTGAATGTTTATTAAAAATGAAAGTATTGAAAATCAAAAGCTCTTTTTGTTTTACCTCTCTTTCCCCTTTTACCTCCTTTTTTTTATACCTCGAGATAAATGTTGGAAATGTATAATATGCTATCAAAAAGGAAAGATTCCAAAAAGACATTCAATGAACTGGTGTTCAAGCCCGAAGAAAGGTACGTCTTTTATTTTCAGTAAATTTCAATTATTTTCTTATCATTTATTAAAAGTGCTTCTAATACCTGTTTTCTTCTCTTTCTTTGCATGAACTACGAGGAACGATACGGGTCGAGGGGACAAAAGTACAAGGAGCTAAAGGCGTCAGTCGTCTCTATCCAACCGGGTAGAGGTGCTACGGGCGAAACCACCGGGTCGTAGCCCTCGGTGACTGTGAGTATTTTTAAACTTAGAAAACCTTTAGGGACCCCTTGATGTGGTGTGCATGAATCATTCCTTTAGGTCCCTGTAGTAACTTCAATTTAATTAGGTTTACTTTTTTGCTTTATTTTAGATCCCTAAACCCCTTTTACACACGCTCAAAGTCCTAAGGGTTAGTAATAACAAATTTTTATCTCATACAACAGTAGTGACACATAAGGACAAAAATTAAGGACCGGGTCTTAGAAAATCTAGACTTAGGAAGCATGCACACTTTAGGATAGAAACTTATAACATAGAAAATTTAGTGACATCTCACTTTAGAATTAGTAAATATCTTTAAATTAGAATTCAATCAATTAGAAAGCTTTAGCCAATAATTGACTTAGGACATTTCAAAACCTCACAGCCTACTGCACCTGCTTAGATTTGTTTGTTAGGACAACCGACTCTAGTTTAAGGTTAGGCCGGTGTTTATTTCCTTACTGCACTGTGATGGGCTTTTTCTCGAGTTTTATTGCATGCTGGTTGTAAAATGTTGGTGTGTTTGTTTATTTATTTTTACTGCACTCTGTGTTGGTTTGATTGACGATTAGATTACCCATAGGCTAGGAACGATCTGGATTGTTAATATGATTTTCTGCAGGTGGCCACACTCATGCAGGGCAGAAAAAGAGGGGCTAATTAATTAATAATAAATAAATGCTACAGGTGCTTCAGCTGCTTAGCCCCCAAATGAAGAAGAGTGTGGCCAAGTGTGGCTTAATAATTTAAATTCAATTGCATATATATATAACTGCGTGAGATGATTTTTGTTATAAATTGCATAGGATAACCTTGCAGGTAGACTAGATTTTTCCTCCCTTTCTGTGAAATGAAATGTAATGTAAATATAATATATAAGGAGTCAATAAATGTGAAAGTGATTTTTTGAAAGTGGGATATTACATCCAATTTGGAATCCAAAGAAAGGAGAATATACCTTAAAGGATTATTCTCTTTTATTTGGAAAGCCAAATTAGGATGATTCAATATCCAAATAGAAAAGAAAATACCCCTCTTAGGGATGAGTTTCTTTTCATTTGGATATCCAGAACCCGACGGACCCCAGAAGTTCGTAGAAGAAGAAAAGACAGAACAAGAAGATTGAAGAAAGAAGAGGAAGAAATGAAGATTTAAGGAACAGTATATCCTATTTCAAAAAATCACTTGCGTCATTCTTAGGATTAGAATCCGGGTTTGTTGTCAGTGGTGCCCGGCCACTTTACTTTTCTGCAAATTCTGGGTGTAATATGGACATTGGATATTGTACATTATATTTGGATTATTAAAATTGATTGTTTACATTGTTTGTGCAGTAGATTTTTTTAGGACCTTGCATGCCGTATTTTGTTTTAGCCTAGATTCGAATCGGAGAGATTTTTTTCGTAAGGGTACGCTTAAAATTCTTCTACCTGTAATTAAAAATAATTTTTTTTTTTAGGCTCACATAGTAACTCTAACGATCTAAGAAGTAAGCTCGGGAACGCCGAGAGTCAGCATAAGCATATTAATACTTTCTCTTCCTTGTTAGGCACCTCCCCGCCTGCGGGTTCTGGCAGACCACTTGACCTATGAGGGTGCAGTTCTGTCAAGGGGAAGTTGTGCAATCTCTAGGGAAAAATCTATTTTCTAAGCCTAAATTTTTAAACTGCTTCATTATCATTTTATGCATTCGAGTCAATTAGCATACATTGCATTAGATACAAACTAAAAAGAGTCTAAAATTTTAATTGCATTTCTAGACATTTATCACCCTACATAAGTTGAGGGGCTAATTAGGAATTGTCTTAGATGTCAGCCCCAATTCCTTAAAACTTAAACAACATCCCTACCCATCTTTCATAAGAGACTGGACACATGGTTTTAAAGCGCCTAGGTGGTTAGCTGGCTCCCCAATCCAGGCCGGGGTAAGTCCAGATTTGCACTTCATTAGTTAGGTTCGGGTCACTATTTTATTGTACCAAAATTATATTTAGGTTCTGAGGCAGATTCTTTTTAGATCTTAAGTCCTCGCCCTCCGGGAATATAATCCCAACTTTCTAATAAAATGTCAACTTAAACATAAAAATTTTCTCTTAAAATATAAAGCCCAACATATGATAGACTGAGGTTGTCTCTGAGCTTCTCAGAATCTGACATCTCCTACTTTTCCTCCATTGACTCGCTAATAAATGTTCAACATTAAGCTTTCACCTTGGAAAATTCCTACTTCTGTTCTTTGTCTTTTACTTTGTAGTCAAAGGGTATGAAATCACTGCTTTAATTGAGAGTTTTCTTAGGAACACTCCTCCTAGGATGTAATTAACTATAGGAGCTTGCTCTTATAGGGATTTGAGAACCCCAGACTAAAATAAACCTTATTTTATTTATATAAAATAAGGGAAGAATCTTTGGTAAAGCAGATGTCTTTAAAACTTCATTTCTAATTTTAAATATATTTGTAGGATGTTATTATTATCTTTTCAGATAATATAATATCTTGCTTATTATATTCAATTTTGGAAATGATGAATTTTATAAAATCTATTCTTGTTTTGGATGTCTTGAAGAATGTTATGTTCGTCTTTCAAGATGATATAATTTTCTTCTTGTTATATCTAAATAAAAGAATGGATAAACTTTTTCAAAAAAAAAAATTTTCTATTTTTAAACATATTCTATAGAATTTTATATTCATCTTTCGAGATGATATGTTATTCTTTGAACTATGTTTGATTATAGAAATATATCTTTTTTAAAACCCTATTCTGATATTGAATCCATTGTAGAATATTGTGTCGGCCTCTCGAGACTGTACTTTATTCTCAATGTAGTATTCGATTACAAAATAGGAGAAATCAAAATCTGCGTGGTGAGACACAATTTTTTTTCCCACCAAGGTTTTTCTGGCGACTCCGCTGGGGATCAATCCTCTCTCCATCTTTAGCAGTGTTTTATACCCTTTAATCGGTAGTATACTTATGCTTAGCATAAGTTGTAACTACCTTTCTTCCGCCGGTTCTTTTATTCATTTCATTCTTGAATAATTTGGCCGGTATCTAAAAAATTTTTTTTAGAGGTCTTATTTTGGACCCCGTTAGAAAATTAACGAGGAGCTCCTTTATAATGGCCTATTTGTAAAGTAAATCCCCGTATTAATTCGAACGTTGTAGTTACATTATTCTTGTAGCTTAATGTTTGAATTAGCGCTGGGTCCAAAATTTCAAAAGTTGAAATTAAAACACTAAATAAAATTCATCCTTATCTCAATATTATGTATTGTAGTTATATTTCCATATAACTCAATATATATGAAATGAGATAGGATTTAGTTTATTTAGTTGGATTAATTAAACTTTTACAATTTAAATAAATTTTCAAAGTCTAATTAAAAAATTTCCTTTTAAATTTCAGGAAAAATGATGGGTAAATTAATCTTTTCCCTATCTGATAACATGAACCTGTCCTACAATCCGTTTGCTGATGGTAGTGTAATCAAGTTTGGAAAAGGATTTGAGGATTTGCAGTTGTCTGTTAGTGGACCTGAGTTCACTATTGTTCCAACTAGTGAGGTTGCAAATCAGAAACCTATCCTAGAATTCACTTTGGGATGCAGGTCTCAAACTGCTCCTGTAGACCCTAGGCCCTCTGTGTTTACTAGGATTGAGCAACTTAATCAAGACCAGAAACTCAAGTCAGTTGTAGTAGCAAACAGTTCAGTCCCTTTCAGTGCACCCAGTCAGTTTGAGATTGGATCTTCTTCTAATTTATCGACGATTATGACTAAGACTCAGAGAAGGAATAAGAATCGTCGTATAAAGAGAAGAATGGAAAAACTAGGAATGCCAAAGAAAAATGAGCTTATCCCTCTAACCTCTCCACATCTTAGTGGTAGTAGGTTCCATCTTCTCTCCGCTGCTGATAGAGAAGAAGATGCGAGGTTGATTGCTCGATCAGCCCCTACTGCTGTTAGAAAGTCTGCCACTGAGCCAACAAAAAGTAAGGAAACACATGTTCAGAATTTGGTAAAAGCTATAGTACAAGATTGTGCTGATGGTCCTCCACAGACTAAAGAAGAATTTTTAAGGAAAATGAGAAGATTGATCAGTGATAGGATTGAAGAAGAAACCTTAAGGCATAAACTTATTAAAACTAGGGTAGGAGGTCACTTGAGAACAAGAGATAGTAAAAGAAAATTCAAACCAAATGCCACCTCTGTTCTCACTGATGGATACCCTAGGGAACCAAGGAGATCCAATAGAAAGACAGACAGTATTGTGTTGACTAATGCTTCAGTGAAATTTAAAGCTACCCAGCATATTCCACAGAAAGTCAGCCGTTAGTTGTCCCCTTCATCTGCACCACCACAGAGTCATAGTAAGATTCAACGTAGTTCTCATACCCATTCTTCTCCCCGGATAGATAGGCACCACTCTACGGGTCCTACTCCATCTTCTTATCCTGATGTAGAGCGGTCGAAATCCTCAAACCAACCCTCTTCGACATCCGATGAGAAGAAGGTTTGGAAACCCAAGGAAAAAGCTACTTCTCCTGTAGTAGCTTCACCTGAGAAGCCTATAGAAAGTGAACTTGATAAGAAGAAGAGGGTTGAGAATACTACTCCAGATCCCATGGATTATGAAAATTATGTTCCTGTTGATCCCAACTATGTTTATGGAAGATCTATAGAGGAGATGATAGGTGAACTAAAAGACAGTATTAGAAATCTGGATGAGGAAGAGGCTTTGAACTTTGACTTAGATGGAGATGATATGTTAGATGATACAGTAGCTGATGTCTTTATGGTTGAAACAAGAACAACATCTTATAATGAGCAGATTGAGGATGCTGTATTACAAGATGTCGTAGTTGAGGAAGGCATAGCGCCAGACTTAACTCAACGTCTTGTACAGCAATTAAAACAAAAATATGAGAAGATTTCAAGTATGGAGAAGAAGATAGAAGAGATGATGGCCACTATGGTTTCTTTCCAAAGTCAAGGTCCTTTACCACCATGAGCACAGGTTGAGTCTTCTCAACCCGAGCCTGTTCAAGTGATAGGAAAGAAACAAGTGGTTGAGACTATAAAAGAGCACCAGCAAGATCTAGAAATAAAGGCTTCTCAATCCAAAGAGTTAAAGCAAATGGTAGAAAAGCAAGTAAGGGAGGCATTAGCAGAGTCACAGAGCTCGTCATATACTCCAAAAGGTAGACCCTACCCAGAGGAGTTTGATGCAGTTTCATACCCAAAGGGTTTTGTGCCTCCCTCCTTCAAGATCTTTGATGGTACTGGAAACCCAAGGCAGCACATAGCCTACTTTAGAGCCAGTTGTTGCAACGCTGGAGGAAACGATGCTTTGCTTTTCAGACAGTTTGTTAGTAGTCTGTCAGGGGTAGCGTTCGATTGGTATGCAGATCTTCCAAATGGTTCAGTACACAGTTTCATAGAGTTAGAGAACATGTTTGTTAAGAGATTTGCAGGCAGTCAGCACCATGTTACAGTTGGGGATCTTGTAATAGAAAAACAGAAACCTGGAGAAAAATTAGTTGAATACATACTTAGATGGAGGAATTTGAGCATGAAATGTGAACCTCAATTGCAAGAACAACATGCAATTGAGATCCTGCTTAAAAACATTCATGGACCGGTAGCCTTTCTTTTGAAGGGTTTTACCATTAAGTCATTTGAAAAATTGCTTAATAAGGCCTCCAGTCTCCAAGAAGAAGCTTCACAGCTCTCCTTCCTTGTTGATCAGTCCTCTTCAGACCCTAAGAAGCTGAAACCCCAGAAGGTCTTTGAAAAGAAATCTGGGACGGTGTCAGCTGTGGATAAGGGAAATCAGCCAATGAAAGTGCAGGCAGAAAGGTCCCCTCCTCAGTTTTATAATCAACAGTATCAGAGACCGCAGTATCTGCCACCACAACATCTTCCACTTCGGATTCAACCAGAATTCAACCAACAGCGACCTTACCTTACTCCAGAAGAAAGAAGGGAAAATTGGGATAAATTTAATGCATTAATTGGTAACCCCTTTAAGAAGGAGGCTTTAAAGAAGATATTGAAAAGTCTTCTTAAAAAGCCAGACTTCAAGTTACCTGCACCTAGAAGGCCAGAAGAAGTGGGTAGGTCAGATCACCCCAATTATTTCCCTTACCATCAGATGTTGGGTCATCAGCTTGAAGAATGTGTCACTTTTAAAGAATGGCTTGACAGAAACATGAAATTAGGAGCTGTAGTGATTCCCAAGGAATACTTAGTGGATCCAGGGCAGGGATCAGCTAAATGTGTGACTGGTGAACCTATCGTTCCTACTTCTTTTTCAAATTCTGATTCTACTTGGGATATAGTTTTATCCCGTTCTTCAAAGAAATTTCTTAACAAACTTTACTTTTCTTCTCTTCAGGAGTCTTTGGGAGCTCAGAAGCCTCTCCAGGTTGATCTGATAGTTCCAGAAGATGATGTAGAGATGACTACACCTTCAGAGCTTAAGGAAGCCCGAGTCAGCCAGGGTCCTATAGTTCAGGAGAAGGAGGACACTAGAGATCATTTTATTGCTTTTAGTAGTGTTGATTGTGATGTATCTAGTAGAGTTGTGTTTTCTTCGGATGGGGAGACTGTTATCCTCAATCCTCTTATCTTAGATGACTTTTGTTTTGTTAAGTATGATGATGTCAAATCAATGAAAAAGGATTCTGCTTATATCTTGTCTATTTATGATAATGATGTTACAGATGACTTAAAAACTACGCCTGAAAATGATTCTCAGCATGATCAATTTAATTTTGAAGAATTAAAACATTCTCTTGGTTATTATTCAGATAGTGATGTCCCTGCTCTTGATTTGCAGGGTATGCCTATCTGTATTGAAGCCGAGATGTCTGATTCTGAAAATTTAACAGAAGTAAAATCAGAATTAGCTGAGGTCGAAGAAGATAACCTGCCTATTGCTTCTTCTGAAGAGATAGTGGAAATCAAGCTTCGTAGTGGCAAAGTATTACCACCTCACGCTTCTTCTGAAGACAAAGGAAAGCAAGTTGTTGACGAACCAGAGTCTTCTCTTCCACCTCAACCCGTTCCTTTTCAGAGTCCAATTGAGAGTGGAATGCCCAAGGTCGATTACAATGTCCTAGCTCATCTCAGGAAGCTGCCTGCCAAACTGAGCATTTACGATGCCTTGATTCTTTCCAAAGAAATGAGGGAATCCCTAATCAAAGCATTGTTAGATCCAGATATTTGCATGGCCCAGTTAGCAGCTGCACAGCCTGATGAAGCTTTTTGTTCCAGAGGAGTTCCTGAAATTTCTTTTTCTGATGAAGATCTATGTTTAGGGACGGCTGATCACAACCGTCCACTATACATAACAGTAAACATATATAACTTTAGATTGTCACGTATCCTTGTAGATCCTGGTGCATCAGTTAATATTATGACTCTAAGAACTCTTGCCTATTTGAGAATAGATGTCCGTAAGCTCAGCTCAGACAAGATGATCTTACGGGGTTTTAACAAAAATGGCGAGAGGGCTTTGGGTTCAGTTACTCTGTTGTTAGAGATTGAGGATTTTAGAACTGAAGTAAAGTTTCATATTATAGACACTCCAACATCTTTTAACGCTCTTTTAGGTAGACCCTGGCTTCACGAATATAGGATGGTTCCTTCATCCCTGCATCAGTGTATCAAGTACATCAGAGATGGTACTGAGCACTGTATTAAGGGAGATTTGCAACCATTCTCGGTTCATGAAGTAGGAATTTATGAAGATGCCGCCTATTATTTGCCTAAAAAACAAAAAGTTGTTTCCAAAGATCTTAAATTGGCCAAAAATGAAATTGCACTTGGAAAGAAAAATGAAAAAGAAAAAGAAGAAAAAAGAAATGAAGAATATCCTTGCCTCGAAGATAGCATTCGTTGGCATCCTGCTCCTCCCTCACAAAGAGGTGGTAGGATGACCCAACGATGGCGAGGTAGAGGCAGAGGATGGCAAAATAATGAAAGTGTAATATATGAAAACATACAAAAGCAAAACCCTACGATACACATCGATTTAGAATCTGGTTCAGATGATGAATCATGTGTACTGAAGGATGAAAATAGTAACAAAAGGCCAAAATTTGAGATCTCTTTAGAAAATGACAGTGATGAAGATAAAATTCAGGCAAATATAGAGGATAATTCAGATTTGTCTATCTATGAAAGACTTAAAGGATATGTGAAGACTTTAGCTTTAACCCCACTATCACAAGATATTATAGCAGGGTTGGCAGTTAAAGTTTCACCTGCTTTGAACGATGATAGTAAAACTGCTAAGTTTATTCCTTCTTCTAGCAAAAATATTGAAACTGATGTACATGTTGATGATACTTTTATGAATGAAATAGTGGAACTCCCTTTTGATTGGTATCCTTATTGTGTTAAAAATTTAATTGAGCAAGGTCTTACCCCATCTACTTGGACTAAACGTCAAGCTCAGTCCTTTGAAAGTCTTTGGAATACGGAATTCCATAAACCAAAGTCAAAAGCAGGACTAGGCTTTAATACTGTTTGTCCATTTGATGATGATGATTATTGCTTAGTAATTACTAACAATGTAGGATCTGATCATCTTTTTGTAGAGCACATTAAAAATCTTAATGAATTTTGCTTAGAAACTTTAGATGATTCGGATGACATTCAAGTTAAGGAGGCACCTCCTGAACTCGAGGAGGAAATCCAATCAACTATTGACGAACTAAAAGAAATTAACCTTGGTAATGAAGAAAATCCACGTCCGACGTTCATAAGTGCCTTATTGAACGAGGATGAGTCAAATAACTTGGTCAAGTTACTTTCAGAGTTTAAGGATTGCTTTGCTTGGAGTTATGACGAAATGCCCGGATTATCTCCAGAAATAGCAGTTCATAAACTTGAAATTGAACCTGACATTATTCCTGTCAAATAAGCCCCGCGACGCATGCGCTTAGAAATTGAACAACAAGTAATAACTGAAGTTAAGAAACTGATCGATGCAGGCTTTATTCGAGAGGAGAAATATCCCTCTTGGTTGGCTAGTGTCATCCCAGTAAAGAAGAAAAGTGGTCAAATTCGCGTATGCATCGATTATAGGGATCTGAATAAGGCATGTCCGAAAGATGAGTTCCCATTACCCATACCAGAACTCATGGTAGACATTGCCTCTGAGCATGAAATTTTGTCTTTTATGGACGGTTCATCCGGATATAACCAAATCAAGATGGCTCCTGAAGATGAAAAATTTACTGCATTCAGAACACCTATAGGGGTCTTCTGTTACAAAGTCATGCCCTTTGGACTTAAGAATGCTGGTGCAACTTACCAGCGAGCTATGACCCGAATCTTCGATGATTTAATCCACCAACAAGTGGAATGTTACATCGATGATTTGGTTGTCAAAAGTCGTCAAAGGGAAGACCACCTTCATGATCTGAGAATCATTTTTGAAAGGTTGCGCCGCTATAACCTAAAGATGAACCCCTTGAAATGTGCTTTCGGAGTTACTTCAGGGAAATTCTTAGGGTTTGTAGTGAGACACCGAGGTATAAAATTGATCCTTCCAAAATAAAAGCCATCTTAGATATGCCACCTCCTAAAAGTCTAACCCAATTAAGATCTCTTCAAGGTAGGTTGGCATATCTACGAAGATTCATTTCTAACTTGTCTGGTAGGTGTCAACCATTTGCTGCTTTATGTAAGAAAGATGCCCAATTTCATTGGGATGAAAAGTGTCAAAACGCTTTTGAAAACATAAAACAGTATTTGTTAACACCTCCAGTCTTAGCGGCTCCTATTCCGGGAAAACCTTTAATACTTTACACCGCAGCTTTAGACAGTTCCCTTGGCGCCTTGTTAGCCCAAACTAACGAGGAAGGAAAAGAGAACGCACTTTACTACTTAAGTAGACGACTCTTACCAACTGAAGCTAATTACCCACCTATTGAGAAATATTGTTTAGCCTTAATTTTTGCTGCCCAGAAATTAAGGCATTACATGTTAGCTCATAAAATCAATCTCATTTCTAGAGTCAATCCACTCCAATACCTGATGACTCGTCCAACATTGTCAGAACGTTTGGCAAAATGGTCAATGTTCTTACTTCAGTTTGATATCACGTTTATACCATTACGTGCTATCAAAGGTCAAGCCGTAGCTGACTTCTTAGCAGCACACCCGATCCCTGCTGAGTCCCCTCTAAATGATGATCTCCCTGATGAACAAATTATGAGTTTAGAAGAGCAGGAAGGAAATACCTGGGATTTATATTTTGATGGTGCCGCATCTTCACAAAAGATTGAGGAATCTCAGGAAATAATCCCAGGGAAGGCCGGTATCGGGTTGGTTTTCATAACCCCTGAAAAAGGTTTGTTGCGTTATTCTTATCATTTATTAGAGCCTTGTACTAATAACGAAGCTGAATACGAAGCTCTAATAACTGGTTTAGAATTAGCAATATCAATGGAAATTAGGGAAATCAAGATCTTTGGAGATTCACAACTTATTATCAATCAAGTTGCTGGTATTTACAAAGTCTTGAAACCTAAACTTCTTCCGTACTATCAATACACTATGAAGCTTCTCGAACAAATTCCAAATGTAACTTTGTATAGGATACCCCGTGGAAGAAATTCTATGGCAGATGCCCTTGCAAAACTTGCAAAAGAGTTAGCTTGTATAGAAGAAGAGTCAATCTCTATAGAGGTTCAAGGTCGCAAAATATTATCTCCTATAGACTTGGAATATATTAATAAGATTTTTCCTTCTGAGGGTGAGTTTGTTCTTGCTGTTAATGATGAGACGATTAACTGGAGAAAACCTTTCATTGACTACTTGCAAGAAAACAAACTCCCTCAAGAGAAATCTGTCGCATATCAGATTAAGAGAAGGGCACTCTCTTATACACTGATAAACAACACTTTGTACCGCCGGTCTTTTGATCAATTGTGGTTACGTTGTCTTAACAAACAAGAAGCCCAAAAGATTGTGACCGAGGTACATGCCGGATTGTGTGGTGCTCACCAATCTGGTCCTAAAATGAAGATGAAAATTAAAAGACTAGGATATTATTGGCCCTCAATGATTGACGACTGTATGTCTGTTGCACGTCGTTGTCACCAGTGCCAAGTACATGGTGTAGTCCTACACCAACCTCCTAATGTCCTACATCCAACAATTGCTTCATGGCCTTTTGAAAGTTGGGGCACAGACATCATTGGCCCTATCGAGTCTCCCTCTTCTAAAGGTCATCGGTTCATTCTAGCAGCAACATATTACTTTTCAAAATGGGCAGAAGCTGTTCCACTACGAGAAGTCAAAACTCACAACGTGATCCAATTCTTTCGAGACCATATCGTATATCGATTCGGCATTCCTCGTCGAATTATATCCGATAATGGTCCTTCTTTCAAAAGTACTAAACTGAACAACTTTGTTAAACGTCACAATATTGATTGGAGATACTCCACAAGCTATTACCCACAGGCAAATGGTTTAGCAGAGGCCTTCAATAAGACGTTGGTAGGAATTTTAAAGAAAAGCTTAGAGGACAATAAGCGACAATGGCATGAAAAGTTGGGTGAGGCTTTGTGGGCTTATCAAACCATATATAGAACCCCAACTCAGTCTACACCGTTTGCTTTAGTCTTTGGGGCAGAGACTGTTCTCCCTTTAGAGGTACAGCTTCCCTCTCTAAGAGTTGCAGTTAATAATAGTATCACATCTAAACAGAACGCCCGACTTCGACTAGAAGAACTCGAAGGTTTAGAAGAGAAGCGACTGCAGGCTCAACAGAACCTCGAGTTATATAAATCCCGTATGGCTCAAGCACATGATAAATTAGTACGCCCTAGAACCTTTCGAGTAGGAGAACTTGTGTTGGTCTTACGTAGACCTATCTTGACTCATCGAAGGTTTGGGGGTAAATTTGAGCCTACCTGGGAAGGTCCTTTTGTGGTGGAGAAAGTCTACCAAGGAGGATCTTACCAATTGGTGGATTGTAAGGGTGATCGTCCTATGTTACCCATCAATGGGCGTTTTCTTAAAAAAATACTATGTGTAATGATGTTGTTATGATGATTTTGCAATAAAATTACAAATTTCTCAGAATATACGTTGTTCTCAAATTTTTGAATGTCACATATTGTACTGGGTCCAAGTGATTTGTATACTTTTGAAAATCAAAATTGAAAGGTTGCAAGATTTGAAATAATTGAGATGTTCTATAATACTACTATAGAATTATCCTTTTATTGTTTTCCTTTTTTTCACATATAATGATCCAATATAAAAAAAAAATCCCCAGTGGAATATTTGTAAGTTATAAGGATCAATTATGTTAAAAAAAGAGAACAAATTTTCAATTCAATGAATTTTCAAAAAAAAAAAAAAAATTTCTTCTTCCAAATATTTTTCATTCTCTTCTAGAAAATGACATATACAAATGTTTTAATCTTTAATAGAATATTTACATTTTGTCAATGTCATTTGTGACGAAGGGAAATGATTTAAAACTTTAAAGAAATCAACTATACTTCTAAATTCTAAAAAAATCCTGTTTAAATCAGTCTTTAGGTCTAAGTCCGCTTTTACGGCATCCTATTGGCTTTCTGGCTTAAGTTCGCTCTTACGGTAGCCAAACCTGTTTAAATCAGTCTTTAGGTCTAAGTCCGCTTTTATGGCATCCTATTGGCTTTCTGGCTTAAGTCCGCTTTTACGGCAGCCAATCCAGTTTAAATCAGTCTTTAGGTCTAAGTCCGCTTTTACGGCATCCTATTGGCTTTCTGGCTTAAGTCTGCTTTTACGGCAGCCAATCCAGTTTAAATCAGTCTTTAGGTCTAAGTCCGCTTTTACGGCATCCTATTGGCTTTCTAGCTTAAGTCCGCTCTTACGGCAGCCAATCCAGTTTAAATCAGTCTTTAGGTCTAAGTCCGCTTTTACGGCATCCTATTGGCTTTCTGGCTTAAGTCCGCTCTTACGGCAGCCAATCCAGTTTAAATCAGTCTTTAGGTCTAAGTCCGCTTTTACAGCATCCTATTGGCTTTCTGGCTTAAGTCCGCTCTTACGGCAGCCAATCCTATTTAAATCCGTCTTTAGGTCTAAGTCCGCTTTTACGGCATCCTATCGACATTCTGTCTTAAGTCCGCTCTTACGGCAACCAATCCTGATTAAATCCGTCTCTAGGTATAAGTCCTCCTACGGCATCCTATTGACATTTTTGAAGTTAGGAGTAAGCATCCCAAGTGGTATACTAATCTTCGTCCCGAGGAGAAGTATAAGCTTCCCTAGAGGCATCTTCTCTTCATCTAAATTTTAAAATATTAAATCCATCTTTAGGTTTAAGCCCGCTCTTACGGCATCCTATTGATTTCTAGCTTTTATCAAAATCAAAATCAAACTCTCAATTCCTTCCAAACTACATTTGAATCATAACATTCAACTTTTCAATATCTTGGCTTTATTAAATGATACTAATTTCATTAGTTATTATTTGATAAAGCATCAATGCCGACATCAACTTTAAAATCACTGAATCAACTCAAATTTCCATCAACTTTCACTTTGATTTTCTATCAAACATCAAAATTTCTTCAATTCATAAACTCAAATCTTCAACTTCAATTTTGGATCTAGTTGATTGTTTCGGTCAACGCCAATACGCACGATAAACTTTGGCACGTTTATCATGCCTATTGGGGGTCCATTTGTTGACCTCATTATTTGAGGTCAATTTCCCAGAAATCGACTCTAGCACTTAGGTCTTCATAGCCTAGTGTAGACGTCGCCCATAGGATTTCCCTTAGGTGGATACCCACTGACGTAGCATCGACTCGAACCTATCACTCAACTCAAATTAGGCTCGATTTTTGATTCATCAATGTCGATCGACTCAATTTAATATGACCAAATTCGTTTTCAATCGAATTAATATATCATTAGGCTCTAACCAACTCACCATTCAAAATTCAAAATTCTTTCTAATAAAAATCTATTTTAATTTTAATCAAATTAAAATCATCGTTAATAGAACAAAATAATAATAATATTTTATTATTATTATTATTATTATTATTATTATTTTATTTCTTAAATTGAGATAAAATAATTATTTTAAATCATATATATATATATATATACATATTCTAAATTATTCTATAAATAATTCTCAAACTTTCAAAATAAAAATTTACTTTTAAAAATCATATTTAGATTATGTTTAATCTGAGAAATCTGATTTTTTTTTTTTAAATGAGATTTGATTAAGTGCTTTCCCCACGTCTCTCTCTCTCTCTCTCTCTCTCTCTCTCTCTCTCTCTCTCTCTCTCTCTCTCTCTCTCTCTCTCTCTCTCTCTATACACACAGAACCGAACCTAGCCCTCGCGAATTTTCTCTCCAGATCATACAAACCATCCAAGCTCTCTCTCACTCAGCGGTTCACAACCCACGATCTCCCTCTCTATTTTACGGAAGAAAAAGCCGCACAACTGCTCTCTCCTCCACCCTCCTATCTATCCGAACAGTCCTCTCTCTCGTCCTCACACATAGCCATACGCCTCCAGCGCCTGAAGCCATTCTCTTCTCTCGTCATTTTTTTTTACTTTGTTCGCACGAAGCCTTCTTTGCATTCGGAAATCCCTAAGGCTTCATCTCCCTCTCATTGGCATTCTCGGCTCTGATTCGCAACTCCAAGCAGCAGTTCGTCGTCTCCCTGTTCGTGAGAAGCCAGCCAAACCTGCATACCTCCAGCCTCGTCGCCTCTCCATTCGCATGAACCGAGAGCCACCAGCCCAAACAGCCGAAGTCTTTGCTTCCTCTGCCCTAGCCGACACCAACAATCTTCTTAATCTTGGGTAATTTCTTCTACATCTTCTCAATCTTCCTCTTCTTAATCTACTTCTTCTCCATTATAATCTTCTTTTTCATTATATTAATCATTAAAAAGATCAAGAATATAATGAGTTTCATATTTCTTTATGTTTGTAGAAAATGAGAAATTTAAACGATTTCTTTTCTTTTATTTTGAAATCTAATGATTGATTTTGTAGGAGTTCTAAAAGAATTATCTCTAGGATTTCTTCTTGCTTCTAACAGTTGTGTCTTTGATGTTGTTTTAAAAAAATTGTTAGTAAAATTTTTGATAAGAATATGTTATTGTCTTCAAGACAAGAAATTAGATATATCATCTCTTGTTAAAGCGATGAAATTGTAAGTTATTGCATATAATTTAGTTGATTTCCTTCAACAATATCTAAAGATAATTTGTGATAGTTTGTCGAGTGCATGTAATAATTTGAAAATTTTATCATATAGTATAGCATTTTAGGTTCTTCATTCAGTTGGGAGCATGCACCCTTAAAGTTCTTTCTCCAATATTATAATCATAAACATAATAAAGAAGATGGGTAAGGGTCTTAATCATTAGAAATCGTTGGAAAATTTAATCTGTGAATCTACATGGTGATATTATTGTAGTGAATTAAATGTGTATGTGTGTTTAAGAAGTGAAAATCGTATGTATTTTTTTGGAATGATAGAAATTGTGTCTCTTGGAAAGGTAAAAATGTGTTAAAACTTATGTGAGTTTGGAAGAGTAGAAATTATATATTTTGAAAAAGAAAGGTAAAGTCTATATCTTGAAAATAGAAATGTGTGAGTTTTTTTTTTTTTTTTGAAAAAATAAAAATGGGATTTGTATGATTTTGAAAGGTAAACATTTTATATTTTTGAAAGGCGAAAATTGTGTGTATTTTAGAAAATATGGAATCGTATATGTAAGAAGTGAAGTTTTTTTTTTTGTGTGAACATGTTTTGAAAAATGTAACTTATGGGTAATTTGAAAAGTGGAAAAGTTTATGTTTTGAAAAATATAAAACTAATTTTGAAAAGTGAGATATAGGAATTTTGGGAAAAGTGAAATGTATTAGGAACTAAAATTTGTGTATAAAAGTGATTTTTGAAAATTAAAATGTTTGAATTATGTGAAAAGTGAAATGTGTTGGATTAATATTTGTGTATGACGAGTTTTGGTAAATTAGATGAAAAGCCATTTGTATTGGGAAATGAGTTAGTTGAATGTTTATTAAAAATGAAAGTATTGAAAATCAAAAGCTCTTTTTGTTTTACCTCTCTTTCCCCTTTTACCTCCTTTTTTTTATACCTCGAGATAAATGTTGGAAATGTATAATATGCTATCAAAAAGGAAAGATTCCAAAAAGACATTCAACGAACTGGTGTTCAAGCCCGAAGAAAGGTACGTCTTTTATTTTCAGTAAATTTCAATTATTTTCTTATCATTTATTAAAAGTGCTTCTAATACCTGTTTTCTTCTCTTTCTTTGCATGAACTACGAGGAATGATACGGGTCGAGGGGACAAAAGTACAAGGAGCTAAAGGCGTCAGTCGTCTCTATCCAACCGGGTAGAGGTGCTACGGGCGAAACCACCGGGTCGTAGCCCTCGGTGACTGTGAGTATTTTTAAACTTAGAAAACCTTTAGGGACCCCTTGATGTGGTGTGCATGAATCATTCCTTTAGGTCCCTGTAGTAACTTCAATTTAATTAGGTTTACTTTTTTGCTTTATTTTAGATCCCTAAACCCCTTTTACACACGCTCAAAGTCCTAAGGGTTAGTAATAACAAATTTTTATCCCATACAACAGTAGTGACACTTAAGGACAAAAATTAAGGACCGGGTCTTAGAAAATCTAGACTTAGGAAGCATGCACACTTTAGGATAGAAACTTATAACATAGAAAATTTAGTGACATCTCACTTTAGAATTAGAAAATATCTTTAAATTAGAATTCAATCAATTAGAAAGCTTTAGCCAATAATTGACTTAGGACATTTCAAAACCTCACAGCCTCATGCACATGCTTAGATTTATTTGTTAGGACAACCGACTAGTTTTAGGTTAGGCCGGTGTTTATTTCCTTACTGCACTGTGACGGGCTTTTTCTCGAGTTTTATTGCATGCTGGTTGTAAATTGTTGGTGTGTTTGTTTATTTATTTTTACTGCACTCTGTGTTGGTTTGATTGACGATTAGATTACCCATTGGCTAGGAGCGATCTGAATTGTTAATATGATTTTCTGCAGGTGGCCACACTCATGCAGGGCAGAAAAAGAGGGGCTAATTAATTAATAATAAATAAATGCTACAGGTGCTTCAGCTGCTTAGCCCCCAAATGAAGAAGAGTGTGGCCAAGTGTGGCTTAATAATTTAAATTCAATTGCATATATATATAACTGCGTGGGATGATTTTTTTTATAAATTGCTTAGGATAACCTTGCAGGTAGACTAGATTTTTCTTCCCTTTCTGTGAAATGAAATGTAATGTAAATATAATATATAAGGAGTCAATAAATGTGAAAGTGATTTTTTGAAAGTGGGATATTACATCCAATTTGGAATCCAAAGAAAGGAGAATATACCTTAAAGGATTATTCTCTTTTATTTGGAAAGCCAAATTAGGATGATTCAATATCCAAATAGAAAAGAAAATACCCCTCTTAGGGATGAGTTTCTTTTCATTTGGATATCCAGAACCCGACGGATCCGAGAAGTTCGTAGAAGAAGAAAAGACAGAACAAGAAGATTGAAGAAAGAAGAGGAAGAAATGAAGATTTAAGGAACAGTATATCTTATTTCAAAAAATCACTTGCGTCATTTTTAGGATTAGAATCCGGGTTTGTTGTCAGTGGTGCCCGGCCACTTTACTTTTCTGCAAATTCTGGGTGTAATATGGACATTGGATATTGGACATTATATTTGGATTATTAAAATTGATTGTTTACATTGTTTGTGCAGTAGATTTTTTTAGGACCTTGCATGCCGTATTTTGTTTTAGCCTGGATTCGAATCGGAGAGATTTTTTTCGTAAGGGTACGCTTAAAATTCTTCTACCTGTAATTAAAAATAATTTTTTTTTTAGGCTCACATAGTAACTCTAACGATCTAAGAAGTAAGCTCAGGAACGCCGAGAGTCAGCATAAGCATATTAATACTTTCTCTTCCTTGTTAGGCACGTCCCCGCCTGCGGGTTCTGGCAGACCACTTGACCTATGAGGGTGCAGTTCTGTCAAGGGGAAGTTGTGCAATTTCTAGGGAAAAATCTATTTTCTAAGCCTAAATTTTTAAACTGCTTCATTATCATTTTATGCATTCGAGTCAATTAGCATGCATTGCATTAGATACAAACTAAAAAGAGTCTAAAATTTTAATTGCATTTCTAGACATTTATCACCCTACATAAGTTGAGGGGTTAATTAGGAATTGTCTTAGATGTCAGCCCCAATTCCTTAAAACTTAAACAACATCCCTACCCATCTTTCATAAGAGACTGGACACATGGTTTTAAAGCACCTAGGTGGTTAGCTGGCTCCCCAATCCAGGCCGGGGTAAGTCCAGATTTGCACTTCATTAGTTAGGTTCGGGTCACTATTTTATAGTACCCAAATTATATTTAGGTTCTGAGGCAGATTCTTTTTAGATCTTAAGTCCTCGCCCTCCGGGAATATAATCCCAACTTTCTAATAAAATGTCAACTTAAACATAAAAATTTTCTCTTAAAATATAAAGCCCAACATAGGATAGACTGAGGTTGTCTCTAAGCTTCTCAGAATCTGACACCTCCTACTTTTTCTCCATTGACTCGCTAATAAATGTTCAACATTAAGCTTTCACCTTGGAAAATTCCTACTTCTGTTCTTTGTCTTTTACTTTGTAGTCAAAGGGTATGAAATCACTGCTTTAATCGAGAGTTTTCTTAGGAGCACTCCTTCTAGGATGTATTTAACTATAGGAGCTTGCTCTTATAGGGATTTGAGAACCCCAGACTAAAATAAACCTTATTTTTTTTATATAAAATAAGGGAAGAATCTTTGGTAAAGCAGATATCTTTAAAACTTCATTTCTAATTTTAAATATATTTGTAGGATGTTATTATTATCTTTTCAGATAATATAATATCTTGCTTATTATATTCAATTTTGGAAATGATGAATTTTATAAAATCTATTCTTGTTTTGGATGTCTTGAAGAATGTTATGTTCGTCTTTCAAGATGATATAATTTTCTCCTTGTTATATCTAAATAAAAGAATGGATAAACTTTTTCAAAAAAAATTTTTTTTTTCCATTTTTAAACATATTCTATAGAATTTTATATTCATCTTTCGAGATGATATGTTATTCTTTGAACTATGTTTGATCATAGAAATATATCTTTTTTAAAACCCTATTCTGATATTGAATCCATTGTAGAATATTGTGTCGGCCTCTCGAGACTGTACTTTATTCTCACTGTAGTATTCGATTACAAAATAGGAGAAATTAAAATCTATGTGGTGAGACACAATTTTTTTTCCCACCAAGTCACTCATTCTTGTAAAGATGACAAACATAATGAAATCCCAAAAAAATATTATTTATATAACTTTACTTAGGCTAATGATACTGGAAACTCACTTTTGTAGCTCATGAGTAAGGTTATAAACTATTTAAATCAGGAAATAAACTTTGAAAATTTTAGGTGTTTTATCTACTTAAACTTTAGATTTAAAAATGAGTTGTCTCGGCATTTTAAAACAAACTAATGTTATTTATTAATTTTTTTCTGACATTTAGGCCCACTATAAGAAAACAGCTCATTTCCGATAGAATTTTCGGCGGAATTAAATTCTTCACAAATTCCGGCGGATTTTCCGGTGAATTTCCGACAAAAATCTTTTAACAAAATTCCGACGTATTTTTTGACTAGTTTTTCGACGGATTTTTTTCGAATGAATTTCCGGCAAAATTTCCAGCAGATTTCCGACGAAAATTAAAAATTATTAAAATAGGATATTTTATATCTTCAATAGGATATTTTAATAAAATAAATTAAATTATAATTTAATTAATTAAAAAAAATTACATGATTTAAATTAAAACTTAAATTATAAAAAAAATTTATAATTATTTATTTTATTAAATTAAGATAAATAATTTAATATTTTATTGTTAGATTAAATTAACTAATTTAATAATTAATTGTAAAATTAAATTATATTTTTAATCTTTTAAAAAATTTTACTTTTAATATTTAGAAGTTATAAGTTAAATAAAATAAAGTATCAAAATTAACAGCTTTTCTTATTTGGCTAAGTGGTAGAGCTCGGAAGGTTTCCGCGCGTACAAGATGCGAGCGTGGTTCAATCCTCGCCAAAGGAACTCTCCATGCGGGCGGGCTCGGCTGAGCTTCCGATTTGTCCAGTTGACTAGACTGGCGCGAAACGGGTTCAAGCAGGCTATATGGGCGGAGTGGATCCACGCTGGCTGGTGGAGCTGGGTTGGCAGGCCTGCGCAGTGGCGGCTGGGCTGTGGTGGAGCAGGAACTAGGAGTAGCTGGCGGGCCGGTTGGCCCGCCGCAGCTTTGGTATTAATTATTGCAAATGTATTTTCATGACTTATGTTTTGATGATTGACAAACACTCTTGATTCTCTTGGACTACATGCTGCTTCTAACTTTTCAGGAATCGAAGATCGGACGAACAAACGAAGCCAGTTCAAGATTGCGTAGGTTTAGGGTTGAGTAAGTATGCACTTTTTTTTTCGCTTCTTGAGTCTATTTATAATGCTCAAAGAGACTAATGCTAAGTAACCCTACACACACACACTTAAGAGAATTAGAATTTCTGTTTTTACTCATATCGGCCTGGATGATATTTACATCGTCTTGGACGATCAGACTTAAAACAGAAAGTCTAAATATGGATTCTTAATTAAGGCAGCCGACATTAACAGATCGGCCTGGGCGATACGTGTATCGTCCAGGACGATACGCTCAAAACAGAAAGAAGTTACCGCCATAAACAATTATGGTATATTGTATTTTTAAATAATCGGCCAGGACAATCATTGATCGGCCTGGATGATATTCACAAATTATGTCTTAATTGATCAGTAAATTAAGGGAGTAATTAAGGGTGATTGATACGATCATATCAACCTGGATGATCGCAGGATCGGCCAGGACGAACTATTCAAAAACCTTAGTTACTTTAGGAAAATAAATATCGGCCAGCTCGAATTCAGGGCTATGCTCTACACGATTTTCCTCTGATTTGAACTGATCGGACGGGTCGATCGTGAGATCGGCCTGGACGATCAAGCCAATTTTAAATCATCCAAGCTTGCATTCAGGGCGATGCTCTGGCTGATCTTTTGAGTTTTGTACTGATCGGCCAGGCCGATATCCATATCGGCCTGGACGATAATGTCGGCAACTTATAATTAATGAGCTCCTTTGAAGCTCTTCTATTTAAGAGCTCTTGTTCAATGTTTTGAACAACCTTTTGGCTGCTGCCTTGACTTGAGAAGGCCTTGAGGAGAGAAAGAGAGAGAGGGAGAGAGAGAGAGGATCTTGTGAGGGGGAGCTTATGAGGAGATACACAAGGGTTGTTTCAAGGATCGCTCTGCTTCTTCTTCGTCTGGAGTTTCTCATCCATGGAAGGTGTTGAATCTAGTAATTAGGTTGTTAAGCCTAAGTAAATGTCCCAAGACTACCAAGAGGGGGGTGAATTGGTAGTTTAAAAATTTAATCCCTCTTTGAAGATTAAGTTGAACCAAAATGAAAATTTTTCTTTTAAAGTTTTTCTAGAAAATATTTTTCAACCACAGAGTTGTTAAAAATTAAAATAAAATGCGGAAACATAAAAAACTATAAATGACACCAGATTTATAGTGGATCGGACTTTAACCAGACCTACATCCACTCCTCAGAGGCACCATCTGAGTATTTCACTAAAACCAATAGTGACTCTCCTTTTGCACCCACAGCAAGGCGGAGAAGCCTTTACAACACACTCTTTTCACCACTACCCGGTGCGGCAGAGAACCGTCGTCCTTTTACACAATCCCTAGTGTTGGCAGAGAACCGTCCGTCCTTTCACACTCTCCTAGTGTGGGCAGAGAATCCTTTCGTCCTTTCACACTCTCCTAGTGTGGGCAGAGAACACTTCCTTCCTTTCACACTCTCTTAGTGTGGTCAGAGAACCCTTCCGTCCTTTCACACTCTTCTAGTGTGGGCAGAGAACCCTTCCGTCCTTTCACACTCTCCTAGTGTGGGCAGAGAACCCTTCCGTCCTTTCATACTCTCTTAGTGTGGACAGAGAACCCTTCTTTCCTTTCACACTCTCCTAGTGTGGGCAGAGAACCCTTCCGTCCTTTCACACTCTCCTAGTATGGGCAGAGAACCCTTCCGGCTGTTCACACTCTCCAAGTGTAGGAAGCGATCCTTTCGGCTATTCACACTATCCAAGTGTCGGCAGCGAACCGGTACTCCTTGACTGATCTTCTCACAAAAAATCTAGAAGGAAGAAATAAAAGAGTGAAGTAATCCCAATTCACAAGTAGAGATTCTTACCTTTGAACTCCAAGTGAAGCCTTCACGCTCCAATGGTAGGAATCCTCCTTTGAATGCACTCTTCCACTCTCTCCTTAGCTATTCTCTCAAGAGGCACAAAAATCAAATAACAAAAAGATTGGGTGACAGTCTAATTTAGACTATATATACAAAAGACAAGAAAAACCGCCCAAAAACTGTAAATTTTCAATTCTGTACGCAGTGGATCGTCCCGTATGATCGTGGATCGTCCTGGACGATTTTACTTAAATGCTTTGAAACGACCCTATTTATATATGTGTACGAAATGTCTTCGTACACACTGATCGTCCCGTACGAACTAAGTTCGTCCGGTACGAACAGTTATTACTAGGTTGGTCTAAAAAACTGCTGAAAATTGTTCTAAGTCGGTTAATCGTCATGACGAAAATTTGTTCGTATAGATAAAATTTTTACAGAGAGCAGATCGTTTTTTGATGATAATTAATTTCGTCTGGACGAAAATTTTAGAGAGACCAGATCATCCTGGACGATAATTAATTTCGTCTGAATGAAATTTTTATAGAGAGCAGATCGTTTTCTAACGATAATTAATTTTGTCTGGATGAAAATTTTACAGAGACCAGATCGTCCTAGACGATAATTAATTTCGTCTGGACGAAATTTTTATAGAGAGCAGATCATTTTCTGACGATAATTAATTTTGTTTGGACAAAAAATTTACATAGACCAGATCGTCCTGGATGATAATTATTTCGTCCCGGACGAATAGGACTTAGAAAATTTTTCAAGCCAGTTCTTATTCGTTCTATGTGCTGAATAGGAGATAACTGTCTGATCGTCTCGTACGATCGGATATCATCCCGTACAATCAGTATAACTTATATATGATCTCCTTATGTGTGTATGTGTGTTTTTATTCACTCAATTACAATCACTCCCTTTCAAATTCAATTCAAAGAAAAATACAAGCTTCAAATTCACAAAGTATCTCATGTTGAATTTGATTTGAAATTTTCGTAGTCTGGAGTCTGATTTTTCTGAAATGTTAGTACACACAAGAGCAAGTACAAATCTTTTAAAATTATTAGGAGATAACTACACATTTGAACAATAATATTTTGAATCATCAAAACTATACAAGTTGCAAAAATGTAAAACATGCAAATAGCAACTATTTTAACAATCTCTCCCTTTTTGATGATGGCAAAACAATTATTGTTTGTATGATTTCAATTTAAATAAATCTCCTAAACTCCCCCTGAATTGATGAATACATAAAAATAAGGAGGCATTTTGAACCATAGAAAAAAAAATTTTGTTTTTAAAAAAAAAAATTAACAAAATTTCAAAGTTAAACATAAAACCAAAATACAAAATAAAACTAAACATACAAACACAAGAATTTCTCCCCCTTTTTGACAACAATAAAAAATGAAGAAGAAATAGACAAGAAATGTAAGTAATTATATGAAACTCATTTGAAAATTTAATCTAAATAGTGATTGTGATAAGTTATACAATCTAAAACTAATAACATTAGGTCAATTATAGAAATTCATAAAATTTAAGAAGTGATATAACATTGTAAATAAGAAGAATTTATTAAAGACATGATTCAATTTAGACATTCGAATATAGAAAATCATTACAAGAGAGATGTAAAAAAATTCTATATTTCAAAGTTCAATAGAATATAAATGAACATAAGATCAATTTGAATTAAGAGATTGAAAGAATTTGGAAAGAAGAGAATTACCACATGTGGCGCTTTGCGCATCTTTTTCATTTTTTTTGGCACATTTTTGTGCATCTTTTGACATTGGGCTAATTTTGTGCCTCTTTTTCATATTTTTGAATCTTTGCGCATTCCTTTTGATTTTTGTACTCTTTGTACAATTTTCAAGAGTAATTGAGACCAAATCTTTCCAAAATCAATAATTTAAAATTTCAAATATTTCTAAGTGCATAAATATCACTTGAGCATAGAAATATAAAATAAGAAAACATCTATATTGCAATAATAATATTAACTTTTATGTAGTCTAAATGAATAGACATGAATTTAAAAGTTCTAATTATAACAAGTTATAAACAACTTTTAAATTTAGAAAGACTAGATTTTCTAATATAATTAATCTCAAATTACAATTTAATTTAAGCACAATTAAGATTAAATAAGACTAATGAAATTCATAAAAATTAACCACATTCCAAAAACAAACCAAATTTGAATCAAGTACAACATGCATTGATATTAATGAAAAGGATTACATATTATTTTCTTAATATTAAAACAACTAAGAAAATACACTTAACTTTTTAATAAAGACAACTTAAACAATCATAAAAAAAAATAAACACTAACACAACAAAATATTTAAAACAAAACACTAGTACAACAAACACAAAGAAATTCATCTCTCATTTTTTATTCTTCTGTAGGAGGAGGAGGAATGCCACTAAACAGATTGAAGTAGGAAGCCATTGTCGATTTAAGATCGAAAGAGATTGAAAGTGAAGTTTGGAGATGTGATTGTTGAGTTAAAATTCGTTCATATTTAAAGAAAACGATACGTTCGTCCTGGACGAAAACAGTTCGTCCTGGACGAAAATTATCGTTCGTCTGGACGAAAAAAGTTCGTACAGACGATCCATTTAGTCCAAAATGAAACGAATTTTCGTAATCAACACAATTTATGATGCATCCTTTCGTACAGACTTTTGACTTGACCGATCGTACAGACGAAAAAATTTCGTACAGACGATCAAAAGTTAATTTGTTTTAATGTTAGTTGAAAATCGTCCCCTACAATGAAACGACGTCTATTCGGCTGGACGAACAAAAAGTTCGTATGGACGAACTTCATATTTAAAACTGCCTTATCCACTCAACCACTGCATTCAAACATCCCGATGTTTGAGAAAAAATAAATATTTTGTCCTGGACGATCATTAGATCGTACAGACGAACTACATTAAAAACTGCTTTCAAAATGTTTCATATCACGCAAACTAAATTTAACACGCATCGTCCAGTACGAAAAATTTCATCCCGGACGATTTCCACACATTTTTGGATTTTTGATTTTTTTAATGAAGAAAACAAACAAAATATTCAAAACACAAAAAACAAAGACAAAACCACAGACTCTAAAATAAACTCAATCAAAACACTCAAAAATCACAAAATTCAAAACAAAAAATCATAGACAAATAAAATAAGAAAACATAAATATCAATGTTGCAAAAAATATTTTTATTTAAGCATTCAAATCAATAACACCAAGCCTTGTTCTTAATGTACTGAAGGTATCAAAGTTTAAAGGTTTTGTAAAAATGTCTGCAAGTTAATTTTCAGTTGAAACATGTGTGAGTTCAATCTCTCCCTTGGATACATGATCCCTTATGAAATGATGCCTTATGTCAATGTGTTTGGTTATAGAATGTTGAATAGGATTTTTTGAAATGCAAATAGCACTAGTATTGTCACAATAAATTGGAATAGTGCCTATAGTTAATCCTAAATCAATCAACTGTTGTTTTAACCAAAGTACTTGTGCCACACAACTTCCTAATGCAATGTATTCTGCTTCTGCAGTAGATAGTGCCACTGAATTTTGTTTTCTACTAGACCATGAAACTAATGAATTAACATGTTCCAGAAGTGCTTTTCCTATCCACTCTACAACCTGCAAAGTCAGAATCTGAGTAACCAATAATTTCAAATGAAGAGCTAAACTTAGGATACCAAATCCCTAAGTTTTGAGTTCCTAGTAAATATCTTAATATCCTTTTTACTGCTGTCAAATGTGATTCTTTTGGATCTGATTGAAATCTAGCACATAAACAAACACTGAACATAATATCTGGTCGGCTAGCAGTCAAGTAAAGTAAATATCCAATTATCCTTCTAAATTTCTTTTGATCAACAGATTTTCCCTTAAGGTCTTTATCCAACTGAACCGAGGAACTCATTGGTGTACTAACAGGTTTAGCATTGTCCATTTCATATTTTTTGAGGATGTCCTTAATATATTTAGTTTGACTAAGAAAAGTACCTTCCTCAAGTTGCTTAATGCTAAATCCTAGAAAGTAATTTAAATCTCCTATTAGACTCATTTCAAATTCACTACTCATTGTTTTAGAAAAACCATCACAAAGATTTTTATTTGAAGATCCAAAGATGATGTCATCCACATAAATTTGAACAATAAGTATATCCTTTCCAATTTTCCTTAAAAAGAGAGTTGTATCCACACTTCCTTTTTCAAAAGATCTTTCAAGTAGGAAGGTGCTCAACCTCTCATACTAAGCCCTAGGTGCCTTTTTCAATCCATATAATACCTTTTTTAACTTGAAAACATGATTTGGAAATTTAGAATTTTCAAAACCTGGTGGTTGTTCTACAAAAATATCTTTCTCAATTACCCCATTTAAAAAGGCACTCTTGACATCCATTTGAAATAATTTAAAACCTTTAAAACAGGCAAAGGCTAGTAAAACCCTAATTGCTTCAAGTCTAGCTACAGGGGCAAAAGTCTCCTCAAAATCAATTCCTTCAATTTGATTATACCCCTTAGCAACTAATCTAGCCTTATTTATAATGACTACTCATGAGTCATTCATTTTATTTTTGAACACCCACTTGGTTCCAACAACACTTTGATCTTTTGGCCTTGTAGCTAGTTCCCAAACTTTATTTCTTATAAATTAATTTAACTCTTCTTGCATGGCCAATATCCAAAATTCATCAGAAAGTGCTTGATCAATATTAGTGGGTTCAATAGTTGAAATAAAGGCTGAATGATTGACTTCCTTGTTTAATCCACGCCTAGTTCTAACACCCTCACTTGGTTCACCTATAATCAATTCCTTTTGGTGGTTTTTAGAAAATCTCAAATCTCTAGGCAAAGCGTTTTCTCTTTCCAAATTCTCTTCCACATTTTCTTCCAAATTTAATCTATCAATCTTTTGAGAGTTTTCTTCTATCTCTTCATCAACAACATTTGGCTCTTCCAAATTTCCAGATTCATCAAATACAACATGTGTGGTTTCTTCAATGACTAAAGTTCTTTTGTTAAATACCCTATAAGATTTTCCAACACTTGAATATCCAACAAAAATTCCTTTATCTGATTTTGGATCAAATTTTCCTAAGACAGATTTTCCATTATTATGTATGAACACCTTGCAACTAAATACATGCAAATGAGATAAATTAGGTGTCCTACCTTTTAGCAACTCATAGGATGTTTTATTCAAATTTGATCTCACATTCATCCTGTTCAAAACATAACATGCAGTGCTAACCGCCTTAGCCCAAAAATATATAGGAAGTGAGTATTCTGCTAACATTGCTCGGGTGGCTTCTATTAATGTTCTATTTTTCCTTTCAACTACCCCATTTTGTTGAGGGGTTCTAGGTGCAGAAAAATTATGATCAATCCCTTTTTCTTTACAGAAATTTTCAAATCTTTTATTTTCAAATTTTCCTCCATGATCACTTTGTATAGAAATTATTTCACTCCCTAGTTTCCTTTGAATCCAAGTAAAAAAATTTCTGAATTCCTCAAACGATTCACTCTTATGAAAAAGAAATCTAACCCAAGTGAATCTTGAGAAATCATCCACTATAACAAAACCGTATACCTTCCCTCCTAGACTTACAGTGCCTACAGGTCCAAAAAGATCCATGTATAGAATTTCTAAAGGTTTACTGGTCCTAAGATCTTTATTAGACTTAAAAGAGGACTTCACTTATTTTCCTAATTGACATGCATCACAAAGGTGGTCCTTAGTAAAGTCTAGTTTTGGTATACCTCTCACTAAGTTCTTTTGGGTAATTCTTCTAAGATTTTTCATACTAGAATGACAAAGTCTCCTATGCCAAAGCCATGATTCATCAGAAACAATTTTCAAACAAAAAACAGTAGGAGATTGAATATAATTTAAATCTAGCATGTAAACATTGTTTACCCTTTTTCCATTTAAAACATTTTTCCCATTTAGGCTTATTATGCATCTAAAGGGTAAAAGTTTTACATTATAGCCCTTATCACATAGCTGACTTATGCTTAACAAATTATGTTTTAAGCTTTCAACTAATAACACATTGTCTATGAAAAAGTTCTTTAAATTTCCAATCATACCTGATCCAATCACTTTCTTTGTGGTATTATCTCCAAGTGTAACCTTGCCTCCACTTCTGGCTTCCAGCGTTATGAATTGGGCAGTATCTCCAGTCATATGCTTTGAACATCCGCTGTCCAGGTACCATATGCTCTCACGAGGTCTTGTGTGAGAGCACTCCTCTTCTTGATCTGATTGTTCAACATTATCTGCCATCAAGCAAAGGTTGGTGAATTCTTCTTCTTTTTCAGTCTCAGATGAGTCTGAAGCTGAGTCCGCCCAGAAAGCTCTTTGAAACTTCTTCTTGCCCTTCTTTACCATTAGTTTCTCATCTACCTTCTCCTTGCTAGGAGTGGCTTTGAGTTTTGGAAAATCAGTCTTTATATGACTTGGTTTCCTACATTCATAACAAATCACTTCATTAGAAACCTTGCCATTTCTGTTATACTTACCTCTATTCCATTGCTGGCGTCTCTTCAGCTTCCTCTTTAAAAAGCTTCTGAATTGTCTAGTCATCAATGCAATATCGTCTTCATCCTCAAGTTGTGAGTGTTCACTCTCTGACTCTTCCATATTTAGTGTAATATTCTTGTCCTTTCGTGGTTCACCTGCATCAATCTTTCTTTGACTTACTCCTTGCTCATAAGCAATGAGCGAACCAAGAAGATTGTCAATAGAATAAATGTTCAGATCTTAAGACTCTGTAATTGTAGTAATTTTAGCATCATAAGCAGTAGGTAAATAACGAAGAATCTTATTGACCATTTCAGCATTAGTTAATTCCCTACCAAGTGCATGCAAAGAAGTGACAATTTGTATGAATCTTGTGTACATGTTATGAAATAGATTCATTAGGTTTCATGCGAAACAATTCATAGTCATGTAACAAGATATTGAGTCTTGATTGCTTAACTTCATTTGTCTCTTCATAAGTTATACAAAGTATATCCCATATGTCCTTTCCGCTTTTGCAAGTGGAAACACTCATGTAGTCTTCAAATTTTAAAGCATAAAAGAAACTATTTAAACATTTGGCATTTAATTGTGCCAAATCACGTTCTTCTATAGTCCAATCTGCATAAGGTGTTTCTACCCTAACTGCATCAACTAATCTAGTTGATTTTGTATAACCTTCCTAGACTAGCATCCATATGTGATAATCAAGTGACTGTAAGAAAGTAAACATACGTATTTTCCAAAAATCAAAAGGAATATTGTCAAACCGTGGAGGTCTAGTGATAGAGTAACCCTCAGGAGTGTTTCAGTTTCCAAATGTAGCCATCTACGTTAATCAAAAAATAGTTCAAACTTATGATTTTGAAACGATGCTCTGATACCACTTGTTGAATCTAGTAATTAGGTTGTTAAGCCCAAGTTAATGTCCCAAGGCTACCAAGAGGGGGGGGGGTGAATTGGTAGTTTACAAATTTAATCCCTCTTTGAAGATTAAGTTGAACCGAAATGAAAATTTTTCTTTTAAAGTTTTTTTAAAAAATATTTTTCAACCACAGAATTTTTAAAAATTAAAATAAAATGCGGAAACATAAAAAATTGTAAATGACACCAGATTTATAGTGGTTCGGTCTATAACCAGACCTACATCCACTCCTCCGAGGCACCCTCTGAGTATTGCACTAAAACCAAAAGTGACTCTCCTTTTGCACCCACAGCAAGGCAGAGAAGCCTTTACAACACACTCTTTTCACCACTACTCGGTGCGGCAGAGAAACGTCGTCCTTTTACACAATCCCCAGTGTTGGCAGAGAACTGTCTGTCCTTTCACACTCTCCTAGTGTGGGCAGAGAACCCTTTCGTCCTTTCACACTCTCCTAGTGTGGGCAGAGAACCCTTCCATTCTTTCACACTCTCCTAGTGTGGGCAGAGAACCCGTCCGTCCTTTCACACTCTCATAGTGTGGGCAGAGAACCCTTCCGGCTGTTCACACTCTCCAAGTGTAGGAAGCGATCCTTTCGGCTATTCACACTCTCTAAGTGTCGGCAGCGAACCGGATCTCTTTGACTGATCTTCTCACAAGAAATCTAGAAGGAAGAAAGAAAAGAGTGAAGTAATCCCAATTCACAAGTAGAGATTCTTACCTTTGAACTCCAAGTGAAGCCATCACGCTCCAATGGTAGGAATCCTCCTTTGAATGCACTCTTTCACTCTCTCCTTAGCTATTCTCTCAAGAGGCACGAAGATCAAATGACAAAAAGATTGGGTGGCAGTCTAATTTGGACTATATATACAAAGACAAGAAAAACTGCCCAAAAACTGCAAATTTTTAATTCTGTACGCAGTGGATCGTCCCGTACGATCGTGGATCGTCCTGGACGATTTTACTTAAATGCTTTGAAATGACCCTATTTGTATATGTGTACGAAATATCTTCGTACACACTGATCGTCCCGTACAAACTAAGTTCGTCCGGTACGAACGGTTATTACTAGGTCGGTCTAGAAAACTGTTGAAATCCGTTCTAAGTTGGTTAATCGTCAGGACGAAAATTTGTTCATCTGGACGAAATTTTTACAGAGAGTAGATCATTTTCTGACGATAATTAATTTCATCTGGACGAAAATTTTACAGAGACCAGATCGTCCTGGACGATAATTAATTTCGTCTGGACGAAATTTTTACAGAGAGCAGATCATTTTTTGACGATAATTAATTTCGTCTGGACGAAAATTTTACAGAGACCAGATCGTCTTGGACGATAATTATTTTGTCCCGGACGAATAGGACTTAGAAAATTTTTCAAACCAGTTCCTATTCGTTCGATGTGCTCAATAGGAGATAACTGTCTGATCGTCCCGTACGATCGGATATCATTCCGTACGATCAGTATAACTTATATATGATCTCCTTATGTGTGTATGTATGTTTTTATTCACTCAATTACAATCACTCCCTTTCAAATTCAATTCAAAGAAAAATACAAGCTTCAAATTCACAAAGTATCTCATGTTGAATTTGATTTGAAGTTTTCGTAGTCTGGAGTCTGATTTTCCTGAAATGTTAGTACACACAAGAGCAAGTACAAATCTTCTAAAATTATTAGGAGATAACTACACATTTGAACAATAATGTTTGGAATCATCAAAATTATACAAGTTGCAAAAATATAAAGCATGCAAATAGCAACTAATTTAACAGAAGGGTCGGTAGAGGTAAGGAGTAAGCATATGGTTGTTGGTTCTCTGCCAGCTTCAGGAGGAAGCAAAAGGAGATAGGTTCTCTACCTTGCCGGGGTGGCAAAAAGGAGGTTCTTGTGAAGGCTTCTTCGCCTAGCCGTGGGGGCTAAAGGAGAGTCACGTTTGTAGTGCAATACTTTGAGGGTGCCTCCGAGGAGTGGACGTAGGTCAAGTTGACCGAACCACTATAAATCTTTTTGTTAATATTTTCTTTCTTCCGCACTTTTATTTTTCGCATTATTTATTTTTCTTGTGGTGTGATTTTGGTTTATGTGTTTTTGTTCTTTGTGAAAAGAAATTTTTTAAAATGCCAATTCACCCCCCCTCTTGATTAGATTGGGACTAAGTTCATAGGGCTTAACATCCCTAATGAACTTTCAAGTGGTATCAGAGTAGGTATAATTTTTTAAAATACCAATTTACTGTGCTTACTGTAACTCATCATCCTGGACGATACAATATCGTCCTGGACGATCTGATCGAACTCTATTGTAATCATGATGATAGTCCTGGCCGATAGAATATTTCGTCTGGCTGATGCATTTTATGTGCGTCATCCTGGCCGATACTCTGGATCGTCCTGGACGATCCACGTGTCAGCATGATTAAATCCTTAAAATCGGCCCCGGATGATCCATTATTGGACAATCGTCCAGGCCGATCCACTGTTCATCTTGGACGATACACGTGGCAGAAATTTAAAACGTCTTAACTTGGGCCGGTACAATCAGTTATTGTGCATCGTCCTGGACGATACACCTAATCGGCCCGGACGATATGCTTTTTCAACGGTCGTCCGGATTGCGTCCTCGGGACGATCATCTGTGTCTAATCATCCTGGCCGATATCTGATCGGCCCGGACGATCTGACCGCCTTTTTGACCAATCGGCCTGTACGCAATTATTGAGCCATATCGGCCAGGATGATTCTGCGATCGGCCAGGCCGATATGGTCATTTCTTTAAATTCTGGCCGATCCAGCCATATATTTTCACTTCATCCCTTCTCTTCTTGTGTCTCCTTGCTAAATCTCTTCTATGGCTGGTGGGAAACATGCTCGACAAACTTCTGGGAGTTCTTCGAGGGCTAGAATTGACCCTCGTTTCAGGGAGACAGAAGATGAAGCCGCCTACCATCGATACAAAGAGTGTGGGATAATTGTCTCAAGAATCATCAATCCTACCCACATCTCATACCTGGTAATGGATCTTTTCGCTCACACCTCCCTTTATTTCATTTTGTCTCTTGCTTTCCCTTTTAATACCGAGTTTCTTCAAGAATTCTTTGCAAACCTTCGCATTAACCCTACCTTCACAGCCCTGTCCTCCTATGTGAATCGACGCCTTGTCAAAATCACATATCAGGACTGTGTTAAACTGTTACAGCTATCCACCACCGGGGATAAGCTGCACTTAATCGTTTAGATATTGACCTTGACTGGTCCACGGCGAATCACTTCCTTTGCTAGACCAATGCACCTTTTCATGTTGGAGAGACTAGCTCTCTAGTCAAAGATGCTAGGACAATCCAACATGTCCTTCGCACCTCCATAATTCCAAAAGCCGGTGACCGAATCCACATCACCCCTCTACTTTCCCTCACTATTTTCTACATTATGGCTCATAGAGAATTTAAAACTGCGGGCTTAATTTTTTGATACATTGATCACTTAACCACAATCCGCTGTTGGTGGAATTTTGGAAAATAGGTTTTGAAAAATATTAGTTTTCTTTGGGGATTTTAATATTAAGGTTAAGTTCTAATTCTAAGGTCGAATCAACTCGTTAAAAAGAGTATATCACCCCGAAGGATGAAAATAAGCTTTCATAACGGTATTCAGACTTAGAATTTTGAAATCCATCTTGAATATTGTGAGCGGATGCTAAAGAGAAATTCATATGACCCCGAAGGGTCAAAATGAGGTTTAATTGAATATCCAGCTACAATATTCAAGAAGTGTGATCATTAGGTTCACATCCAAAGCCTTATCAAAGAAAGAAATATCTCTCCGAAGGGAGAAAATATCGTTCAATGATAATTCTTTAAATATGATAATAATGATCACTAGTATTTTAAGTTTTCCCAAAGAAATATAATTGAACTTTGAAAAATCAATTTTAAAATCAGGTGTGTGTGGTTCTAAATCTCCTACGAGCGCAAGCCCTCGTAGTTAATTACATCGTAGGGAGATAAAATCCCCCTACGAAAACTCTCGATTAAAATAGTGGCAAAATTTTGTTTAGAGTTTCTAGGAGTGATATCAAAGTATGAATAGAATTATTGGAAAATCAAAAGGGAATGGATCAAAATTGAACAGTTATTAACGGAGTTAAAGGAGGAGAGGTAGGGGACACCTTGAGATTCCAGAACCATCCGGAAGTGTCCCAACTTAATCTAAGTGTTGGGCTTTATGTTTTGGATTTGAAATGATATTTAATTAGAGTTGAGCATTTTATTAGAAATTTGGGACTATATTCCCGAAGTTTGGGGTCTTATAATCAAAGATCTGCCCTGGATCCTAAATCTATTTTGGACACTGGACCACAGTCGTCCGATCCTAACTAATGCAGTGCAAAACCTGGACTTACCCCGGCCTGGATTGGGGAGCCAGCTAACCACCTAGTCGATTTAAAAGAGATGAATCCGGTCTTTTATGAAAGAGTGGTAGGGACGTTATAATTAAAGTTTTGGGGAGGCGGGGCCGACATCTAGAGATTTTTCCTAATTGGCCCCTGTTTGAGTAGTTGCTATTTGAATTATTTATATTTGTGCAACTTATGTAGTTTTGATGATTCCAAACATTATTGTTCAAATGAATAGTTATCTCCTAACAATTTCAGAAGATTTGCACTTGCTCTTGTGTGTACTAACATTTCAGGAAAATCAGACTCCAGACTACGAAAACTTCAAATCAAATTCAACATGAGAAATTTTGTTTATTTGAAGTGTCTTTTCTTTGAATTAATTTTGAAAGGGAGTGATTGTAATTGAGTGAATAAAATCTCACACACACAAACTAAGGAGATCTTAAAATTCTATACTGATCGTATAGGACGATATATATCGTACTGGACGATCTGTCAGTTATCTCCTATAGAGCAGTTGGAACGAATAGGAACTTGCTTCGAAAAATTTTTCTAAGTCCTATTCGTCCAGGACGAATTTTTATATCGTCCCCGGCGATGGGCGCTCTGGAAAATTTTCGTCCAGACGAAAATAAATATCGTACCGGACGAACAGCTCTCTGGAAATTTTTCGTCCAGACGAAACCAAAGTATCGTCCCCGGCGATGGGCGCTCTGGAAAATTTTCGTCCAGACGAAATAAATTATCGTCCAGGACGATCGGCTCTCTGGAAAATTTTCGTCCAGATGAACATATTTTCGTCCAAACGATAAACCGACTTAGGACAGTTTTCAGCAGTTTCTAGAACCGACCTTGTAATAACCGTTCGTACTGGACGAACCTAGTTCGTACAGGACGATCAGCTGTACGAAGTCATTTCGTACACATATACAAATTGGGTCGTTTCAGATCGTTTAAGTAAAATCGTCCAGGACGATCCAGGATCGTACGGGACGATCCACTGCGTACAGAATTGAAAACTTGCAGTTTTTGGGCGGTTTTTCTTGTCTTTTGTATATATACTTCAAATTAGACTGCCACCCAATCTTTTTGTCATTTGATCTTCGTGCCTATTGAGAGAATAGTCAAGGGGAGAGTGGAAGAGAGCATTCAAAGGAGGATTCCTACCATTGGAGCAAGAAGGCTTCACTTGGATTGCTAAGGTAAGAATCTCTACTTGTGAAATTGGATTTCTTCACTCTTTTCTTTCTTCCTTTAGGTTCTTGTGAGAAGATCATTCAAGAAGGTCCGGTTCTCTGCCGACACTTGGAGAGTGTGAACAGACGTGGGTTCTCTGCCTACACTAGGAGAGTGTAAAAGGAAGAAGGTTCTCTGCCTACACTTGGAGAGTGTGAACAGCCGTAGGGTTCTCTGCCCACACTAGGAGAGTGTAAAAGGACGACGGTTCTCTGCCAGCACTGTGGATTGTGTAAAAGGACGACGGTTCTCTGCCAGCACTGTGGATTGTGTAAAAGGACGACGGTTCTCTGCCGCACCGGGGAGTGGTGAAAAGAGGGTTTTGTACAGGCTTCTCCGCCTTGCTGTGGGTGCTAAAGGAGAGTCACTTTGTGGTATTAGTGCAATACTCAGAGGGTGCCTCTGAGGAGTGGATGTAGGTCTGGTTATAGACCGAACCACTATAAATCTGGTGTCATTTACTTTATTGCTTTTACGTTTCCGCATTTTAAATTTCTGTTTTAACAACTCTGTGGTTGAAAAACATTTTTCTACAAACTTTAAAAGAAAATTTCATTTCGGTTCAACTTTAGTTTTAAGAGGGTTTAAAATTTTTTAAAACTACCAATTCACCCCCCTCTTGGTAGCCTTGGGACATTTACTTAGGCTTAACAACCTAATTACTAGACTCAACAAGTGGTATCAGAGCATTGTTTCAAAATCATAAGTTTGAACTACTTTTTGATTAACGTAGATGGCTACATTTGGAAACCGAAACACACCTGAGGGTTACTCTATCACTAGACCTCCACTGTTTGACAATATTCCTTTTGATTTTTGGAAAACACGCATGTCTACTTTCTTACAGTCACTTGATTATCGCATGTGGATGTTAGTCCAGGAAGGTTACACAAAACCAACTAGATTAGTTGATGGAATTAGGGTAGATACACCCTATGCAGATTGGACTATAGAAGAACGTGACTTAGCACAATTAAATGCAAAATGTTTAAATAGTTTCTTTTGTGCTTTAAAATCTGAAGACTACATGCGAGTTTCTACTTGTAAAAGCGGAAAAGACATATGGGATAGACTTTGTATTACTTATGAAGGGACAAATGAGGTTAAGCAATCAAGGCTCAATATCTTGTTACATGACTACGAACTATTTCGCATGAAACCTAATGAATCTATATCTGACATGTACACAAGATTCACTCAAATTGTCACCTCTTTGCATGCACTTGGTAGGGAATTAACTAATGCTGAAATGGTTAATAAGATTCTTCGTTGTTTACCTACTGCATACGATGCTAAAATTACTGCAATTACAGAGTCAAAAGATCTGAACATTTATTCTATTGACAATCTTCTTGGTTCACTCATTGCTTACGAGCAAGGAGTAAGTCAAAGAAAGATTGATGCAGGTGAACCAAGAAAGGACAAGAATATTGCACTAAATGTGGAAGAGTCAGAAAGTGAACACTCACAACCTGAGGATGAAGATGATATAGCACTGATGACTAGACAATTCAAAAGCTTTTTAAAGAGGAAGCAGAAGAGACGCCAGCAATGGAATAGAGGTAAGTATAATAGAAATGGCAAGGTTTCTAATGAAGTGATTTGTTATGAATGCAGGAAACCAGGTCATATAAAGACTGATTGTCCAAAACTCAAAGCCTCTCCTAGCAAGGAGAAGGTAGAGGAGAAACCAATGGTAAAGAAGGGCAAGAAGAAGTTTCAAAAGGCTTTTTGGGCGGACTCAGCTTCAGACTCATCTGAGACTGAAAAGAAGAAGAAGTCACCAACCTTTGCTTGATGGCAGATAAAGCTGAACAATCAGATCAAGAAGAGGTATGTGATTTAACTTATAATGAATTGTTTGAAGTTTCTGAACACATGCATGATGCATATAGGAAAACTAAAAAGATGCATGCTAGTTTAGTTTTAGAATTGGAAGAGCTTAATAAGGAACACGAAATCCTTAGGAAAGATCATGCTTTAATTGATAGCAACCACATGAAACTACTTGATGAATATGATGACTTGAATAAAAATTTTGAGAATTTAAAATCATCCTATGCTGAACTTGAAAAAGAATTTGAGAAATTTAAGGATGAATCTGAGCACAAGACATATAGAGTCAATTATACAAATCGAATCTTGGAAGAAATGAATTCATTTTATAAACTTACTATAAGTGCTCTCGAGGATAATAGGAACCCCCCTAAACATGAAGATTTTACAAATCCTAAGTATTATCCTAAATTCATGAAATCCCTTAGAAGACAATCATATGAAAGAAAACATAGGAATATTTTTCCTAATGTTAAATGTAACAATTGTGGATTTTTGGGACATATATCTCACACCTGCACTTTAAAGATGAAACCTAATTTGGTGTGGAGAACTAAGATGCATAAATCTAGACATATCACACATGCATCTGATTATAAATTTCATAAAGGTGAACCCAAACTAGTTTGGGTTCCCAGGTCTAACATTTGAGAATTTTGCAGGTATACTCTCACACAAGACCTCGTGAGAGTATATGGTACCTGGACAGCGGATGTTCTAAGCACATGACTGGAGATACTGCTCAATTCATAACGCTGGAAGCCAGGAGTGGAGGCAAGGTTACACTTGGAGATAATACCACAAAGAAAGTGGTTGGATCAGGTATGATTGGAAACTTGAAAAACTTTTTCATAGATAATGTTTTATTAGTTGAAGGCTTGAAACATAATTTGCTTAGCATAAGTCAGCTATGTGATAAGGGCTATAATGTAAAATTTTTACCTACTAGCTGCATAATTAGCCTAAATGGAAAAATTGTTTTAAATGGAAAAAGGGTGAACAATGTTTACATGCTAGATTTAAATTGTATTCAATCTCCTACTGCTTTTTGTTTGAAAACTGTTTCTGATGAATCGTGGCTTTGGCATAGGAGACTTTGTCATTCTAGTATGAAAAATCTTAGAAAAATTACCCAAAAGAATTTGGTGAGAGGAATACCTAAACTAGACTTTACTAAGGACCATCTGTGTGATGCATGTCAATTAGGAAAACAAGTAAGGTCCTCATTTAAGTCCATTAAAGATCTTAGGACAAGTAAACCTTTAGAAATTCTACACATGGATCTTTTTGGACCAGTAAGCACTGTTAGTCTAGGAGGAAAGGTATATGGATTTGTTATAGTAGATGATTTTTCAAGATTCACCTGGGTTAAATTTCTTTTTCATAAGAGTGAATCATTTGAGGAATTCAGAAATTTTTCAACTTGGATACAAAGAAAACTAGGATGTGAAATAATTTCTATACAAAGTGATCATGGAGGAGAATTTGAAAATGAAAGATTTGAAGATTTCTGTAAAGAAAAGGGGATTGATCACAATTTTTCTGCACCTAGAACTCCTCAACAAAATGGAGTAGTTGAAAGAAAGAACAGAACATTAATAGAAGCCGCCCGAGCAATGTTAGCAGAATACTCTCTTCCTAGTATTTTTGGGCTGAGGCGGTTAGCACTGCATGCTATGTTCTGAATAGGGTGAATGTGAGATCAAATTTGAATAAAACACCCTATGAGTTGCTAAAAGGAAGAACACCAAATTTGTCTCATTTGCATGTATTTGGTTGCAAGGTGTTCATACATAATAATGGAAAATCTGCCTTAGGAAAATTTGATCCAAAATCAGATGAAGGAATTTTTGTTGGATATTCAAGTGTTGGAAAATCTTATAGAGTATTCAACAAAAGAACTTTAGTCATTGAAGAAACCACACATGTTGTTTTTGATGAAAATGGAAACATGGAAGAGCCAAAAGTTGTTGAAGAAGAAATTGAAGAAAACTCCCAAAAGATTGATAGATTAAATTTGGAAGAAAATGTGGAAGAAAATTTAGAAAGAGAAGACCCTTTGCCTAGAGATTTGAGATTTTCTAAAAACCACCCAAAGGAATTAATCATAGGTGAACCAAGTGAGGGTGTTAGAACTAGGCGTGGATTAAACAAGGAAGTCAATCATTCAGCCTTTATTTCAACTGTTGAACCCACTAACATTGATCAAGCACTTTCAGATGAATTTTGGATATTGGCCATGCAAGAAGAGTTGAATCAATTTGTAAGAAATAAAGTTTGGGAACTAACTACAAGGCCAAAAGATCAAAGTGTTGTTGGAACCAAGTGGGTGTTCAAGAATAAAATGAATGACTCAGGAGTAGTCATTAGAAATAAGGCTAGATTAGTAGCTAAGGGGTATAACCAAATTGAAGGAATTGATTTTGAGGAAACTTTTGCCCCTGTAGCTAGACTTGAAGCAATTAGGGTTTTACTAGCCTTTGCCTGTTTTAAAGGTTTTAAATTGTTTCAAATGGATGTCAAAAGTGCCTTTTTAAATGGAGTAATTGAAGAAGATGTTTTTGTAGAACAACCTCCAGGTTTTGAAAACTCTAAATTTCCAAATCATGTTTTCAAATTAAAAAAGGCATTATATGGATTGAAACAGGCACCTAGGGCTTGGTATGAGAGGTTAAGCACCTTCCTACTTGAAAGATCTTTTGAAAAAGGAAGTGTGGATACAACTCTCTTTTTAAGGAAAATTGGAAAGGATATACTTATTGTTCAAATTTATGTGGATGACATCATCTTTGGATCTTCAAATAAACATCTTTGTGATGATTTTTCTAAAACAATGAGTAGTGAATTTGAAATGAGTCTAATGGGAGATTTAAATTACTTTCTAGGATTTAGCATTAAGCAACTTGAGGAAGGTACTTTTCTTAGTCAAACCAAATATATTAAGGACATCCTCAAAAAATATGAAATGGACAATGCTAAACCTGTTAGTACACCAATGAGTTCTTCAGTTCAGTTAGATAAAGACCTTAAGGGAAAATCTGTTGATCAAAAGAAATTTAGAGGGATAATTGGATCTTTACTTTACTTGACTGCTAGCCGACCAGATATTATGTTTAGTGTTTGCTTATGTGCTAGATTTCAATCAGATCCAAAAGAATCACATTTGACAGCAGTGAAAAGGATTTTAAGATATCTACTAGGAACTCAAAACTTAGGAATTTGGTATCCTAAGTTTAGCTCTTCATTTGAAATTATTGGTTACTCAGATTCTGACTTTGCAGGCTGTAGAGTGGATAGGAAAAGCACTTCTGGAACATGTCAATTCATTGGAAATTCATTAGTTTCATGGTCTAGTAGAAAACAAAATTCAGTGGCACTATCTACTGCAGAAGCAGAATACATTGCATTAGGAAGTTGTGTGGCACAAGTACTTTGGTTAAAACAACAGTTGATTGACTTAGGATTAACTATAGGCACTATTCCAATTTATTGTGACAATACTAGTGCTATTTGCATTTCCAAAAATCCTATTCAACATTCTAGAACCAAACACATTGATATAAGGCATCATTTCATAAGGGATCATGTATCCAAAGGAGAAATTGAACTCATACATGTTTCAACTGAAAATCAACTTGCAGACATTTTTACAAAACCTTTAGCCTTTGATACCTTCAGTACTTTAAGAACAAGGCTTGGTGTTATTGATTTGAATGCTTAACCAAAATGCCTTTGCAACATTGATACTTGTTGTATTTTGTTTTTGTGATTTTGTGAATTTTGTGTTTTTGTATGAATTGTTTTTGAATTTATGTTTTTGTCTTATGTTTTCTGTGTTGTTGATTATTTTTGTTGCTTTTGTTAAATTAAAAATTTAAAAATCAAAAATTTTTTTTTGGAGATCGTCCAGGACGAAATTTTTCGTACAGGACGATGTGTTAAGAAACAGTTTGCGCGAATTTAAACCGTTTTGAGAGCAGTTTTTTATTGGATCGTCTGTACGATCTGTGATCGTCCAGTATGATTTTTTTCTTTTTCTCAAACGTCGGGACGATTGAATGCAGCGGTTGAGTGGATAAGACAGTTTTTAATACGAATTTCATCTGTACGAAATTTTTTCGTATGTACGAACATGTGTCGATTCATTGTAGGGGACGGTTTTCAAGAGTCATTAAAACGAAATGCTTTTTGATCGTCTGTACGAAATATTTTCGTATGTACGATCGGTCAAGTCAAAAAGCCTGTACGAAGGGACGCATCGTAAGTTGTGTTGAATACGAAAAGCCGTTACATTTTGGACGAATTGGATCGTCTGTACGAAATTACTTCGTCCAGACGAACGATAATTTTTCGTCCAGGACGAATATTTTCGTCCAGGACGAACATATCATTTTTCTTTAAATATGAGGGCTTTCAAACTTGAAAATCACACTTTCAAACATCTTTTTCAATCCCTTTCTACATCAAATCAACTATGGCCTCCTCTAGCAAAAGACAAAAAGTTTTGGTGAAGAAACCCAACAGGAATGCTCCAGACAACTTCCTTTCCAAAGCAAATGAGGAATCTTTTCCTCGTTTTGCTTCTGCAAAAATCACTCCGTCTCGCATTCTTATCCAAACGGAGTTGAAATTTCGGGTATTACACCTCTTCGCCTCAACCCAATTTCATTTCATTCTCTCTCTTGTCCACCTCTACAATAAGCAAACCTACCATTACTTCCTAGCCAACATGAGTTTCAATCCTGACCACTCTATCATTAGTTCTTTTGTTTTTAAGAAAAAAGTTGAGATCACCAAGCACGACCTTGGTGCATTTTTAAACTTAAGGACTGAAGGATATAGAGCCCACACCCTAATGTCAGAAAACGTCTTCCATTGGTATGAAATCAATAGGGTAATTAGAGAAAATGGAATTGACAATCATGTTGCTAGAGTGGCCGGTATGACCCAAGATGCCCGAATCATCCAGCATATCCTTAGATCCTCAATTATTCCTAAAGCTGGTGATAGGATTAACATTACTCCTCTTCTTTCTTGTCTAACTTTTTTAATCATGAAAAGACATCCTATTGATGAAGCCCAACTCATCCTAGATCATATCTATGGGCTTTCAGAAATAGGACATCCTGATCAGAAGAGGAAGAAGAATATTTCTTTAGGGCACTTGATTACTTATGTTTTGGAGAAGAAGTACAATATAGTCCATCCTGATGAGGAATATGAAGAGCCAGTTTATTACAACGATGCATCTTTCAGACTGCTCTTCAGGGAGGAAAAAGAAAAAGAAAAAGCACATGATAGTGCTTCAGAAGAAGAAGAAGAAGGAGTGCAAGCTTCTGCTTCTCAATCAGATTACCAGAATCTGATTGAGAGATTTGATAGACTAGAGACTCACATTGATCAAAGGTTTGATCAATTTGATGCTCATCTTACGCAGCAGCAACATGACATTGGTAATATTAGAGATGAAGTTCATGAAATAAATACCAATGTAATGTTAATGGCCTCCTACTTCAATCTCTTTGGCGGCATTCCTCCTCCTCCTCCTCCAGAACAGTAGAAGTTTTTTTTTATGTGTGTCTGTTGTATTTTTGTTTTGTTGTTATGTTTTTTGTTTAAGTTCAATGTTTTTATGTAATTTTTCTTTTTAATCAATGAAAGTTTGTTTGTCTTAGATTTGTTTTGAAATGTGGCTAATCTTTATGAATTTCATTAATATTATTTTTAATCTACATTGTGCTCAAATTCGATTGTAATATGAGATTATCTATATTAGAAAATCTAGACTTTCTAAATTTATAATTTGTTTATAACTTGTTGTAGTTAGAATTTTTAATTCATGTCTATTCATTTAGACTACATAAAATTTAATATTGTTATTGCAATTTTGATGTTATCTTATTTTGTATTTCTATGCTCAAATGATGTTTATGCACCTAGAAATATTTGAAATGTTAGATTATAGATTTTGGAAAGAATTGGTCAAATTACTCTTGAAAATTGTACAAATGTACAAAAATCAAAAGGGATTCGCAAAAATTGTGCAAAGTGAAAAAGAGGCACAAAATAAGCCCAACCAAAGACAAATGCACAAAAATGTGCCCCAAAACTTTGAAAAGATGTGCAAAGCACCACATGAGGTAATTCTCTTCTTTCCAAATTCGTTTAATCTCTTAATTCAAGTTGATCTAATGTTCATTTATATTCTATTGAACTTTGAAATATAGAATTTTTTTTACATCTCACTTGTAATGATTTTCAATAATCAAAATGTCTAAATTGAATCATGTCTTTGATAAATTCTTCTTATTTACAATGTTATATCATTTCATAAATTTTATGAATTTCTATGATTGACCTAATATCTTTAGTTTAAAATTGCATACTCTATGTCAAATCACAATTTAGATTAAATTTTAACAATGAATTTCATATTATTATTTACATTTCTTGTCTTTTTCTTCTTCACTTTTTGTTGCTGTCAAAAAGGGGGAGAAATTATTATGTTTGTGTTTGTGTTTTTGTTGAGAAATTATTATGTTTGTGTTTGAGTTTTTGTTTTGTTTGTGATTTGTGTTTTCTGTTAAAATTTTAGAAAAACAAAAATTTTTGTTCTTTAATGCCTCCTTATTTTAATGTACTCATAAATTCAGGGGGAGTTTAGGAGATAAGAGATTTTGTTTAACTTGAAACCATACTAATAATAATTGTTTTGCCATCATCAAAAAGGGGGAGATTGTTTGAATAGTTGCTATTTGAATGATTTATATTTGTGCAACTTATGTAGTTTTGATGATTCCAAACATTATTGTTCAAATGAATAGTTATCTCCTAACAATTTCAGAAGATTTGCACTTGCTCTTGTGTGTACTAACATTTCAGGAAAATCAGACTCCAGACTACGAAAACTTCAAATCAAATTCAACATGAGAAATTTTGTTTATTTGAAGTGTCTTTTCTTTGAATTAATTTTGAAAGGGAGTGATTGTAATTGAGTGAATAAAATCTCACACACACAAACTAAGGAGATCTTGAAATTCTATACTGATCGTACAGGACGATATATATCGTACTGGACGATCTGTCAGTTATCTCCTATAGAGCAGTTGGAACGAATAGGAACTTGCTTCGAAAAATTTTTCTAAGTCCTATTCGTCCAGGACGAATTTTTATATCGTCCCCGGCGATGGGCGCTCTGGAAAATTTTCGTCCAGACGAAAATAAATATCGTACCGGACGAACAGCTCTCTGGAAAATTTTTCGTCCAGACGAAACCAAATTATCGTCCCCGGCGATGGGCGCTCTGGAAAATTTTCGTCCAGACGAAATAAATTATCGTCCAGGACGATCGGCTCTCTGGAAAATTTTTCGTCCAGACGAACATATTTTCGTCCAAACGATAAACCGACTTAGGACAGTTTTCAGCAGTTTCTAGAACCGACCTTGTAATAACCGTTCGTACTGGACGAACCTAGTTCGTACAGGACGATCAGCTGTACGAAGTCATTTCGTACACATATACAAATTGGGTCGTTTCAGATCGTTTAAGTAAAATCGTCCAGGACGATCCAGGATCGTACGGGACGATCCACTGCGTACAGAATTGAAAACTTGCAGTTTTTGGGCGGTTTTTCTTGTCTTTTGTATATATACTTCAAATTAGACTGCCACCCAATCTTTTTGTCATTTGATCTTCGTGCCTATTGAGAGAATAGTCAAGGGGAGAGTGGAAGAGAGCATTCAAAGGAGGATTCCTACCATTGGAGCAAGAAGGCTTCACTTGGATTGCTAAGGTAAGAATCTCTACTTGTGAAATTGGATTTCTTCACTCTTTTCTTTCTTCCTTTTAGGTTCTTGTGAGAAGATCATTCAAGAAGGTCCGGTTCTCTGCCGACACTTGGAGAGTGTGAACAGACGTGGGTTCTCTGCCTACACTAGGAGAGTGTAAAAGGAAGAAGGTTCTCTGCCTACACTTGGAGAGTGTGAACAGCCGTAGGGTTCTCTGCCCACACTAGGAGAGTGTAAAAGGACGACGGTTCTCTGCCAGCACTGTGGATTGTGTAAAAGGACGACGGTTCTCTGCCAGCACTGTGGATTGTGTAAAAGGACGACGGTTCTCTGCCGCACCGGGGAGTGGTGAAAAGAGGGTTTTGTACAGGCTTCTCCGCCTTGCTGTGGGTGCTAAAGGAGAGTCACTTTGTGGTATTAGTGCAATACTCAGAGGGTGCCTCTGAGGAGTGGATGTAGGTCTGGTTATAGACCGAACCACTATAAATCTGGTGTCATTTACTTTATTGCTTTTACGTTTCCGCATTTTAAATTTCTGTTTTAACAACTCTGTGGTTGAAAAACATTTTTCTACAAACTTTAAAAGAAAATTTCATTTCGGTTCAACTTTAGTTTTAAGAGGGTTTAAAATTTTTTAAAACTACCAATTCACCCCCCTCTTGGTAGCCTTGGGACATTTACTTAGGCTTAACAACCTAATTACTAGACTCAACAGCCCCTTTGACTTATGTTGGGTGCTAAAATGCTAAGGACTATGAAATTAAAATTTTGACTCTTTAATTTGTATCTAATGCAATGCGTGCTGGTTAACAACCTCAAATCAAATATGCTTGAAATTTTTAAAAACAGGCTTATAAAATAATTTTTTAGAAGACTGGACTTCCCCAGGTCCGGCACCTCGTCCTCATAGGTCAGACTATCCGGACTCTACCCGCAGGCGGGGAAGGGTCTAAAGCAAGGAAAGAATAATGCAAAAACATGCATGCGACCCCGGGGTCGATCCCCGGCTAATTCCCTAGATTCGTTATTTTTCTATGTTATTTAGACTCACTAAAATTTTAGACTTTTAAAATTATGAGTAGAAAAGTTTCACACCCTCACGAGTCTCACGTATCCAGGCGAAAACAAAGAGCGGCATGCAATCGCCAAAAAAAAAAACTAGTAAAAGCAAGTAATCCTAAAGGCAATCAAATCATCAAATCAAATACAAATTAATTAATAAATGTCCATAGGCATAATTGCCTTGCTTATTACAAACCAGAATATTACAGAAAGTAAAGTGGCCGGGCACCACTGACAACAACCCGGATTCTAAGCCTAGTAATGACGCAAGTTATTTTGAGTGGGATACTCTCAATCTTCAAGTCTTCAAATCTTCAATTTCATTCTTCTTTAGACTCCTTTTCTTCAATCTTCTTGGAATCTTCGTAGTGGATTACCCAAATGGATAAGAGGGCACTTCCTTCTAAGGGGAAGGCCACTCTTTCCTCTTTGGGTAAGGAAGAGGTATGATCCAAATTTGGATTTCCAAATGGAAAAGGAGTGTTCCCCAAAGGGGTATCCTTTCCTCTTTGGAATCCAAGCTTTGGATCTATGTATCCCAACTCAAAATAAACTTTCACAACACTTGACACTTGCACAAATTACATTGATATCAAAATAAAAATCTAGACTCACCTGCAGGGTTATCCTAAGCAATTAATATATAAAAAAAAGCAGTTATTCCCAAGCAGTTGTATATGAGCAGAAAAGAAAGTAAACACACTAGCCACGCTCTTTTTATTTGGGGGCTTTAGCAGCTGAAGCACCTGTGCAAAGAGTTTATAATATTTATGCATTTTTAATTTGCCCCCTCTTTATATTGCTCTGCATGAGCGTGACCACCTGCAGAAAACTGTGTCAACATCCAGATCGTACCTAACCTAAGGGTAATCTAGTCGCCAAACACATCAATCCATCCACAGAGTACAGAAAAAGTAAGCAGACACAGCAAAGCAATTTCATCCACAACATACAGTGAAAACTACGAAAAATCCGGCACACAACAGTAAAGTAAACACCGGCCTATCCTAGATCTAAAGTTGGTTGTCCTAGCACATCATCTAAAGTGTGTGAGAAAGGTCGTGTGGCTGGGATAGATCCTAAAGTGGGTGATTAGTTAAAGTTGTCTAAAAGTTTGGATTTGTTAAGGCTTAGAAGGGGATTTAAATTAAAATTTAAATATTAATGAATTAAGAATTTTAATTAAACATATTTTAAAAGTTAATTGATTGCTACCTTTGTTTCACACCGAGGCCGTGAAGTTTATTTCACCTTCCTTGGGGCTAAGCTAATAGCCTCGTAGGCCTGGGTTACCCAGTAGCAATCGGGGTTGATTAAGTTATTTAAATTGGTTAGAATAAAAAAAAAGGTGGATTAATATTAAAATGAGTTAGTTACTGATTTTAAAAGCTTGATTAATTTAAGTTTTCCATTAATTGATTCGTGGCGTTGTGCCACCAGGCTCGAGGAACCAGCCTCCTTAGGACACTTAGCCCCGCAGCCCGGAGTAGTCCAGCCGATAAACCAAATTAATGTAATTGAATTAGGGATTTTTAAAATGTTAAATAGTTAAAGATTAATCTATTTTAAGATTTAACACCCCTTAGAATCCATTCGTGGCGTTGTGCCACCAGGCTCGAGGAACCAGCCTCCTTAAGACACTTAGCCCCGCAGCCCGGAGTAGTCCAGCCGATAAACTTCAACTTTAGGGTGGTTGTTGTGTTTTAAAGGATTTGTTAAGTGTTTTAAGCATTAAACCAATATTTTCTGAGGTTTTAGAATAATTTTGGGTTTTAAGAATATTTTAGAATATTTTAATGATTTAATTAAGGGGTTGAAAATTGACTTTTTCATTAAGTTCAAATTCTGGAATGCTTATATTTTATTAAAATACTAGACCTTACTACGATCAGTTAGAAGGTAAGTACGTTGAAATCGGATTTTTCTACATTTTATTACAAAGGTTTGAAGTTTTGAATTAGTTTTAACTACGGTTTGACCAATTTGTTGACTTTTTAAAATATTGCAAATTTCTGAAATTTAATATTTTTAATAAATATTAGACATCACTATGAGTTGAATGCAAGTGAGTTTGGGTGATTTGGATTTTATTGGAATTAGTTATGGATTATCGAAGTTTGGACATTTTAATGAATTTTAGGGATTTCTTAATTAGAGGGCCCGTCTTGTGATTTTGCTTCAAACAAATTCCCAATCTCTTGAAAACACCTCCAAAGGTCAGGAACAACCTAAGGAGGGATCCCCAAGTGTTTGGGAGATTTTTGGATTTTTATATTATTATTAATTAATTATCTTAATTAAATATTGGTTTTCACTTAAAATTAAATTAGGGTTTAAATTGCTGTCAAATCAAGAGGCTTTCAATTATCACAGATTAAGGACTGAATTCTGGTCAGTTTAAGGGTTTATATGTAATTTTTGGATTTAAAATGGATTTGTTACAATTTTTAGAAGTTTTAAAGGCTTAATTAAGGGTTTAAGACTTAGAAAATTAATTAGGGGACCTAATGATCTCAAAAATCAGTGAAAATTTCCCTAGGGGTTGAGGGTGTCACTAAGTTCAAATGTTCAAAGTTTCAACTCAAGGGAAAGTGAATCCTAATTATGGAAATTTTTCTAAGTTTGCTATACATGAGTCCTTAATTATTGTCCTTAGATATGTCACTAATTTTGATGGGCTTGAATCAATGTTTGAACTAACCCTCATACTCAATACATAAGGCATGCATGAATCACATAAACACATTCAACACCTAAATCTAGGAGAGCCTTAGACTAAGTGGTGTGTGTTTCCTAAACATGTAAGGATTAATTAGCATAATTAGTTAAACTTATGATTAGTGAATAGTCAAGAAATGATTATCCACCAATCATCCCCATTATTTCCATTCATATACTTAACTCATGTTTAAAATTGTAAAGGAGATCTCTTAAACCATAAAAGATTTAAATATAACTAATTTTAAAGTAGGTTTTAAAATAATATAAATACATATAGATATATATATATATATATATATATATATATATATATATATATATATATATGTATTTATTTTGCACATTTGATAACTATCAAAACATAGCTCAAATAAATACATAAAATTTTCTGGAAATCAGTCACATTCTTAAAAATATTCAAGCCAAATTTCAAAAAAAATTATCCAATTTATATGTAATTAAAAATAAAATAAGTTTTTCTGTATTTCTTAAATTACCAGTAAAATAATAGTCAAAATAAACTGATTTTATTTTTAAAATAAACTAGATGAAATTCTAAAAAGTTTGATATATTATACTCATTTTTTGGTTCTGTATTTAATTTACTATGATTTGTTTAAGTTTCAATAATTAAAACTAATTAAAACTCATTTTCCTTAATCAAATGGCGGCGGTCAGACACGCGGCACGCTGGGATTGGCGGGATCGAAACCGCGCGACGGCGGGGACACGCGTCGGCCGCTGGCCGCTTCACGCGGTTTTCACTTAACCACGTCAGCGGCGCGTGACAACCGTTGGATTAACCGCGGGTTTGATCCAACGGATGAGATCAGATCCCGCGGTTTGATCTCCCCAGGAGAAGATCAAACGGTGGAGATTCGATCCCGTCGTTCCGAATGGACGGCCCTGATCCCGCCGGTCGATCGCTCGAACGCTAAACCGAATACACGGTCGAACCAAAGCGCGGAACGGCAAGATCTAGACCGTTGATCGCGTGATCAACGGTCTAGAAAACGTACATCTGCAGCGAACTGCGAATGTCGCCCTAGGATCCGTTTTTTGGTTCGTTCTCCCGATCGGGTGGACCAAATCGCTTGAAATTTTAAACACAGAGAGCAGGCATGAACAGAAATAGTGGGGAAGGGTTCGTTTTAGCTAAAACCCTAAAGACATAAAACTATTTAGATTTAACTAATGTGACCTAGATCTAGGGTTTTAGGGAGTTATACCGTTAGATCTTCAAAATTTCTGGATGGTTGAGCTTGTAGACTGTCCAAGTGAAGATTCCCAGCTCGAACGCGTCTGGATCGGCTGCTATAGGCTTGGGACGGTCTAGGTGGTGGTTTCGCCGGAGAACTCGCCGCCGGTGACGTGCAACCACTTGGCTTTTGTAGTGGGAAGGTAGAGGAGGCCCTGGAGATTCAAAACGAACTGAGAGTTTGATCTGGGAGGCTAGGGTTAGTGAGAGAGGCTGCTTTGATCAAAAAATGCTCAAAAGTTGCCTTTCTCCCTATTCAAACGAGCTGGGCTAGATTGGATGGCTAGGATTGATGGAGGAGCTCCCTAGATGGTGCCACATGTCCCTGGGACAGCTAGAAGGCTGCCTCAAAGGCTGGCCAAGCCTTGCCTCCATTGGGTGGACTTGGGACAAGTGGGGGGGCCATTGCCATTTTAGGCTAAACCAGGCCCTGAGCTTGGTTAGGAGAGCTCCAAGTGAGCTTTAGGACATTAAGGGGTCGGCCTTGGGGAGTTAAATCAGGGAAAAAGGTCTAAAAGGTTGATTAAGACCTTTTAAAAGGGTTTAAGCCCTTGGTTTGACTAAATTGACCAGTCAACTGGTCAATGGAGCTGATGTGGCATCCAAGCAGGTCATGGAGTCCTTCTAAGTGGCTGGATGGGTGTGGCTTGAGCTAGGTCCAATGGGTTGAAAGTTTTGACCATATAAATGGTCACTTAAGCCTTGAGTTGACTGGTTGACCAGTCAACTCCATCAAGGGTTATGAAATTTTCAATTAGGTGATTCAAATGAGTTGATTAGGTGGATTGGAGGGTGGTTCCAAGAGCCATGTATGTCAAATAGATTAAGAAGGCTTAATGGGCCTTTAATGGGCTTCTAGGCCAAAACTGGTTGACTTGGTCAACCAGTTGGGTTCAAGGGCTAGAAATGGGTTCAACAAATTCAGAATGTCATCCTGAGTCTATTGGATGTGGTCCCAGGGTTTGGAGGGGTCGATTTGGTCAAAATCACCATTTGAGCCCTTAAGGGCCTGTTTGGTCAACCTAGGTTGACTTGGTCAACCAGGTTGACCCAGGGTCTGGGTTTGGGCTCAACAGGTTTGAAATGATATTTGAAGACCATTGAGGGTAGTTCCTGGGTCTGGGGAGGTCAAATTGATCAAAATCCCTATTTGAGTCCCTAAGGGCCTGTTTGGTCAACCTGGGTTGACTTGGTCAACCAGGTTGACCCAGGGTCTGGGTTTGGGCTCAACAGGTTTGAAATGATATTTTAAGGTTAATGGAAGTGGTTGGATGGCCTAAAGAGGTCATTTGGGTCAAAACACATGTTTGGACCCTTAAAGGGTCCCTTGGGTCAAACCAGTTGACTTGGTCAACCAGGTTGACTCAAGGGTTGGAAATGGGTTCAAAAGATTTGAAATGGCATTTGAAATTTGTTAAAGGTGGTTGCATCCCATTTGGAGCTCATTTGGTTTGAAATCCCCATTTGAGCCCCATAGGGGTATTTTGGTCAATTTTGACCTATTGGTCAACTAAGGTCAAAAATGGGTCTGAAAAATGCAGTTTACTGCTCAATGGGTTAAATTCAAAGGTCTGGAAGTGATTGGAGGCTTGGATAAGGGTTCCAAGGTCAAAATCTCAAAAGGGTTATGCTCAGTGGCATAGGCTGTAAATATTTGAAGGTTTTACAGCCTTTGAATTTTAATTCAGATTCTGGGGTTAGAGACCTCAGAATGAGCTCAAAATTGGAGGGTAGCCTTTAGAGACATGTCTTATCACTTTGCAAGTGATAGACCCTGAATCAGAGGCCATTTGACTGGTTTTGAGATGTTTGAAAAATCTCTGAAAAGGGTGTTTAGGACAGGGCTTTAAAGGTTTGAATTTGAGTTTAGACTTCTGGATTTGGATTTGATTTGAAGTTTAAATTAATTTGGACTTGAATTGGATGGAGTTTGAGATTCAAATTGGTCACAGGTAGGAATCAAATTGAAATTGAAATGGATTAAATATAGGAATTGATTTAAAATTGAGGTTGATCAAAGGTGGAGGTTGATTTGGAGTGATCCTAAGATTTAGGAGAGTTCTAAGATCTAGGATTTAAAGGGATCCTAGGCTCTAGAATAGGCTCTAAGGTCTAGTTCTAGGAAAGATCCTAAGGTCTAGAGTGGATCCTAGGGTCTAGGATTAAATTTAGAATCTGGAAGGGTCTTAGTGACCTCATACAAAAATGAGGTCAACAAATGGACCCCCAATGTGTGTGGTAGAAGGAACTTCTGCTGCACACATTGGCGTTGACCGAATGGAAGTAGAATTTTGGGAGTGAAAGGGAGATCATCTCCCAACCTCAAGCCTATAGGATGCTAATGAAAGGCTTACACCTATTGGATAAAGAAAACTGGTAAAACCAAGGTAGGGAATACCTAACCTTGGGTCTAAGGAAGGGCATCACCCAACCTTAGGTCTACAGGATGCTGATAGAAGACTTACTCCTAGTAGACAAGGAAACTGGAGAAACCAAGGTAGGGAATACCTAGCCTTGGGTCTAAGGAGGGCATCACCCAACCTTAGGCCTATAGGATGCTGATAGAAGACTTACTCCAAATAGGCAAATTAACTGGAAACCAAAGTAGGGAATACCTAGCTTTGGGTCTAAGGAAGGGCATCACCCAACCTTAGGTCTACAGGATGCTGATAGAAGACTTACTCCTAGTAGACGGATCAACTGGAAACCAAGGTAGGGAATACCTAGCCTTGGGTCTAAGGAAGGGCATCACCCAACCTTAGGCCTATAGGATGCTGATAGAAGACTTACTCCAAATAGGCAAATTAACTGGAAACCAAAGTAGGGAATACCTAGCTTTGGGTCTAAGGAAGGGCATCACCCAACCTTAGGTCTACAGGATGCTGATAGAAGACTTACTCCTAGTAGACAAGGAAACTGGAGAAACCAAGGTAGGGAATACCTAGCCTTGGGTCTAAGGAAGGGCATCACCCAACCTTAGGCCTATAGGATGCTGATAGAAGACTTACTCCAAATAGGCAGATTAACTGGAAAACTAGGATGGTGCCACGAAGGGCGTACTCCACCACTAGCGAATGGGAATCAGGATGGTGCCACGAAGGGCGTACTCCACCACTAATCTCCGGGTCAAATGCCAGGGTGGTGCCACAGAGGGCGTACTCCACCACTAGCGGGTCTAATCCTAAGGGAAGGAAGGACCTAACCTTAAGGAAAAGGCGAAGAGCGTAAAAACTAAAAAAAAAAAGGTAGAATCAAGCTATAAATCAAGAAAAGGAAGTTTTATTGATTGATAAAATGAGCTACATCAAGCATAGTATTTCTTAAGGAAACGCCCATTAACAGGTAGCATTGGGTGGTTCCCTTTACAATCTACTAACTGATACGAGCCTCCTTCGTAGACAGTCTCTATAACAAAGGGTCCTTCCCATGTAGGTTCAAATTTGCCTCCCAGCTTCCGATGGGCCAAGATAGGCCTCCGAAGGACCAATACCAAGTCTCCCGCTTGGAAGGTCCTAGGTCGCACTAACTTGTCATGGGCTTGAACCATACGGGATTTATACAACTCTAAACTTTGTTGAGCTTGGAGACGTCGCTCTTCAAGGCCTTCGAGTTCTTCCAATCGTAGTTTTGCATTTTGTTCATTGGTAATTTGATTCTGAACTGCAATTCTAAGCGAAGGGATTTGTATTTCCAAGGGTAGAACAGCCTCAGATCCATACACTAGTGCAAACGGGGTGGATTGGGTCGGGGTTCTATAAGTGGTACGATAAGCCCACAGAGCTTCCACCAACCGCTCATCCCACTGCCGTTTGTTATCATCAAGGGTCTTTTTGACAATTTGCACCAAGGTTTTGTTGAAGGCCTCGGCCAATCCATTCGCCCGAGGGTAATAGATCGTCGAATATCTCCAATCAATATTATGGCGCCTTACAAAACTATTGATTTTTGTAGACTTGAATGCGGACCCATTATCGGATATGATTCTGCGGGGTACGCCGAATCGATATACAATATGGTCACGAAAGAATTTTAAGACATGGTGTGATGTTACGTTTCGTAGGGGAATTGCTTCCGCCCATTTTGAAAAGTAATCAGTTGCTGCTAATATGAAACGATGACCTCTCGCGGAGGGAGGGTCAATCGGCCCAATGATATCCGTGCCCCAACTTTCAAAGGGCCACGAGGCTATCGTAGGGTGTAACACATTAGGCGGCTGATGTAAAACCACACCATGGACCTGACATTGATGACAGTGCTTTGCAGTATTCATGCAATCGTCAATCATTGTAGGCCAGTAGTATCCAAGTCTTTTAATCTTTAATTTCATTTTTGGACCCGATTGATGAGCACCGCACAGTCCTGAATGAACTTCATTAACAATTTTCTGGGCTTCTCGCTTGTTCAAACAGCGCAGCCACATGTGATCAAAGACCGACGGTACAACAGATCGTTAACTAGTGCATATGATAGGGCACGTTTCTTAATCTGGTTGGAGAGTGATTTATCCTGGGGAAGCTTCCCTTCTTTAAGGTAATCGACTAAGGGTCGTCTCCAATCGCCTTCTTCGTCAGTTGTCGAAGAGGCAGAAAGGATCTGAAGGGGAGTCTTACTAATATGTTCCAAATCTATAAGGGAGAGAGTCTTACGACCCTGTATCTCTATAGGGATGGAATCCTCCTCAGGACATGCAAATTCCTTTGCAAGTTTTGCTAAGGCATCCGCCGCAGAATTGCTTCCACGGGGAACCCTATACAAAGTAGCAATGGGGATTTGTTCCAACAAGTGAAGTGTGTACTGGTGATATTTTAGGAGATTCGGATTCAAGACTTTATAAGTTCCGGCGACTTGGTTAATAACTAGTTGGGAATCTCCAAAGATCTTAATCTCTTTAATCTCCATTAGAATTGCAAGTTCCAAACCAGTTATCAGAGCTTCGTATTCAGCTTCGTTGTTTGTGCAAGGCTCCGATAAGTGGTAGGAAAAATGCATCATTCCTTTTTCTGGTGTAATAAAAATTAGACCGACTCCAGCCTTTCCAGGAATTACAGATTGTTGGGTCGCAATCCTACGAGAGGATGCTGCCCCATCAAAATATAATTCCCAGATGGCCTCGCTAGATTCCCCCAAACTCATGATTTGTTCGTCGGGTAAGTCATCATTCAGAGGAGAATCTGCTGGCAGCGGGTGTGCTGCCAGAAAGTCGGCGACAGCCTGTCCTTTCACAGCACGAAGAGGAGTGAAAGTAATCTCAAATTGCAACAATATCATAGACCAGCGAGCTAAACGTCCTGACAACGTAGGTCGGGTCATAAGATATTGCAAAGGATTAACTCTTGAAATCAGACTGATTGAGTGGGAGAGCATGTAATGCCTCAGTTTCTGAGCTGCAAAAACTAAAGCAAGACAATGCTTCTCAATTGACGGGTATCGAATTTCAGTAGGAAGGAGTCTTCGACTAAGGTAGTAGAGAGCATTCTCTTTTCCTTCGTCGTTAACTTGAGCTAACAGAGCACCTAAAGACTCATCTAGAGCTGCGGTGTAGAGGATTAATGGCTTTCCGGGAATCGGAGCTGCCAAGACTGGCGGGTTAGAAAGGTATTGTTTGATATCGTCAAAAGCATTCTGACACTTCTCGCCCCATACGAATTTAGTATCCTTTTTCGCAAGGACAGAAAAGGGTTGACATCTCCCGGAAAGATTAGAAATAAACCTCCTTATATATGCCAATCTACCTTGTAGAGACCTTAACTGAGTAAGGCTCTTAGGGGATGGCATATCTAAGATGGCTTCAATTTTAGCAGGATCTATCTCGATTCCGCGGTGCCTCACTACGAATCCTAAGAATTTTCCCGAAGCGACGCCGAAGGCGCACTTCAAGGGGTTCATTTTCAAATCGTAGCGGCGCAACCGTTCGAAAACAACTCTTAAGTCATACAGGTGAGCCTCTTTAACCTTGCTCTTGACAACTAAATCATCAATATAACATTCAACTTGATTATGAATTAAGTCGTCAAAGATACGGGTCATGGCCCGTTGGTAGGTTGCTCCGGCATTCTTTAGGCCGAATGGCATTACCTTATAACAAAAGATTCCAATAGGGGTTCTGAACGCCGTATTTCTCTCATCTTCAGGGGCCATCTTGATTTGGTTATAACCCGATGAGCCATCCATGAAGGAGAAAATAGCATGTGAGGAGGCAATGTCCACCATGAGTTCTGGTATTGGTAGGGGAACTCATCCTTAGGGCATGCCTTATTCAGATCCCTATAGTCGACACAAATCCGAATCTGACCATTTTTCTTTCGAACTGGCACGACGCTGGCCACCCAAGAGGGGTATTGTTCCTCTCGAATGAATCCGGCCTCTGCCAATTTCTTAACTTCAGAAACGACTTGTTGCTCAATCTCTAAGCGCATGCGTCGAGGAGCTTGTTTAACAGGGATGGCATCATGCCGAACCCCAAGTTTGTGAACTGCTACCTCAGCAGGCAAACCTGGCATTTCGTCATATGTCCAGGCAAAGCAATCCCTGAACTCGAATAACAACTGGATTAAGTCTTGGGTTTCACCCTCGCTCAACAGAGTACTTATGAAAATCGGACGGGGGTCATCATCGTTTCCCAAGTTAATTTCTCTCAACTCATCGACTGTCGACTTAATTTCCTCTTCAAATTCAGGGGGTGCATCCCGAACTTGAAGATCATCGGGATCGTCTAAAGTCTCCAAACAGAGTCCATCCAAAGGACAAGGAGGATCTGTAGGGACATTTGGAGAATCGAGATGGTAAGTTATCATTAGGCAATACTCATCATCATCGAATGAACTAACTGTTCCAAAGCCAATACCACTTGTTGGATTTTTATTTATTTTTGTTCGCCAAATATTCTCGTGGTATCTAGCTTGACCCTTAGTCCATCGGTATGGTATAGAACCTTTAGAAAAAGTATTTTTTACACAAACAGGGAAGTAGCCGAAAGGTAATTCCATTAATTCATTAAAATCTGCCTCCTCAAGGGTTACATCACCTTCGTCCCTTGCGGAGGAGGAGCCAGGAAAGAATTTCTGGACTTTCTTAACTTCACCATCCAAGTTGGGGGCCACTTTGACTTCCAACCCTACAACCCTGCCTGCCGACAGTGGGGTCAGAGAAAGGGCCTCAATCCTTCTAGTGAGCTTTTCATACATTGTTAATTCAGGCTCGTCACTTTTAACTTTTGAAATATCTACCTCAGGGTCACTGTCCTGGTCTAAGGTGAGATCAAATTTTGGAGGAGTATTTATGTTTTGATAATCGAGAGAGAGGGCAGCACCTTGACTTTCTAGCTCACTATCGGAATCTGATTCCAAATCAATGTATACGGGTGCTGCTCTCCTGTCTAATGAAGCGCGGCCTCGACCTCGTGCCCTTAAAGCCATCCTCCCACCTCTTTGAGGTAATGTGCTTGGAGGTCTAAGGACAACAATATCAGAGTCGTCTTCACTACTCGATTGAATCATTTCTTGATTGATATTCTTATCTTTTTCTTTCTTTTGGTTGAATTTTTGTTCAACCATTTTCTCCTCAAATTTGATCTCTAATTTAGAACGGGACGAGGACCCTTTTGGTACAAAATATGCAGCATCTTCGTAGATCCCAATTTCTTGAATCGAGAATGGTTGCAAATCACCCTTAATCACATGTTCAATGCCATCTCGTTGATACTTAATGCATTGGTGCAGGGTAGATGGAACCATTCTATATTCGTGAATCCAAGGTCTACCTAGAAGTGCGTTAAAGGACGTAGTTGAATCAATTATATGAAATTTAGCTTCAGTTTTTAAACCTCCTATCTCTAGGAGTAGAGTGATCGAACCTAAAGCTCTCTCGCCCTTCTCGTTGAACCCACGAAGCACCAACCTGTCGGTTGAAAGCTTGCTAGTATCAACTCTGAGATAAGCAAGGGTCTTTATGTTCATCACGTTGACCGATGCACCCGGATCAACAAGGACTCTTGATAACTTGAAATTTCCCACATCTACAGTAATGTAGAGGGGACGATTGTGGTCAGCAGTTCTCAAGAGTAAATCTTCGTCTGAAAAGGTAACCCCAGGGACCTCTTTGAAGTAGAGAGCCTCACCTTCTGAAGTTGCAGCCAACTGTGTTAAGCAAATCTCGGGATCGAGAAGTGCTTTAATTAGAGACTCCCTCATTTCTTTGGAAAGAAGGAGGGCGTCATAAATACTTAATTTTGCTGGCAACTTCCTAAGGTGGGCTAGAACATTGTAATCAACCTTAGGAACGACAGACTCGAAACCCGGAGGAATTAAAGGGAATTCTGGTTGTTGAGGGGAATCCGGACTTAAAATTTCGAATGAAGGTTGCTTGCCTTTATCCTGAGGGGGCAACCTAGGGGGTAAGACTTTACCGCCACGGAGTTGCACCTGCTCGACGTCTTCGGGCGGGCAAACTAGGGCAGTGTCTACACACACCATAGGTGTTGGATCATCATTTTCTGAAAGTGAGTCAGAATCTGAAAGTTCTATCAAGATAGGATTTCCTTGAAAATTGATTTGAGGGAAATCACTTTCTGATAAAGCTTCACATTCGACCTCTTCTTGAATAGTCGATTCAGGGAGGTTGGTTTGACTAACCTCAATATTCGTTTCATTAGGAGTTTGATTCAAAACAGGAGAGTCATCAATTTGCATTTGAGATTCATGGTTAATCATCAAGACAGAAGTAGAAGGATGTTTTTTATTCATCTTTTGACCCTTCGCCTTTGATGGGGCAAAGTAAAAGTCAGATAACAAAAGAGGGGAAAGGGTTTTAACACCACCATCCGCCATTCTAATACATCTCTCATCTACACACTTCCTCTCTACAAAATCAGATTTCTCTTCTTTTACATTTTTCTCAGTAGTTCCTAAGACTACTGGAGAGGGAAGTGGCTCAACATCCTTCTGCGAAGCGTCCAGGTCAACTTTCCACACCGGGGCCTGGGCTATCGTAGTCAGCTGTTGAGAAAGACGAAAAGACTTGTTAATCGACTTTTTAAGTGCCCGGGACAAAGCAATGTCCCAACCATCTTCAACAAAACAAGAAGAGTTAAGAGGATTACCTGAAATGGTCTTAATTGAAGCCTTTTCTGGATCGACCAAGTATTCCTTAGGTATTATGATGTTACCTTGGGTGTAGTTCCTCTCAAGCCAATCTTTGAACACAACGCAGTCCTCAAGAGGGTGACTAAGCATCCTGTGGTACGGGCAATACTTGGGATCATCTTTCTTGCTCTCATCCTCAGGCCTCCTAGCCTCTGGCAACTGAAAATCTGGTTTCTTTAACAGACTTCTGAAGATCTTCTTAACTGACTCCCTTTTAAATGGATAAGGCTTTGCCAATCTCTCTCTAAAAGGGATGAAAGAGGGATCTCTAGTATGTTGAGGAACTATCTGAAAGGGCTGCTTCTGAGGCGGCTGTGGTGGAAGTGGAGTGCTAGGCTGACTAACCACTGGCCTCTTTCCTTTATCTACTGCTGAGACCACAGCTTTCTTTTCAAATGTCTTCACCAGTTTTGGACCCTTCCTTTCTTCAGACTGCTCTCGTAAGAATGGCATCCTAGGAGCCTCTTCCTGCAAATTGCTAGCCTTATTAAGAAGTTTCTCAAAAGTTTTAATAGTGAAACCCTTCAGGAGAAAAGCAACAGGACCGTGGATATTCTTCAACAGAATCTCCACAGCATGTTGTTCTTGCAACTGGGGTTCACACTTCATCGAGAGGTTTCGCCACCTCAAGATGTACTCAACTAGAGACTCTCCCGGCTTTTGCTTTTCAACCACGAGATCGCCCACAGTAGTGCGTTGTTGCGCTCCAGAAAATCTCTTAAGAAAGAGGTTTTCTAGGTCGCTAAAGGTTCTTACTGAACCGTTGGGCAGATCGGCGTACCATTCAAAAGCAATGCCGGATAGACTACTTACAAATTGGCGAAATAGTAGAGCATCTGACCCTCCTGCGTTGCAACAGCTTGCTCGGAAGTGGGCCAGATGCTGTCTCGGATTTTCAATTCCGGTGAAAACTTTAAAAGTTGGTGGCACAAAGCCCTTTGGATAAGGAACTAAGTCATATTCCTCGGGGTAGGGTCTACCCTTTGCAATAGACACAGTTCCTTGAGCATGGGCTAAGGCCTCCCTTACCTGGTCCTCAATTAACTGCTTGATATCCTTCTGAGGTGGGATCGGAGGAATGGTGGAAACTGCAGGGTGAACTGGAGGTGTCTCTACTGGACAAGGGAGAGTCACAGGTGGTGACTCGAGAGGTCTGGAATTAAGTTCTGCCCTTTTGGCCTTTTCTGTGAGCTCTCGAGCTGACTGGTGGATCACAAAAGACTCTTGCTGTGATTTGTCCAACTTCTCTTGCATTTCTCTAACTTGTGACATCATGCTAGCAAGCTGAGTCTCCAAGTTTTTTATATGTTCTTCATCTCTATCTTTCACAGACTCATCTGACTCTGACTCGACAGCATGCGGATCATCATCTTTAACAAATCGGCGCTTGCTGGGCTCAGCTTCTTTATTAGATCCTCTAGTTTCAACCACATGAATGCCCCCAACATAATCATCTTCATCTCCAAGGAGATCATCCATATCAGGGTCAAAAGAAGCCGTTCCTTCTTTGTTCAACAAGATGTTTCTTATTTCTTGAACTACCTCCTCGACCGGTCTATCCCCAATTGATTTAGGGTCAAGGGGTAAGTATCCTTTATACTCAGCCATATCAAACAACTCTTCAGAATCCATAAGGGCAATGATTTCTGTAAGTTTTGGATTAGGATCTGGTTGAGACTTTGTATCCGGTTCATCTTCCATTTCTAAATCCTGGTCAACTCTCTCCTCTTCGACTATCCCAGAGCTGGTAGTCAGAAGAGTGGCATCCTCTACAGGGAGAGGGACATATTCCTCAGGAGAAGTAGGAGCTTGTAAAGTGATAGTTCCCACATCTGGTAAGGTAAGGTCCTCAGACACCTGACTAAGGGGCCTAGGAATGACACTCGAACTTTGGGGATCATCAACTGGGGTAGCAGGAACGGTGACTATTGGATCCGGAGTCAAACTGACCGCGGCAGGACTATCAACTGTAACAACTGGAGTACTAGCCTGAACATCCATCAATTCAACTGAACTCGGAGCGGGGTTGGCTGAAACTCGTTGGAGCTGCAGAATGAACTTAGAAGTTCTAGGAGGTGGTGGCAGACTCTCCAACTTGGTTCTCTTTGGCACATATCTCCTTTCAGGAGATTTAGGTCTTTTTCCTTTAAGGTCCACAGACTTTTGGACTTCAACCCCCTTTGGTTTGACAATCACTGAGGCCAATCTCACAGGTTTATGTGAGGGTACCGGGGGTCTACCAGTAGAGTGGCGGCCTCTCTCGGACCCAGTCAACACAATACCCTCTGTTTGAGAGGACAGAGGGCGTGGCACCCAGTGATATCCATCAACCAGTACCGAAGTAGCGGGCTGTCTAGCATACTTCTTATTCTTCCTAACGAATTGAGGGGTTAAATTCTTTGCTTCAGATACTTCTTCCTTCAGTACTTCTTTTTGGAAGCGATGTGAGATCACTCCCTTTAACTGTTTCACATATTCCTCTTTAGTCTGCCCAGTCTGTGCAGCGCAAGTATGAATTATATTTCTCAAAGTTCTTGTCTTTTGAAGGTGTTTTTCTTTCTGAGTCTTCTTGGTCGAGTAGTCGACCGGGCATGGTGGAGAACGGGCTATCCTAGCTATCCTCTCCTCCCCTTGAGCTGAAGCCAGGGGGTAAAAGCGACTTCCCTTCAGGAGGGGAGAGGAAGCAGGAATAGGTAGCTCCTCAACAGCCTCAGGTTCTACTTGAGCCAAGGTCTTAAAGGGTAGAACTCTCTTAGCCTTAGAGATTTTCTTCCTAAGTCTCCTCAAGTAATTCTTCTTCTGATTCTTCGTGGTGAATCTAAGTCCATAACTAGACCCTTCTTCAAAAACAGACTTAATTTCAGTGGGAGGCTCAACAACTGGTTCAGGCTGTTCCTGATCATCACTGACTACTGGCAAGGTGGGTGCAGATCCCACAATTAACTCAACTACTGGGGGAGTTTCCTTACTGGCATCCAGGCTCACAATCTGGTGTCCATCCATAGAGAGCTCTAGAGTACTGAATCCCATTCCAAAAATAACAGTGCTCCCTTGGTCATTAACAGTTGAGGACAACTCTCGGTCAAAAGAGAAAATCAGTTGGCCAGCCATTTGAAATTTTCTGAAAGTTAAAGAAAATGATTGAAATTAGATTTTTTGAAAAGAGTAGTAAAAAGTATTTTATTATTATTATTATTATTATTTTTGAAAGTATGACATATATTGGCCCACGAGGAAATCGTATGGGGTAACATATGTCAACTTGGAGTTTAAGAAAATTTTTTGAAGAAATTTTGAGAATTTGAAATGGGTTCTCTTACAAGTTCCAAAACACAACGGACAGAGTTTCCCCTTGCCCGAAGGCTTATGGAATTGTGAGAAAGCCCGAGTAGAGAGGAATAGTTTAACCCTCCCCACCCTTAGAAGTCAAAGGGGAAATGAGGTTAAAACTAACAAGTTTGGAATGAAATCAGAAATTTTGAATGCTTTTCAATTTTAAGGATTTATATGTTGAACAAAAAAAAATTTATCGACCATAAATCCATAAAATTAAAAAAGATATCCAGAGATCTGATTTGACACTGTCGCCTCACAGGCTGTGCTGGGGCAGAAGGTCAAAATCAGAACGAAAAGCCAAATTTAGAGGTGAAACCTCTCTTTTAGTATTTTGTTATTATTTTAGATGTTGGCCACACTTACCCAAGGAAGAAATGGGCAAAGGGACCAACGGAAGAAAGGTAGTTAAGACTACCGATGAAACAAAATTTTGCCATTATTAAAGATGGAGAGAGAGATTTGTCCCACCGGGCGTGCCATTTTTTTGTTGGTGGAATTTTGAAAACAGGTTTTGAAAAATATTAGTTTTCTTTGGGGATTTTAAGATTAAGGTTAAGTTCTAATTCTAAGGTCGAATCAACTCGTTAGAAAGAGTATATCACCCCGAAGGACGAAAATAAACTTTCATAACGGTGTTCAGACTTAGAATTATGAAATCCATCTTGAATATTGTGAGCGGATGCTAAAGAGAAATTCATATGACCCCGAAGGGTCAAAATGAGGTTCAATTGAATATCCAGCTACAATATTCAAGAAGTGTGATCGTTAGGTTCACATCCAAAGCCTTATCAAAGAAAGATGTATCTCCCGAAGGGAGAAAATATCATTCAATGATAATTCTTTAAATATGATAATAATGATCACTAGTATTTTAAGTTTTCCCAAAGAAATCTAATTGAACTTTGAAAAATCAATTTTAAAATCAGGTGTGTGTGGTTCTAAATCTCCTACGAGCGCAAGCCCTCGTAGTTAATTACATCGTAGGGAGATAAAATCCCCTACGAAAACTCTCGATTAAAATAGTGGCAAAATTTTGTTTAGAGTTTCTAGGAGTGATATCAAAGTATGAATAGAATTATTGGAAAATCAAAAGGGAATGGATCAAAATTGAGCAGTTATTAACGGAGTTAAAGGATGAGAGGTAGGGGACACTTTGAGATTCCAGAACCATCCGGAAGTGTCCCAACTTAATCTAAGTGTTGGGCTTTATGTTTTGGATTTGAAATGATATTTAATTAGAGTTGAGCATTTTATTAGAAATTTGGGACTATATTCCCGAAGTTTGGGGTCTTATAATCAAAGATCTGCCCCGGATCCTAAATCTATTTTGGACACTGGACCACAGTCGTCCGATCCTAACTAATGCAGTGCAAATCTGGACTTACCCCGGCCTGGATTGGGGAGCCAGCTAACCACCTAATCGATTTAAAAGAGATGAATCCGGTCTTTTATGAAAGAGTGGTAGGGACGTTATAATTAAAGTTTTGGGGAGGCGGGGCCGACATCTAGAGATTTTCCTAATTGGCCCCTTTGACTTATGTTGGGTGCTAAAATGCTAAGGACTATGAAATTAAAATTTTGACTCTTTAATTTGTATCTAATGCAATGCATGCTGGTTAACAACCTCAAATCAAATATGCTTGAAATTTTTAAAAACAGGCTTATAAAATAATTTTTTAGAAGACTGGACTTCCCCAGGTCCGGCACCTCGTCCTCATAGGTCAGACTATCCGGACTCTACCCGCAGGCGGGGAAGGGTCTAAAGCAAGGAAAGAGTAATGCAAAAATATGCATGCGACCCCGGGGTCGATCCCCGGCTAATTCCCTAGATTCGTTATCTTTCTATGTTATTTAGACTCACTAAAATTTTAGACTTTTAAAATTATGAGTAGAAAAGTTTCACACCCTCACGAGCCTCACGTATCCAGGCGAAAACAAAGAGCGGCATGCAATCGCCAAAAAACTAGTAAAAGCAAGTAATCCTAAAGGCAATCAAATCATCAAATCAAATACAAATTAATTAATAAATGTCCATAGGCAGAATTGCCTTGCTTATTACAAACCAGAATATTACAGAAAGTAAAGTGGCCGGGCACCACTGACAACAACCCGGATTCTAAGCCTAGTAATGACGCAAGTTATTTTGAGTGGGATACTCTCAATCTTCAAGTCTTCAAATCTTCAATTTCATTCTTCTTTGGACTCCTTTTCTTCAATCTTCTTGGAATCTTCGTAGTGGATTACCCAAATGGACAAGAGGGCACTTCCTTCTAAGGGGAAGGCCACTCTTTCCTCTTTGGGTAAGGAAGAGGTATGATCCAAATTTGGATTTCCAAATGGAAAAGGAGTGTTCCCCAAAGGGGTATCCTTTCCTCTTTGGAATCCAAGCTTTGGATCTATGTATCCCAACTCAAAATAAACTTTCACAACACTTGACACTTGCACAAATTACATTGATATCAAAATAAAAATCTAGACTCACCTGCAGGGTTATCCTAAGCAATTAATATATAAAAAAAAGCAGTTATTCCCAAGCAGTTGTATATGAGCAGAAAAGAAAGTAAACACACTGGCCACGCTCTTTTTATTTGGGGGCTTTAGCAGCTGAAGCACCTGTGCAAAGAGTTTATAATATTTATGCATTTTTAATTTGCCCCCTTTTTATATTGCCCTGCATGAGCGTGGCCACCTGCAGAAAACTGTGTCAACATCCAGATCGTACCTAACCTAAGGGTAATCTAGTCGCCAAACACATCAATCCATCCACAGAGTACAGAAAAAGTAAGCAGACACAGCAAAGCAATTTCATCCACAACATGCAGTGAAAACTACGAAAAATCCGGCACACAGCAGTAAAGTAAACACCGGCCTATCCTAGATCTAGAGTTGGTTGTCCTAGCACATCATCTAAAGTGTGTGAGAAAGGTCGTGTGGCTGGGATAGATCCTAAAGTGGGTGATTAGTTAAAGTTGTCTAAAAGTTTGGATTTGTTAAGGCTTAGAAGGGGATTTAAATTAAAATTTAAATATTAATGAATTAAGAATTTTAATTAAACATATTTTAAAAGTTAATTGATTGCTACCTTTGTTTCACACCGAGGCCGTGAAGTTTATTTCACCTTCCTTGGGGCTAAGCTAATAGCCTCGTAGGCCTGGGTTACCCAGTAGCAATCGGGGTTGATTAAGTTATTTAAATTGGTTAGAATTAAAAAAAAAGTGGATTAATATTAAAATGAGTTAGTTACTGATTTTAAAAGCTTGATTAATTTAAGTTTGCCATTAATTGATTCGTGGCGTTGTGCCACCAGGCTCGAGGAACCAGCCTCCTTAGGACACTTAGCCCCGCAGCCCGGAGTAGTCCAGCCGATAAACCAAATTAATGTAATTGAAATAGAGATTTTAAAAATGTTAAATAATTAAAGATTAATCTATTTTAAGATTTAACACCCCTTAGAATCCATTCGTGGCGTTGTGCCACCAGGCTCGAGGAACCAGCCTCCTTAGGACACTTAGCCCCGCAGCCCGGAGTAGTCCAGCCGATAAACTTCAACTTTAGGGTGGTTGTTGTGTTTTAAAGGATTTGTTAAGTGTTTTAAGCATTAAACCAATATTTTCTGAGTTTTAGAATGATTTTGGGTTTTATGAATATTTTAGAATATTTTAATGATTTAATTAAGGGGTTGAAAATTGACTTTTTGATTAAGCTCAAATTCTGGAATGTTTATATTTTATTAAAATACTAGACCTTACTACGATCAGTTAGAAGGTAAGTACGTTGAAATCGGATTTTTCTACATTTTATTACAAAGGTTTGAAGTTTTGAACTAGTTTTAACTACGGTTTGACCAATTTGTTGACTTTTTAAAATATTGCAAATTTCTGAAATTTAATATTTTTAATAAATATTAGACATCACTATGAGTTGAATGCAAGTGAGTTTGGGTGATTTGGATTTTATTGGAATTAGTTATGGATTATCGAAGTTTGGACATTTTAATGAATTTTAGGGATTTCTTAATTAGAGGGCCCCTCTTGTGATTTTGCTTCAAACAAATTCCCAATCTCTTTAAAACACCTCCAAAGGTCAGGAACAACCTAAGGAGGGATCCCCAAGTGTTTGGGAGATTTTTGGATTTTTATATTATTATTAATTAATTATCTTAATTAAATATTGGTTTTCACTTAAAATTAAATTAGGGTTTAAATTGCTGTCAAATCAAGGGGCTTTCAATTATCACAGATTAAGGACTGAATTCTGGTCAGTTTAAGGGTTTATATGTAATTTTTGGATTTAAAATGGATTTATTACAATTTTTAGAAGTTTTAAAGGCTTAATTAAGGGTTTAAGACTTAGAAAATTAATTAGGGGACCTAATGATCTCAAAAATCAGTGAAAATTTCCCTAGGGGTTGAGGGTGTCACTAAGTTCAAATGTTCAAAGTTTCAACTCAAGGGAAAGTGAATCCTAATTATGGAAATTTTTCTAAGTTTGCTATACATGAGTCCTTAATTATTGTCCTTAGATATGTCACTAATTTTGATGGGCTTGAATCAATGTTTGAACTAACCCTCATACTCAATACATAAGGCATGCATGAATCACATAAACACATTCAACACCTAAATCTAGGAGAGCCTTAGACTAAGTGGTGTGTGTTTCCTAAACATGTAAGGATTAATTAGCATAATTAGTTAAACTTATGATTAGTGAATAGTCAAGAAATGATTATCCACCAATCATCCCCATTATTTCCATTCATATACTTAACTCATGTTTAAAATTGCAAAGGAGATCTCTTAAACCATAAAAGATTTAAATATAACTAATTTTAAAGTAGGTTTTAAAATAATATAAATACATATAGATATATATATATATATATATATATATATATATATATATATATATATATATATATATATATATATATATATATATATATATATATATATATATATATATATATATATATATATATATATATATATAAATGTATTTATTTTGCACATTTGATAACTATCAAAACATAGCTCAAATAAATACATAAAATTTTCTGGAAATCAGTCACATTCTTAAAAATATTCAAGCCAAATTTCAAATAAAATTATCCAATTTATATGTAATTAAAAATAAAATAAGTTTTTCTGTATTTCTTAAATTACCAGTAAAATAATAGTCAAAATAAACTGATTTTATTTTTAAAATAAACTAGATGAAATTCTGAAAAGTTTGATATATTATACTCATTTTTTGGTTATGTATTTAATTTACTATGATTTGTTTAAGTTTCAGTAATTAAAACTAATTAAAACTCATTTTCCTTAATCAAATGGCGGCGGTCAGACACGCGGCACGCTGGGATTGGCGGGATCGAAACCGCGCGACGGCGGGGACACGCGTCGGCCGCTGGCCGCTTCACGCGGTTTTCACTTAACCACGTCAGCGGCGCGTGACAACCGTTGGATTAACCGCGGGTTTGATCCAACGGATGAGATCAGATCCCGCGGTTTGATCTCCCCAGGAGAAGATCAAACGGTGGAGATTCGATCCCGCCGTTCCGAATGGACGGCCCTGATCCCGCCGGTCGATCGCTCGAACGCTAAACCGAATACACGGTCGAACCAAAGCGCGGAACGGCAAGATCTAGACCGTTGATCGCGTGATCAACGGTCTAGAAAACGTACATCTGCAGCGAACTGCGAATGTCGCCCTAGGATCCGTTTTTTGGTTCGTTCTCCCGATCGGGTGGACCAAATCGCTTGAAATTTTAAACACAGAGAGCAGGCATGAACAGAAATAGTGGGGAAGGGTTCGTTTTAGCTAAAACCCTAAAGACATAAAACTATTTAGATTTAACTAATGTGACCTAGATCTAGGGTTTTAGGGAGTTATACCGTTAGATCTTCGAAATTTCTGGATGGTTGAGCTTGTAGATTGTCCAAGTGAAGATTCCCAGCGAAAATCCAAGCTCGAACGCGTCTGGATCGGCTGCTATAGGCTTGGGACGGTCTAGGTGGTGGTTTCGCCGGAGAACTCGCCGCCGGTGACGTGCAACCACTTGGCTTTTGTAGTGGGAAGGTAGAGGAGGCCCTGGAGATTCAAAACGAACTGAGAGTTCGATCTGGGAGGCTAGGGTTAGTGAGAGAGGCTGCTTTGATCAAAAAATGCTCAAAAGTTGCCTTTCTCCCTATTCAAACGAGCTGGGCTAGATTGGATGGCTAGGATTGATGGAGGAGCTCCCTAGATGGTGCCACATGTCCCTGGGACAGCTAGAAGGCTGCCTCAAAGGCTGGCCAAGCCTTGCCTCCATTGGGTGGACTTGGGACAAGTGGGGGGCCATTGCCATTTTAGGCTAAACCAGGCCCTGAGCTTGGTTAGGAGAGCTCCAAGTGAGCTTTAAGACATTAAGGGGTCGGCCTTGGGGAGTTAAATCAGGGAAAAAGGTCTAAAAGGTTGATTAAGACCTTTTAAAAGGGTTTAAGCCCTTGGTTTGACTAAATTGACCAGTCAACTGGTCAATGGAGCTGATGTGGCATCCAAGCAGGTCATGGAGTCCTTCTAAGTGGCTGGATGGGTGTGGCTTGAGCTAGGTCCAATGGGTTGAAAGTTTTGACCATATAAATGTTCACTTAAGCCTTGAGTTGACTGGTTGACCAGTCAACTCCATCAAGGGTTATGAAATTTTCAATTAGGTGATTCAAATGAGTTGATTAGGTGGATTGGAGGGTGGTTCCAAGAGCCATGTATGTCAAATAGATTAAGAAGGCTTAATGGGCCTTTAATGGGCTTCTAGGCCAAAATTGGTTGACTTGGTCAACCAGTTGGGTTCAAGGGCTAGAAATGGGTTCAACAAATTCAGAATGTCATCCTGAGTCTATTAGATGTGGTCCCAGGGTTTGGAGGGGTCGATTTGGTCAAAATCACCATTTGAGCCCTTAAGGGCCTGTTTGGTCAACCTAGGTTGACTTGGTCAACCAGGTTGACCCAGGGTCTGGGTTTGGGCTCAACAGGTTTGAAATGATATTTGAAGACCATTGAGGGTAGTTCCTGGGTCTGGGGAGGTCAAATTGATCAAAATCCCTATTTGAGTCCCTAAGGGCCTGTTTGGTCAACCTGGGTTGACTTGGTCAACCAGGTTGACCCAGGGTCTGGGTTTGGGCTCAACAGGTTTGGAATGATATTTTAAGGTTAATGGAAGTGGTTGGATGGCCTAAAGAGGTCATTTGGGTCAAAACACATGTTTGGACCCTTAAAGGGTCCCTTGGGTCAAACCAGTTGACTTGGTCAACCAGGTTGACTCAAGGGTTGGAAATGGGTTCAAAAGATTTGAAATGGCATTTGAAATTTGTTAAAGGTGGTTGCATCCCATTTGGAGCTCATTTGGTTTGAAATCCCCATTTGAGCCCCATAGGGGTATTTTGGTCAATTTTGACCTATTGGTCAACTAAGGTCAAAAATGGGTCTGAAAAATGCAGTTTACTGCTCAATGGGTTAAATTCAAAGGTCTGGAAGTGATTGGAGGCTTGGATAAGGGTTCCAAGGTCAAAATCTCAAAAGGGTTATGCTCAGTGGCATAGGCTGTAAATATTTGAAGGTTTTACAGCCTTTGAATTTTAATTCAGATTCTGGGGTTGGAGACCTCAGAATGAGCTCAAAATTGGAGGGTAGCCTTTAGAGACATGTCTTATCACTTTGCAAGTGATAGACCCTGAATCAGAGGCCACTTGACTGGATTTTGAGATGTTTGAAAAATCTCTGAAAAGGGTATTTAGGACAGGGCTTTAAAGGTTTGAATTTGAGTTTAGACTTCTGGATTTGGATTTGATTTGAAGTTTAAATTAATTTGGACTTGAATTGGATGGAGTTTGAGATTCAAATTGGTCACAGGTAGGAATCAAATTGAAATTGAAATGGATTAAATATAGGAATTGATTTAAAATTGAGGTTGATCAAAGGTGGAGGTTGATTTGGAGTGATCCTAAGATTTAGGAGAGTTCTAAGATCTAGGATTTAAAGGGATCCTAGGCTCTAGAATAGGCTCTAAGGTCTAGTTCTAGGAAAGATCCTAAGGTCTAGAGTGGATCCTAGGGTCTAGGATTAAATTTATAATCTGGAAGGGTCTTAGTGACCTCATACAAAAATGAGGTCAACATCCGCGATCCAGGTCATAAGAGGAAACCCAATCTAGCCTTAGGACACATCATATCCTATGTCCTTGAAACCAAATACCAACTTCAATATCATATTCCACCTAACCTCACAACTCCCTTCTACTCAAACAGTTCCTTCAATACCCTTCACAGTACTCGTCTCCACCCTGGGGATGAGGAACCTCGAGGGGCTGAGGAGGAGGAGGCTTCTGCTCCCGCTCCCGTTCCTGATCCTGTTCCTCTACACCAGCACTCACCGGTTGATCAGTTGATAGGGAGTTTTGATCGATGGGAGACCCGCTTTGATGCTTATGTTGCTACACAGGAGCAACAACATTCTGAGGACATTGCCCGCTACGAGCAGCACCGCACTGAGGATTTAGCCTGATCTGATAGATACATGACTCACCAGCAGCAGCAGCATGACCAGGACATCGCCTGATTCAATGCTCAATTTACTACGCTTGCCAGCAACTTTCAGCAGCCACCTCCACCACCTCCATCTGATGATCAGGGTCCCTCGTTTTTTTAGTCTGTGTTTTCTGCTGTCTATTTTCTGTTTCTGTAGTTTGTCTTGTAGTTTGTTTTAGTTTTTGTTGTGTTGTTTTCTTTTTTATTTTGTGTGTCTAGGACCCTCTTTTTGTGATGACAAAAGGGGGAGTATGTTGTGGTAGGAAAAGTTGATTTGCTTGTAATTTTTGAAATTTTAATGAACTGTTTTTTTCTGAGTTTTTCCTACTCGTGTTTGCCATCATCAAAAAGGGGGAGATTGTTGCAAATGTATTTTCATGACTTATGTTTTGTTGATTGACAAACACTCTTGATTCTCTTGGACTGCATGTTGCTTCTAACTTTTTAGGAATCGAAGATCAGACAAACAAACGAAGCCAGTTCAAGATTGTGTAGGTTTAGGGTTGGTATGTACATTGTTTTTTCTATTCTTGAGTCTATTTGTAATGGTCAAAGAGACTGATGCTAAGTAACCCTACACACACACACTTGAGAGAATTAGAATTTCTATTTTTACTCATATCGGCCTGGACGATATTTACATCGTCCTGGACGATCAGGCTTAAAAACGAAAGTCTAAATATGGATTCTTAATTAAGGAAGCCGACATTAACAGATTGGTCTGGACGATATGTGTATCGGCCATGACGATAAGCTCAAAACAGAAAGAAGTTGTCGTTATAGATAATTAAGGTATACTGTATTTTTAAATAATCGACCAGGACGATCATTTATCGGCCTGGACGATATTCACAAATTATGCCTTAATTGATCAGAAAATCAAGGGAGTAATTAAGAATGATTGATACGATCATATCGTCCTGGACGATCGCAGGATCGGCCAGGACGATCTATTCAAAAACCTTAGTTACTTCAGGACAATAAATATCGGCCAGCTCGAATTCAGGGCTATGCTCTGGACGATTTTCCTCTGATTTGAACTGATCGGCCAGGACGATCGTGAGATCGGCCTGGACGATCAAGCCAATTTTAAATCGTCCAAGCTTGCATTCAGGGCGATGATCTGGCCGATCTTTTGAGTTTTGTACTGATCGGCCAGACCAATGTCCATATTGGCCTAGACGATAATGTCGGCAACTTGCAATTAATGAGCTCTTTTGAAGCTCTTCTATTTAAGAGCTCTTGTTCAACGTTTTGAACATCCTTTTGGCTACTGCCTTGAGCTGAGAAGGTCTTGAGGAGAGAAAGAGAGAGAGTGAGAGAGAGAGAGGATCTTATGAGGGTGAGCTTGTGAGGGGATTCACAAGGGTTGCTTCAAGGATCGCTCTGCTTCTTCTTCGTCTGGAGTTTCTCGTCCATGGAAGGGTCGGTAGAGGCAAGGAGTAAGCATCTGGTTGTTGGTTCTCTGCCAACTTCAGGAGGAAGCAAAAGAAGATAGGTTCTCTTCCTTGCCGGGGTGGCAAAAAGGAGATTCTTGTGAAGGCTTCTCTGCCTAGCCGTGGGGGCTAAAGGAGAGTCACATTTGTAGTGCAATACTTGGAGGATGCCTCCAAGGAGTGGACGTAGGTCAAGTTGACCGAACCACTATAAATCTCTGTGTTATTATTTTCTTGCTTTCGCACTTTTATTTTTCGCATTATTTATTTTTCTCGTGGTGTGATTTTGGTTTATGTGTTTTTGTTCTTAGTTAAAAGAAATTTTTTAAAATACCAATTCACCCCCCTCTTGTTTAGCTTGGGACTAAGTTCATAGGGCTTAACATCCCTAACGAACTTTCATTATTTTTTTTTAATTATTTTTTTTGAAATTTCGGTGAAAAAAACATCTGACGGAAATATTTTTCCAGCGGAAAATCCGTCGGAAATACGATGGAAATATTTTCGTCGAATTATTTTTTGTCGGAAGGCCTTTTTTGACTCGCGGATAACCGGCGAAAATATTTTCGCCGGAAATCGGCCGGAAATGCTAATTACCGACGGATTTTGGTCATTTTTTCGGCGAAAATGGTCGCCAGAAAATGACATTTTTTCTGTACCGGCCAATCAAGGCAAGCTCATACACACTAAATAATATTAGCATCTTACTATTACTTATTTTTATAGCTCAACATGTTAAACCAAAAAAGAAAGATATGCACCTACAACATGCGACATAGATATTACTTTGATTTATTGCGATATCTGTATAAGAGAAATAGAACTGGGAAATAGACCAACTATGCATTTTACTATGAAAGGATGAAAAAACCTAATTAAACATTTCAACGAATGCTCTGGAAGAACTTACGACCAAACCCAACATAAAAATAAGTGGGACCAAATATAGAAGGACTATAAGCTATGGAAAAATTTGTTGCGTGGCGAAACTAGAATTGTGAGGAATCAAATAAAAAAATAGTTGATGCTTCTAATGATTTGTGGAACGAAAAATTGCTAATACCTCTCAAATTTGAAATCATTCACTTTATAGTCTAAATTCAAACCAATTCGTACATAATATAACACATGATTCATAATTAATCATTTGTTGTACTTTAGGCTATGTCAAATGCAAAAAAGTTTCATTATAATGGAATGCCACAAGAGTTGGAAGAGAGTTAGATATTATGTTCTATCATATTGTTGCAACAGGGGAAAATGTTGGGTTTCAAATTCTGTTGTACTTCCCCCCAAAAAAATGACGATCACATAATGTCATCTGAAGAAGACTACACTCAAGATGAATGAACAAAATTTTCACGTGTTCCTACAAATGAGCCTATAGACAACTATGATTCACAAAGAACACAACAAAATGTCACATTCTTATGTAGAAGGAAAAGAGTTAGAACTCCTAAGTTAGGGACTAGAGAACTTTTTCTAAATCATTTTGAGGATCTCGTGGATGCTGCAAAATCTATAAGTTCTGCCATAAGTACATCAAATAACAATCATAGAACATTTACTATTCTAGAGGTTTTATAAAAGATCTAAAAAATTCCTGATATATTTGATTATTTCGAGTTGTATGACTTCGCCGTAGAATACTTCAAAGATAATAATAACAAAGATATATTCATGGGAATACCCATTGAAAGAAGATTATGGTAGCTTCAAAGATTTGATGGAAAATATTGTTAACAACCCTTATAAGAAGATGTAATGTTCTTCTAGTTGATGTTCATATGTCTAGATTTAGTTATAACTAATATGTGTATTACATTTGTTTAGGTTTACAATTATTTGTTAACACTGTTCTAGATATAATTATGTTAGCTTGCTTTTCTAATTTTTCATGTACTTCATTAGGTCATAACTTATTCATTAATATTATATTGGCTGTTAAAACTCTATGTGTAACATTTTGTTGGTCTAAATAAATGTTCATACGGCTAAACTATTTTTTTTTTTTACATATTTAACAAAATATATTATAAAGCATTAGAAAAATCTTTTAGAAATTAAAGAAATTAGATTATAAAGCAATATAAAAAGTTTTGATGCATATGGCACCACATTTTACACAACACTTGAGAATCGGCTAATCACCATAAAACAAAATTCTTACAATGTCATTTATTAGTGATAAAAATAGGCAAATCTAAGAAAAGAGCCTTAGCCACTTAGTAGACAACTTCCTTAGCCACTTAGTTACTAATCGGATCTATGTGAGACGATGCAAAATGAAGAATTTATGTAAACTCACCCAAACTATTACCACACTAAGTAAAAATCCTTGACAAATATCTTTAAAGACCCCATGGGAATAACTGTTTGACGGAGCTTATAAAGTGTTATGTGTGATCTAATTATCTCCATGATTTGATTAACTTAATCTTAAAAACTTAGATTATGGATAACTGTCAGACAACGTTGATAAATTATCTGTGTGAACTACTTGAATTTATGATTCAATTTGCTTACTCAAAAAACTCATATACATAGTTAATAAGCTATACATGTAATAAAAAATGATGCCACTAACATCAAAAGTATGGAAATACCTTTATAATAACACTCATATGGATAATTGTAAGAGTTATACATGCTTCTCCCACATCAATTAATGTTCACTCCCATGCTTCTCTTTTTTTTTGAAGAAAGCAATTAAAGCTTTATAAAAAATAATAGATTACAACCTAATATTGACAGATTCCTCCTTTAACACTTTAGTAAAAGTGTGAGGAACCTTATTCGCTACTAAATCCTCCCAAATAAAAGAACTAAAACTGAAAGTTCGATTGGGATGTTAAGCCCTATGAACTTAGTCCCAAACTAACCAAGAGGGGGGGGGGGGTGAATTGGTATTTTAAAAACTTCGTTTTTAAACAAAGAAATAAAGTCACATAAAACCAAATCACACCACGAAAATAATGCGGAATTAAACGTGCGGAAGCAAGAAAAGAAACACAGAGATTTATAGTGGTTCGGTCGACTCGACCTTCGTCCACTCCTTGGAGGCACCCTCCAAGTATTGCACTAAACAAAAAGTGACTTTCCTTTAGCCCCCACGGCTAGGTGGAGAAACCCTCACAAGAATCTCCTTTTTGCCACCCCGGCAAGGCAGAGAACCTATCTCCTTTTGCTTCCTCCTGAAGCTGGCAGAGAACCAGAACCAAAAGCACAACTCCTTACCTCTACCGACCCTTCCACGGACGAGAAACTCTAGATGAAGACGACGCAGAGAGATCCTTGAAGCAACCCTTGTGAAACCCCTCACAAGCTCCCCCTCACAAGATCCTCTCTCTCTCTTCTCTCTCTCTCTCTCCTCAAAGTCTTCTCAGGTCAAGGCAGCAGCCAAAGGTCTTGAAAAACGTTGAACAAGAGCTCTTTAAATAGAAGAGCTTCAAAAGAGCTCATTAATTGCAAGTTGCCGACTTTATCGTCCAGGCCGATATGGACATCGGCCTGGCCGATCAGTACAAATCAATGAAGATCGGCCAGAGCATAGCCCTGGATGCAAGATTGGACGATTGAAAATTAGCTTGATCGTCCAGGCCGATCTCACGATCGTCCTGGCCGATCAGTTCAAATCAGATGAAAATCGTCCTGACAATAGCCCTGAATATGGGCTGGCCGATATTGATCATCCTGAAGTAACTTAAGGTTTTTGACTAGATCGGCCTGGCCGATCCTGCGATCGTCCAGGACGATATGATCGTATCAATCATCCTTAATTACTTCCTTAATTTCCTGAACAATTATGGTATAATTTGTTAATATCGTCCAGGCCGATCCGAGGATCGTCCTGACCGATAATTTAAAGATATGCTATACCATACTTGTCTATGGAGGCTACTTCTTTCTGTTTAGAGCTTATCGTCCTGGCCGATACACGTATCGTCCAGAACGATCGGTTAACGTTGGCTGCCTTAATCAAGAATCCTTAATTAGACTTTCTGTTTTAAGCTGATCGTCCAGGCCGATCAAAGATATCGTCCTGGCCGATATGAGTAAAAACAGAATTTCTAATTCTCTCAAGTGTGTGTGTGAAGGGTTACAAAGTATCAGTCTTTTTGACTATTACAAGAGGACTCAAAAGGTAAAAAACAAAAGTACAGACTGACTCAACCCTAAACCTACGCATTCCTGAACTTGGCTCCTTTTTGATTGTCCGATCGTTGATTCCTGAAAAGTTAGAAGTAACAAGCTGTCCAAGAAAAGCATTGTTTGTCAATCATCAAAACATAAGCCATGAAAAATAGATTTGCAACAATCTCCCCCTTTTTGATGATGGCAAAACATATTAAAGGGATTTAATCACAACCATGAAAAAATAACCTCATAAACTTCTCCCCCTTTTGACATATCAAAAAGGAGGGTACATGAAAGCATAGTAAAAGAAATTCCCCTTTTTTTTTTTTTTTTTTTTTTTTTTTTTTAAGCACATCAATGATATAGTATTCCATGTGATTGTTTTAAAAATTTGTGAGTTAATGTGTTACCAATCTCATTTAATCCATAGAATAGGAGAATATCCGTTCATGTTTTACCCTTAGCCAAAACGTTGTCTTAGGGTAGAATCGTCTTTTGAAATCAATAACCTAACTCAAATAATTAATTGGATATGAGAAAAAGAATCTACCCACCACTTGGCATAAGGAAAATATCTCCATAAAACAATGAGGTAGATTTGTCATAATCGAATGATAATCGAGATCAAGCCTTTGAGAATCAAAACTTCTAAGTTCTAAAAGATATAAAAAGAGAGAATAGCTTGCTTTTGAGTGGGCTCATTTTATGCCTCTTGTCAATGTTGTGGCGCTTTGCGCATCCTTTTATAGATTTTTTCAATTTTTTGGCGTCTTTGCGCTTCTTTTGTTGGCATCATTGGCCAAATTTTTTTTATTTTTGCAAGCTAGATTCCCTTTTAGACTCTTTTAAAAAACTTAGTTGTGAATATATCTTCTCAGATATTAGAGAATAGGAGCTCTCTCTCTAACATAGGGAAGAATTACCACAAGCAGGATTAATAATTGAAGACAAGAATAACGAGGGATCATGAGGTGACAAAAAAACTTTTAATCATTGTAAATATAAGATAGATTTGCTTAAGCAAGCTTTAGAAAGAATCTTAGTTTCATAAGCAATCTTTTATTTTGAGATAGACTTTTGATTAGAAAAGAAAATTATGCCACTAATACTAAGTTAGGTAAAGAGACACAATCACAAGATATTCATACTATCTAGGGATTAAGTGGATGAAAACATATTAACTACAAATTGTTAAAGACAAGACAAGAGATATCATATCAGTGAAGATCTAAAACTAAGGTACATGAAAAGAAAAAAAAGAAGACAACAAAAAGAATAAAAGAAAGAAAAAAAAGTTTTCATGCATTTATGTCAATCACACCCAATCTGGTCCTTAAAGAGCTGAAAGTGTCGAAGGCCAGTGGTTTAGTAAAGATGTCTGCCAGTTGGTTTTCAGTTGTCACATGGTGTAACTCAATGTCTCCCTTAGTCACATGATCTCTAATAAAGTGATGCCTAATGTCAATGTGTTTAGTTCTTAAATGTTGGATAGGATTTTTAGAGATGCAAATGGCACTAGTGTTGTCACAAAAAATTGAGATGGTGCTTACATGTACTCCTAGATCCAATACCTGTTGTTTCAACCAAAGAACTTGGGCCACACAACTTCCAAGAGCAATGTATTCAGCTTCAGCAGTGGAAAGTGCAACAGAATTTTGCTTTCTACTAGACCAAGAGACCAAGGATTGTCCAATGAATTGACAAGTTCCAGAGGTGCTCTTTCTATCCACCTTGCATCCTGCAAAATCAGAGTCAGAAAAACCAATAATCTCAAAAGAAGTGCTATGTCTAGGGTACCAAATCCCTAATCCTTGTGTCCCCAAAAGGTATCTAAAAATCCTTTTAATAGCAGTCATGTGGGATTCCTTAGGGTCGGCTTGAAACCTAGCACAAAGACAAACACTAAACATAATGTCAGGTCGGCTTGCAGTTAAGTAAAGTAAAGATCCAATCATGCCTCTATACTTCTTCTGATCAACAGACTTACCACTTGGGTCCTTATCCAACGGAGCACTAGAAGTCATGGGAGTGTTAATTGGCTTGGCTTTGTCCATCTCATATTTCTTCAAAATGTCTTTTATGTATTTTGTTTGATTTAGAAAAGTGCCATCTTCCAATTGTTTTATGCTAAACCCCAAAAAGTAAGACAATTCTCCCATTAAACTCATTTCAAACTCTCTACTCATTGTTTTAGAAAAGTCATCACACAAATTTTTATTTGAAGATCCAAAGAGTATATCATCAACATAAATCTGAACAATGAGTAAATCATCTCCAACTTTTTTAAGAAAAAGGGTGGTGTCTACGCTCCCCTTGACAAACTCCCTCTCTAGTAAGAATGTGCTAAGCCTCTCATACCAAGCTCTAGGTGCTTGTTTTAAACCATACAAAGCCTTTTTTAATTTAAACACATGATTTGGAAATTGAGAACTCTCAAAACCTGGAGGTTGTTCTACAAACACATCTTCTTTTATCTCCCCATTTAAAAAGGCACTCTTGACATCCATTTGAAAAAGCTTAAATCCTTTATAACAAGCAAAGGCTAATAGCACTCTAATGGCTTCCAATCTAGCTACAGGGGCAAAAGTCTCCTCAAAGTCTATCCCTTCTATTTGATTATACCCCTTAGCCACTAATCTTGCTTTATTCCTCACCACCACTCCTGAATCATTCACTTTGTTCTTAAATACCCACTTTGTTCCAACTACACTTTGTTCCTTAGGTCTTTCCACAAGTTCCCAAACATCATTCCTAACAAATTGATTCAACTCTTCTTGCATTGCTATCATCCAAAACTCATCAGAGAGGGCTTGGTTAATGGTGGTGGGTTCAGTCATAGAGATAAAGGCAGAGTGGTTCACCTCCTTCCTAAGTCCATGTCTAGTCTTAACTCCACTAGAAAGGTCTCCTAAGATCAAATCCTTGGGGTGACTAGTAGAGTATCTCCAATCTTTAGGCAAAGTGTGTGAAGTTTCTCCCCTTTCATCAAAAGTTTCTATTCCTTGGGTGACTCCTTCTACTCCTCCATTGCTTAGGTGCTCATTCCCCTTCCCCAAATTTTCTACTCCACTTGTAATCTCTCCAACATCATCATCATCTACTCCATGCTTCTTATGATCAGACTCATCAAAAACTACATGGGTTGTCTCTTCCACCATCAAGTTTCTCTTGTTAAACACTCTAAAAGATTTTCCAACACTAGAATATCCTAAGAATACTCCTTCATCAGATTTAGGATCAAATTTTCCCAAGTGAGACTTTCCATTATTGTGAATGAAAACTTTACAACCAAAGACATGAAGGTGGGAAAGATTAGGTGTTCTACCCTTAAGGATCTCATAGGGTGTCTTTTCTAATTTGACTCTAACATTCACCCTATTCAACACATAACATGCTGTGTTAACCGCTTCAGCCCAAAAGTATTTTGGAAGTGAATACTCAGCAAGCATGGCTCTAGCGGCTTCCACCAAGGTCCGGTTCTTCCTTTCAGCTACTCCATTCTGCTGAGGAGTCCTAGGAGCTAAAAAATTGTGGCTAATCCCCTTCTCCTCACAAAAATCTCCAAATCTTTCATTTTCAAACTCTCCCCCATGATCACTATGGATGGTCAAAATCTCACATCCTAGCTTCTTCTGAATCCAAGTAGAAAAAGTTTTAAACTCCTCAAAAGACTCATTTTTATGAGAAAGAAATCTAGTCCAAGTGAACCTCGAGTAGTCATCAACAATCACAAAACCATAGACTTTCCCTCCCAAACTTGCTATGCTAATGGGTCCAAACAAATCCATGTGAAGGACTTCTAAAGGTCTAGAGGTGCTAATGTCCTTTATGGGGTGAAAAGAGGAGTGAATTTGCTTTCCTAGTTGACAGGCATCACAAAGGTGGTCTTTTGTAAACTTAAGTTTGGGGACACCTCTAACTAGGTCCTTTTGGGTCACTTTCCTAAGGGTTTTCATACTTGCATGACAAAGCCTCCTGTGCCACAACCAAGAATCATCAATGACAGTTTTTAAGCAAAAAGAAGCAGCACATTCAATGCGATTTAAATCAAGCATATAGACGTTGTTTACCCTCTTTCCCTGCAAAATGGTGTTATTGCTTAAACTTACAATGCATGAATTTGTGAAGAATTGTATGATGAAGCCTTTGTCACAGAATTGACTGATGCTGAGCAAGTTGTGCTTCAATCCATCTACAAGCAAAACATTTTCAATCATAAGGTTCTTGGAATTACCAATTATACCTGCTCCTACCACCTTCCTGGTGGTGTTGTCTCCAAGAGTAACCTTGCCTCCAGTCCTGGATTCTAGTACAACAAACTGGCTAGCATCACCAGTCATATGTCGAGAGCATCCACTGTCCAGGTACCACATACTCTCACGAGGTCTTTTGTGAGAGGCTTCCTGCAAAATTATCAAATGTTAGTTTTAGGAACCCAAGCAGGTTTGGGTTCCTTCTTATGAAGAGAAGAATGCAATGCATGTGTGGTATGCTGTGGATCTTGTACCTTAGGTCTCCATACCCAATGTGAACTATGATGAATTGTACAAGTATGTGAGATATGTCCTAGCATGCCACAAGAAAAACATCTAACTCCAGGAAAGGGATTTCTTAAGTGATTTGAGTTATAATGCCTCTCTCTAGGTTTTGGCAATTGATTAATAGTAGAATTCATCCTAGATTTCTTACATGCTTCTAAATCACTTTGAATCTTTAAGTTTGTGTTTTCTAAAATTTCATTTTCAATCCTCAAATTTTTTTCTATTTCTTTTGACTTCTTAAAATCAGATTCAAGAGATATGTGTGATATTTTCAATGCATCATGCTCTTCAACTAACTTACCATGATTTTTATTTAATTCATCAAATTCATCAAGTAAAGTCATGTGATTTGAATCAATTGTTTGATGGTCCTTAATCAAAATTTCATGCTCTTTTTGTAGATTTAAAAGTTCTAATTTCAAGCTAGCATGAGTTTTCTTTAATTTTCTATATGATGCATGAATTTTTTCTGAAACTTCAAGAAGTTGATCATATGAAAGTTCACATACCTCTTCTTGATCAATTTGATCTTTTCCCATGAAACACAAGTTTGTAGTTTCTTCCTCTGGTTCAGTCTCAGAAGAATCAGTACCAGACTCTGCCCAAAAGCTCCTTTGGTTTTTCTTTTTGTCCTTCCTAGACTTTGCTTTCTCATCACCTTTTCCTTTGCTCGATTGATCTTGAAGTGTAGGACAATCAGATCTTACATGTCCAGGTTTCCTACATTCAAAACAAACAACATCAGAAGATCCTTTAGTATGTTTATGATCCTTACCTTTTCTCCAACTTTGATGATGCTTTTGTTTCTTCCTTAGAAAGCTTTTGAATTGCCTTGTGATGAAGGCAACTCCATCACTTTCAGACCCAGAAGATTCAGAATCCGATTTGTGTGCCTTCAATGCAATTGTTTTCTCCTTTTTCTTCTCACCTGTATCAAGATTTCTTTGATTCACCCCTTGCTCGTAAGCAATGAGTGAGCCAAGCAAGTTATCAATAGAATAGGTGTTTAAATCTTTAGATTCAGTAATTGCAGTAATTTTTGCATCATAGGATGAAGGCAAGCATCTCAAAATCTTGTTAACTTTTTCATAGTTCGAGAGTTCTTTTCCTAGTGCATGCAATGAGGTAGCAATCTGAGTAAACCTAGTGTACATGTCAGAAATTGATTCATGAGGTTTCATACGAAAAAGTTCGTAGTCATGCAAGAGAATGTTTAAACGGGATTGTTTAACTTCATTAGTGCCTTCATAAGTAATGCACAATTTATCCCAAATTTCTTTACCAGTTTTGCAAGTTGAAACACGCATGTAGTCCTCAGATTTTAAAGCACAGAAAAAGCAATTCAAACATTTCGCATTTAGTTGAGCTAAATCTCGTTCATCAAAAGTCCATTCGGTAAAAGCAACTTCAGTTTTAAAACCGTTAATTTCACGAGAAGGTGGAGAATAACCTTCTTGAATAAGCATCCACATGCGATAATCAGTAGATTGTAAAAAAGTTGACATGCGAGTTTTCCAGAAATCAAAAGGTAGGTTATCGAACAGAGGAGGTCGGGTAATAGAATACCCTTCCGTAGTGTTACGATTCCCAAAGTTAGACATGGATCAAATTCAAAAAGTTTTTAAACTTTAATTTTCGAAACAAGCTCTGATACCACTTGAAAGTTCGATTGGGATGTTAAGCCCTATGAACTTAGTCCCAAACTAACCAAGAGGGGGGGGGGTGAATTGGTATTTTAAAAACTTCGTTTTTAAACAAAGAAATAAAGTCACATAAAACCAAATCACACCACGAAAATAATGCGGAATTAAACGTACGGAAGCAAGAAAAGAAACACAGAGATTTATAGTGGTTCGGTCGACTCGACCTACATCCACTCCTTGGAGGCACCCTCCAAGTATTGCACTAAACAAAAAGTGACTCTCCTTTAGCCCCCACGGCTAGGTGGAGAAACCCTCACAAGAATCTCCTTTTTGCCACCCCGGCAAGGCAGAGAACCTATCTCCTTTTGCTTCCTCCTGAAGCTGGCAGAGAACCAGAACCAAAAGCACAACACCTTACCTCTACCGACCCTTCCACGGACGAGAAACTCTAGACGAAGACGACGCAGAGAGATCCTTGAAGCAACCCTTGTGAAACCCCTCACAAGCTCCCCCTCACAAGATCCTCTCTCTCTCTTCTCTCTCTCTCTCTCTCCTCAAGGTCTTCTCAGGTCAAGGCAGCAGCCAAAGGTCTTGAAAAACGTTGAACAAGAGCTCTTTAAATAGAAGAGCTTCAAAAGAGCTCATTAATTGCAAGTTGCCGACTTTATCGTCTAGGCCGATATGGACATCGGCCTGGCCGATCAGTACAAATCAATGAAGATCGGCCAGAGCATAGCCCTGGATGCAAGATTGGACGATTGAAAATTAGCTTGATCGTCCAGGCCGATCTCACGATCGTCCTGGCCGATCAGTTCAAATCAGACGAAAATCGTCCTGACAATAGCCCTGAATATGGGCTGGCCGATATTGATCGTCCTGAAGTAACTTAAGGTTTTTGACTAGATCGGCCTGGCCGATCCTGCGATCGTCCAGGAAGATATGATCGTATCAATCATCCTTAATTACTTCCTTAATTTCCTGAACAATTATGGTATAATTTGTTAATATCGTCCAGGCCGATCCGAGGATCGTCCTGGCCGATAATTTAAAGATATGCTATACCATACTTGTCTATGGCGGCTACTTCTTTCTGTTTTGAGCTTATCGTCCTGGCCGATACACGTATCGTCCAGGACGATCGGTTAACGTTGGCTGCCTTAATCAAGAATCCTTAATTAGACTTTCTGTTTTAAGCTGATCGTCCAGGCCGATCAAAGATATCGTCCTGGCCGATATGAGTAAAAACAGAATTTCTAATTCTCTCAAGTGTGTGTGTGAAGGGTTACAAAGTATCAGTCTTTTTGACTATTACAAGAGGACTCAAAAGGTAAAAAACAAAAGTACAGACTGACTCAACCCTAAACCTACGCATTCCTGAACTTGGCTCCTTTTTTATTGTCCGATCGTTGATTCCTGAAAAGTTAGAAGTAACAAGCTGTCCAAGAAAAGCATTGTTTGTCAATCATCAAAACATAAGCCATGAAAAATAGATTTGCAACAAAAACAAGCATAGTTAGCACATAAGTCCGCTAACTTATTACTATTTCTACCAACACAATTAAAAATGACGAAATTGAAATCTTTAAAAAAAAGAAAGGTCACCCACCTCATTGCTACCTTTCTTCAAAATGCTATAAATAAAATTAATAACATTTTGATTATCACCTTCAATGATCATACCTTTGTAAGCATACATCCAATCTCTAGTGACTTCTTTGATGGAAAGAATAGATAGAAGCTCCAAGTAAGAGATATCCCAATGTGTTAGCTTTTTCCAAAAGCCATTAAAAATCTTCCTCTATGATCCCGAAAAACTCCACCAATTCTTGCCTTGTATGAAGAAAAAAGAGAAGCATCAACATTGACTTTTATCCAATCAGGTGGAGGGGGGGTGCCAAAATTAATTAAACAACCCAACCGGTTGGTTGACATCCCCGATACCTGAGCAACTTCTATTCACATATCTTGACAATGAGGCATAGCTAACTGCATTAGTAGCTAACAACCAAGAGCTTGAACGTTTTCCTTCATGCACAAGTCCATTCCTAGCTCTCCAACAAAGATAAACCAAATTACAATGAAGATTTATCAACCAAAATTCTTTTCTCTGAAGCCACTCAAAACAATTGTGAAGAGAACTGACATTTAGGATATCAAAACCCACTTCTTCAAAATCTGGATTGCTTCATTTAACTTGTCACATTTCGAAATAATGTAACAAGTGTCTTCAACTTGTTCACAACCACAAGGGCACTTTTCATAATCTATCAGCCTTCTATTACAAAGGAATTGATTGGTTGGTATGGCTTTATGAATGATTCTCCACCAAAAGTTCTCCACTTTAGCACTAAGCTTAATTTTCTTGAGCCATTTCCATATAGAAGAATCTTCTTTTTTTTTTTATTCTCTATAGGTTATATTTTTTTTTCTTACCTCTCCTTTAATTAACCGGAGAATTATTATCCTAAAACAGAGCAGTTCTCTACTCTAATTATAGATTGTTTTTAAATTTATTTATGTTCTAAATAAGTTTTGGGTGAGAAAATAACTTAATCCATCCCGAAGTAGCTTTATGTCTCCTCTTGGTTGCTAATATCTTCTTAAGCCACTAGCACCTCCCTCTAACTACCATCAATATTTATTTCTATTTGCTAGAGTGCCTATTTGTAAATTTTAATAAAGATTGTAGAAATGACAATCGTTTCACCTAACAATTGAGACCATTACAACCTTTAGTGCAATGGTTATGACAGTCTTCACCAAACTACAGTTAGTTGTACTCCGTAGTTTTACTCTTTTGTATTTATTATAATATTTTTAATATGTATCATTATTTCATATCAATCATGTCCGAGGATTCATTGAATGTTGAGGAAGAAGAATTTTTTGATGATATATCAAAAGTTTATAAGCATGAGGGGTGACAGAATTTACTCGTATATTAATTATATGACATATGTAATTTATGATTACCTTACATTATATGTTTGTAAGAGTCCTTGCATGACATCACGTCAAACTAGAGAAAAATAAGTGTGCAAATTATTTTATGGTCATCCAAATAGATTTCATAACATGTTCAGAATGTCACAAGTTATTTTTATTGATTTGCTTTCTTTGTTGGAATCATCATATGGGTTACATAGATATCGTAGATAATAAATAGATACTTACAATAACTTTTTAAATTTTGGGACATAATGAGAGTATTAGATTGACATGTGAATGTTTTCAACACTCCACATAGATGATTAGTAGGTTTTTTTATAATGGTCTACATGCATTAATTTGATTATCCATGGAGGTTATTGAACCTGTATAAAAGTGTTTTCATAATATTCAAACACAAATTATGAGTGAAAAATGATATATGTCATACTTCAAATATTGCATTGGTTCTATTGATGGCACACACATGGATGCACTTATACCAGTTGAAGAATAAATTGCTTATATTGGATGCCATCATTCACCAACACAAAATTTGTTGACTGCTTGTGATTTCAACATGTGTTTCACATTTATTTCACCAGATTGGGAGGGCTCGGTGCATGATACACATATACTTCAACATACAATGATGAATCCAAGATATAATTTTTCTGCACCACTCTCAGGTATTCATAATTTATAGAATTAAATTATTATTTTTTATTGAGTCTTTTATACTATATATTAAATAACAAATTTATGAACAATAAAGTTCTACTTAGTTGGTGTTGGTTATCCTATTACAATTTTTATAAGTCTATAAATAAAATCTCACTTTGTCTGTGAGAGGAAACCATCAACAATCATCATTTGAATATGATTCAAATAATTAATTTGGTAGTACGATATCTCAGTACAATATCTGAGAATCTGCAAAAAAATATTCCTAATGAGGTTAGCATATCTTTTCATAAAAAAAAAATATAATAACTCGCAGAATCAGCCATTGCTACAACATTCATATTTAATTAGATTCTAACTTTAGTGCTCGAGTTATTTTTTACATTGTCTAGATTTTACGATGCCAACAATTGCTTTTGGTAATGTGATATCATGTCTTTCATGTACAGTAGAATAATTACCATCTCATTTGTTAGAGTTTAGTTAGTATTTTCTCTTGTCTATTAGTTTGGTATTTTCTCAACCACAAATTTGATTAGTTTATGAGAGAACAAAATACTATTTGGGTGTCACGTGATATGACTTGTTATTTTTTTAGTAGAATAAATATAATTGTTTGAAATCTAAATCATACCATATTATTGTTCTTATGATATTTTTTATAGCATTAATTATTTTTTATTATCTTTTCTTTTGAATTTTCTTTGTAATACTTTATTTAAATTACTCTTAAGCTTCATTCAATAGTAGCACCATCTTTTTTCTTTTAGCCTTTAATTTTAATCTTCTTTTTTTGAATTGGTTTTTGCCAATCTACAAGTTGTGCATTGAAAAAAATCCCTTGATTTGATTTTTTCTTTGACTCTTATCTTGCAACTTATTTGACATTTTTTTTTAGTTAAAACCCATAGAAGGGGCCTACGCGTTGATCAGAAAAAAAAGGTTACAAGGTCCTTAGAAAGGTCCTCCAGCTCACTACGCTCATACGAGCTACAATCAAAAAGAAAATTAAAACCTAAGAGCCGGTGGTCCTTTTTTCTATCATTACAAAAATTGCAAATAATAAAAGTGGGCTGCACGGCAGCAGCACCCAAAAAATGGAAGTTGATGAAAATCACATTCAGCACAGACTTCCTGCAAAAAAGAAAACAAAGAAAAAGAGAGCACAAAAAAATAGTAGAAGATAGAAGCTTACAGTGAATGATAAGAAGCATGTTCGAAATCCAAAATAACCTGCAAAAGTCTCTCCAAAAAAAGAAATGAGAACATCGGTTATACATAATAATACCGTATGAAATAGTCAAAAGCTGAATCACCTCACATTTGATATGAAAAAGATCAAAACATTTAGTAATAATGCCACTATCTAATAAGTAACCAGTACTAGGCACTGTCCACTCAGCAATCATAGCGCACCGGGTGTTAATATAAGTAATGTTCAAAGCCAGATAGGACACGAAATACCAGTTACAGAACAGCCTCAAAAAAGAAATATCCCAGCAACAAAGGATGAGATAAGTCAAACAGGAGTAAAAGAGCCAGAACCTCACACTTAAAATACACTTGCTAAAATGACTGGAGTAAAGGTGCCGCAGATAATTAACCCAGATAGCCTTAATCAGAATAGAATACTTAACCACGGGGCATAAAGAACACAACCAGATACACAAAAGCCATAATATGTTGTAATATCTAGCAAGAGAGCCATAAGTAACCAGATTAATGAAGTAAGGATGCAGAAAATGGGCAGATAACCAACCAGATACAGATAACCAAGGCTTAAAATGGACATCTCTGGAGCAGAAACAGAACATAGCATTTACAAACAAATAAAAGTCAAATCTGTGCACAGCTAGATAAAGGAAAACAGCAAAAAGATGATCCGGCTTACAAACACGAGAGACCGAACAAACATAATACACGAAACAATTTTGATTAACCATATCTGATATAAGGTAAAGCAGTATTATCCAGTAAAATCATACCTTGGAGAAGAGGATGCAAATAATTAATATTTAAATCTTCATAGCAAGGAATATTACAGCCATACTTGGCTAACCAATCAGCACACGAGTTAGCTTCACGAAAAATATGAGATATGTGGTAATGAAATTTGGACAAAGAAAGTTTAAGCTTCCTAATAAGATAAAAATTCTCAGGATTTCCAGGAATAGCTTTTTTAATGATTTGAATAAGAAGAAAAGCATCAATTTCAATCCATATAAAATTAACATCTAAATTACTGCAAACTTGAAGACCCAGAAGCAGCACATGAATTTCAGCCTTGAGGGCATTACTGCAATGAATAGGTGCAGCAAAAGCAGCCAACACATTACCATTATTATCTCTAATAATACCACCAGCACCAGCCCCATTTGGCCCAAGTGAACCATCAGTATTAAGCTTCACATAGGGAGGCTTCGGTTTGATCCATTTAACCATTCTATCAACGCATGTATTAGAAATAGTAGACAAATTAATACCTAACAACTTAGCCAGAAGGGTGCAATTACTGAAATGCTTTCTGTAGATAAGCTTGTAAGAATGCATTTGATTAATCTTATACTTCACATTCAAAACAATAGCCATAGCATCCATACTAATAGCATTATGCTTGGCCTCATTCCGAGATTTCCAAATGAACCAAACAATGAGAATAGGAATAAGATTTAGAATATGACCTTTAGAAACATGAAACCAGTTTTTGCTAACAGACATAAAATCATTATTTATAGCAGAAAAAGGTCTATTAGCAATATTACCAAAATAAGTCCAAACCGTTTGAGCAATGGGACTAGAGATAAAGATGTGATCAATGGTTTCAATATCGGAACAACATTGGCATTTAGAGGAAAGAAGAAAACCTTTCATCTGGAGCCTAACGTCCACCGGTATATAGCCTTTAAGACATCTCCAATATAAAATAGAATACGATAAGGGAAAATTAATATGCCAGATAGACGAGTAAACAATCAATTTTTCCTTTTTAATTCTAAAGGAATTCCAAGCTTCCTTTAAAATAAAGTTACCTGAAGAAGACATAGAGAATAAAATGATATCCTTCTCATGAAGCTGAAGAGGGATCTCTAAAATTGTATCAATAATGCAAGGAGGAATCACCTCATTCAGCTTGTTAACATCCCAACAGCCATTATGCAAAAAGTGAGAAACTTTGATGTTGCTAACAGAGGTAGTGTTAAGTAAAAAATCAATAGAAGAATGACCAATCCAATTATCTTGCAAAAAATAAATATCACCTTTTCCAAGCCCCCATTGAATGCATTTTTCAGCTTCCCATTTAATATTGCAAAGTCTTTTCCACACAAAAGAGTCAGAAACTTCTAGGAGAACAAACAGTAGGATGAATATTATTGCAATATTTGATATTCATAAAACGAGCCCAAAGACTAAAATTAGATCTAAAAGAAAACCAAAGTTTGAAAGAAAAAGCTTTGGACGAATCCATTAAAGACTTGCAGCCAAGACCACCTTCAGAAAGAGTGCCACAATTTTTATCCCAAGAGGACCAATGAATGCCTTTATTATTAAAAGTAGAACCCCAAAAAAACTTGTTAAAAATTCTTTCAAGTTTAGAACAAACAGAAATAGAGGGCAATAAAGTATGAAAAAGATAAACAAGCATAGAGTTTAAGACAGATTTTATCAGAATAAGTCTGCCACCATAAGATAAAAAGTTAGAAGACCAATTATTCATCTTTTTTTCAATCTTAGTAAAAATATTATCAAAAAGAAAACTCCTCTTCTTACCTTTGAAGATAAGAGTACCAAGATAAGTAATGGGTAAAGCTTTAGGAACAAAATCACATAATCTTTGAATGCTATGAATTTTAGTTTGATTGATGGATTTGCTAACAATAAAAGTACTTTTCTCTTTATTAATAGATAACCCACTATGGTTATGAAAGTTAAAAAGGAAATCTAATAAAAGAGAAATGTTGTTAATAGAACCATTGGTGAATAAAATGAAATCATCCGCAAAACTCAAATGAGATATAGGAAAGCCTCTAATAGTGCGAAAGTTTAATCTAGGATTTCTTAAAAATAAATCATTTAACCCTCTAGAAAGATATTCCATAGAAATGATGAAGAGAGCAGGAGACATAGTATCACCATGCCGAATGCCCTTGACGGATTTGAAAAAACCATTATGCTTGCCATTAATAATCACAGAAAAAAAAAAAACAGTTTTCAATACTATTTTTGATAATAGATATAAATGAATTGCCAAACCCGAACATAGAAAGAACTTTGTAAAGGAAATTTCAATTAAGATTATCATAGGCCTTAGAGATATCAAGCTTAAAAATAACATTACCACCTTTACTTTTCACGTTAATGTCATGAGTGATCTCTTGAGCCAACAAAATATTATCAAAAATACTACGGTCTTTAACATAACCAGTTTGATTCAAAGAGATAATTCTGGGTAAGATGTTAAGAAGTCTATTAGCAATGATTTTAGAATTCAACTTATTAAGAAAAGTACATAAGCTAATGGGTCTAAAATCATGCCAGTGATTAGGGCCATCAATTTTAGGAATAAGAACAATATAAGTAGAAGAAAAGAATTTCGGGTAGGGGTTACCAGCAAAGAAATCTTTCACAGCATTAATCACATCCTCTTTAATCGTCTCCCAATTATCTTGAAAGAATTTAGGACTGAAACCGTCAGGTCCCGCAACAGCATTGCTGTAAAGATTCTTGATAACATTTAAAACCTCCTCATCAGAAGGAGTTTGACACAGCAAAACATTATCCTCCTCACAAATAATCTTCGGAATAATGGTAGAGTTAGTTAGAGGAATACAAGTAGCAGAGCTGGTAAAAGTATTCTTAAAATAATCAACACCAGAATTACAAATCGCCTCATCAGAATTAAGAACAGAACCATCAATATCAATAATCTTGTGAATAAAACTTTTAGATTTCTTTTTGTTAGCTAAAGCATGAAAAAATTTAGTGTTTCTATCACCTTCCACAATAAATTTAGCATTGCATTTTTGCTGCGAGTAGCACTCATCTTGACATTGAAGTAAAAGAAGAGATTCTTTAGCTTGATTCAGATTGGACAAATTATCAGAAATAGGATTGGTTTGGAAAAGCTTTTCCATATCCATAACATTAGCTTCAGCCGCTTTAATATTAGAGAATAAATTTTTGAAAACACATTTATTCCACCACCTTAAGCACTGCTTTAATCTAGAAAGTTTAGACCAAAGTCTCACCATGCCAGTAACATTGTTATCAGGATAAACAGGAGCATTCCAATTAGCAGAAAGAATGCTAGAAAAATCATTATGCAACATCCACATATTTTGAAATCTGAAAGATAAAGCATTAAGATGCAAATTTGTTTTAACATTTAAAAGCAATGGAGAGTGGTCAGAAAGAGTTCTGCTAAGATGTTCAACACTAGAGAAAGGAAAATCAGCAATCCAATTATCATTAAAAAGAAATCTATCTAATCTTTGCCAAAGATTAGCTCTATACCACGTAAAAGGACAACCAAAATAACCAATATCATTAAGATTGAAATCACTAATCATAGAGTTGAAATCATCCATGACATTGACATTAGCAGCATTACCACCCAGTCTTTCAGCGGACTTAGAAATGATATTAAAATCACCTCCAATGCACCAAGGGCCGTTAATAATAGAAGCAAATTGTCTAAGCTGGTACCATAGAGGTAAACGATTACTTTTAGTGCAAGCAGCATAAACAAAAGATGCATAACAGTTGATATTGAAAATAGAGATAATACAGTGGCAAACTTGTGGAAAGTCCTCAATAACTTCTAAAGAAATGGTATTATTCCAAAAAATCCAAATTTTATTGGAGCAATTAGCATAGCAATTGGAAAATCCGAGGGATTTAGCAGAAGTATCAATTCTGATATTGTTAATCAATGGCTCAATCAAAACTAGAAGCTGAATGTTGTGAATTCTACACAAATTACGCACACGAAGTTTAGAATCTTTACCACCAATACCTCTAACGTTCCATAAAAGGGCTTTAATCATTGCAAACCTTAGATGAAGTTTGAGTTCTAGTTGATCTGGGAGTGGGGGGTAGACTTTGTTTGGCTTGCTTACCCTTCTTTCTTGAAACCTGTTTAAAGTTCTCCTCAAGCTGACAGTTAGAATTAACATTGGTATCATTTGAAATAACATTAGAAATATCAATAGAAACATTATTGCCGAGATTAGCACTAGGTAGAGGACTACCAGAAATCGGTGGGATGAACTCACCATCTTCATAATCCTTATTAATACCACTATTAGAAATAGGACATTGCTCATCTAAAACCACATTAGCAAGACAGTTATCTAAAGGAACATCATTCTCCATGTCATTGAACATAGAAGCAATAGATATGAAAAGATTAGGCTCCGTTATATCTTCACTATTGTGCACAATGGAGTTAGTAGCCGCAACATCAATATTAACAGTATTATCTAAAACAACATTCTTATCTAACAGATTAGGATTAACAAGAGGTCCAGCAATGCTTAAATTATTTTCCTTGGGATAACCATCATTAATATCAAAATTATGCCCATTGGATTGCGGTTCCACCATATTCTCAATATGCTCGTTAGCAACCTTGCTATTAACAGGGACATAAATTTTTTGAGAATCGGCAGATCCAGGCTTTCCTTTAGACATAACTTTATCTTTTTTGAGTTCAGGATGTAGAATAAAACAGTCCTTTTGAGCGTGACCGTGCATTTTACAATGAGGGCAGAAATAAGGGACATTATCAAACTCAACTTTTTGCATATATCCAAAAGCTTTAGATCCAACCCAGATTTCTTTAGGATGATTTTTTGAAATGTCAATTTCCACAAGTATACGAGCAACAGAAGGTCTAGTACGAGAGGCAGTAGCTTGGTCCGTTTGCAACGGTCTACCAAAAATTAAACCTAACGCATGCAAAACTTGCTGATTAAAAAAATGCAAACGCAAATTCGGGAAGTATATCCAAACAGGAACAATGGGGGATTCCTCTTTAATATCGAAAAAAGGAGTCCATTTCAAAATACGCATTTGACAGTTGTGAATGAAATACGATCTTCTAGCAAAAATACGACTATAATCCAGATCATTTGAGAGTTGAATCGCCACATGCCTCGGATCCAACAAGCCAACAGAGTAAAAACCCGAGAGTTTAAGAGACGAGAAAAACTGACGAATAGCATCAAGGTTAGGTCTGCGAAGACCAAACTTACCAACCAAAGTAAACTTGAAAGGAGAAGCAAGTTTCAGGACTTCTTCATCCGACAATAAAATCGCAGGTACACCATTAAAAGTAGACTGAGTTAGAGATGGAAGATCATCACCTGCAGAAGCTTTTCCAGCAATAACCTCTTTGAAAGAACGAGATCTAGTCGGAGATTTAGGAGAGTCATCAACAAGATTGAAAAAACCTTTATTCAAATGCGTCACCGGCTCAGAAACTCTTCCCCACGAAGAGGAAGAAATATTTCCAGCCATCCAAGCAGCCCAGAAGGGGCCGAAGCAAAGAAAACGAGGCCAAGGCCAAACGATCACACGAAGAAATCACCGAAAACTGAGAAAAATACTGAACGAAACGACGGAGGCGGAAGAAACCCTAAATCGCCAGAGCGGCTAGGGAAAAATGAAGAGAGAGAATAACGACTGGGGTGATTCAACTTATTTGACATAAGAGTATATTTTACTTCTATTATGGATAGTATATCCTGTATATGCATTTAAGTGATTATTAATGTGCTCTTATGTAGATGGTAAAGAGCAAAATGTGATCGAAATTATATCTGTTTTACTCTGTTTTCACGTTTAGGATTGTTAAATTCGAAAGGAGATTGTTATAATAAGTTCTCAATGCTTTTGCAATGAAGTTAATACATTTCATCCAAAATAAGAATAATTGTTGCTTCAAATAATGATTGATGGTGGTTTTATCATGTAGAGAGATTCTAATTTTTTTTCCATCTCTTATGATATTTTTTTATAAATCATATTTTTAAGAACTTTATCTCTCAAATTAATTGTTTTGTCGAAAATTTGATTAGTTTTGCATTTTTTTTTATAATCCTCTTAGTCAATTCTTTCTATGTTATATGACTTATTAGTTTACCAAAAAATAGATTTGATTACATATACTTTTTTTGTGTTTCCTATTTTTTCTAATTGAGATTTGGAAACTCGAAGCTCTATGTGTGTCCCTTCCTGCATTTTTTATGATTTATAGGTTATAATTTTATTAATTAAATATTTTAAAAAAAGTTCATTTTAAAATATAAAGTTAAATTATATCTAAAATATGATTATTTATTTCAGCATTTCAAAATAAAAAAAGTTTAATTATATATACTTAAATTTTATAGATGGGTAATGTTTGAATAGTTGCTATTTGAATGAGTTATATTTGTGCAACTTATGTAGTTTTGATGATTCCAAACATTATTGTTCAGATGTATAGTTATCTCCTAACAATTTTAGAAGATTTGCACTTGCTCTTGTGTGTACTAACATTTCAGGAAAATCAGACTCTAGACTACGAAAACTTCAAATCAAATTCAACATATGATATTTTGTTTATTTGAAGTTTGTCTTTTCTTTGAATTAATTTTGAAAGGGAGTGATTGTAATTGAGTGAATAAAATCTCACACACACAAATTAGGAGAACATGAAATTCTATACTGATCGTACAGGACGATATTTATCGTACTGGACGATCTGTCAGTTATCTCCTATAGAGCACTTGGAACGAATAGGAACTTGCTTTGAAAAATTTTTCTAAGTCCTATTCGTCCAGGACGAATTTTAATATCGTCCCGGACGATGGGTTCTCTGTAAACATTTCGTCCAGACAAATTTTACCATCGTACTGGGCGACCAGTCCTCTGGAAACATTTCGTCCAGACGAAAATAAATATCGTACCGGACGAACAGCTCTCTGGAAAATTTTCGTCCAAACGAAACCAAATTATCGTCCCCGGCGATTGGTCCTCTGGAAAATTTTCGTCCAGACGAAATAAATAATCGTCCAGGACGATCGGCTCTCTGGAAAATTTTCGTCCAGACGAACATATTTTCGTCCAAACGATAAACCGACTTAGGACAGTTTTCAGCAGTTTCTAGAACCGACCTTGTAATAACCGTTCGTACTGGACGAACCTAGTTCGTACAGGACGATCAGCTGTACGAAGTCATTTCGTACACATATACAAATTGGGTCGTTTCAGATCGTTTAAGTAAAATCGTCCAGGACGATCCAGGATCGTACGGAACGATCCACTGCGTACAGAATTGAAAACTTGCAGTTTTTGGGCGGTTTTTTATGTCTTTTGTATAAATACTCCAAATTAGACTGCCACCCAATCTTTTTGTCATTTGATCTTCGTGCCTATTGAGAGAATAGCCAAGGGGAGAGTGGAAGAGAGCATTCAAAGGAGGATTCCTACCATTGGAGCAAGAAGGCTTCACTTGGATTGCTAAGGTAAGAATCTCTACTTGTGAAATTGGATTTCTTCACTCTTTTCTTTCTTCCTTCTAGATTCTTGTGAGAAGATCATTCAAGAAGGTCCGGTTCTCTGCCGACACTTGGAGAGTGTGAAAAGGACGAGGGTTCTCTGCCTACACTAGGAGAGTGTAAAAGGAAGAAGGTTCTCTGCCTACACTTAGAAAGTGTGAACAGCCGTAGGGTTCTCTGCCCACACTAGGAGAGTGTGAAAGGAAGACGGTTCTCTGCCCACACTAGAAGAGTGTGAAAGGACGACGGTTCTTTGCCAGCACTGTGGATTGTGTAAAAGGACGACGGTTCTCTGCCGCACCGGGTAGTTGTGAAAAGAGGGTTTTGTACAGGCTTCTCCGCCTTGCTGTGGGTGCTAAAGGAGAGTCACTTTGTGGTATTAGTGTAATACTCAGAGGGTGCCTCTGAGGAGTGGATGTAGGTCTGGTTATAGACCGAACCACTATAAATCTGGTGTCATTTACTTTATTGCTTTTACGTTTCCGCATTTTAAATTTCAGTTTTAACAACTCTGTGGTTGAAAAACATTTTTCTACAAACTTTAAAAGAAAATTTTATTTCGGTTCAACTTTAATTTTAAGAGGGTTTAAAATTTTTAAAACTACCAATTCACCCCCCTCTTGGTAGCCGTGGGACATTTACTTAGGCTTAACAACCTAATTACTAGACTCAACAAGTGGTATCAGAGCATTGTTTCAAAATCATAAGTTTGAACTACTTTTTGATTAACGTAGATGGCTACATTTGGAAACCGAAACACACCTGAGGGTTACTCTATCACTAGACCTCCACTGTTTGACAATATTCCTTTTGATTTTTGGAAAACACGCATGTCTACTTTCTTACAGTCACTTGATTATCGCATGTAGATGTTAGTCCAGGAAGGTTACACAAAACCAACTAGATTAGTTGATGGAAATAGGGTAGATACACCCTATGCAGATTGGACTATAGAAGAACGTGACTTAGCACAATTAAATGCGAAATGTTTAAATAGTTTCTTTTGTGCTTTAAAATCTGAAGACTACATGCGAGTTTCTACTTGTAAAAGTGGAAAAGACATATGGGATAGACTTTGTATTACTTATGAAGGGACAAATGAGGTTAAGCAATCAAGACTCAATATCTTGTTACATGACTACGAATTATTTTGCATGAAACCTAATGAATCTATATCTGACATGTACACAAGATTCACTCAAATTGTCACCTCTTTGCATGCACTTGGTAGGGAATTAAGTAATGCTGAAATGGTTAATAAGATTCTTCGTTGTTTAACTACTGCATACGATGCTAAAATTACTGCAATTACAGAGTCAAAAGATCTGAACATTTATTCTATTGACAATCTTCTTGGTTCACTCATTGCTTACGAGCAAAGAGTAAGTCAAAGAAAGATTGATGCAGGTGAACCAAGAAAGGACAAGAATATTGCACTAAATGTGGAAGAGTCAGAAAGTGAACACTCACAACCTGAGGATGAAGATGATATAGCACTGATGACTAGACAATTCAAAAGCTTTTTAAAGAGGAAGCAGAAGAGACGCCAGCAATGGAATAGAGGTAAGTATAACAGAAATGGCAAGGTTTTTAATGAAGTAATTTGTTATGAATGCAGGAAACCAGGTCATATAAAGACTGATTGTCCAAAACTCAAAGCCGCTCCTAGCAAGGAGAAGGTAGAGGAGAAACCAATGGTAAAGAAGGGCAAGAAGAAATTTCAAAAGGCTTTTTGGGCGGACTCAGCTTCAGACTCATCTGAGACTGAAAAAGAAGAAGAAGTCACCAACCTTTGCTTGATGGCAGATAAAGCTGAACAATCAGATCAAGAAGAGGTATGTGATTTAACCTATAATGAATTGTTTGAAGTTTCTGAACACATGCATGATGCATATAGGAAAACGAAAAAGATGCATGCTAGTTTAGTTTTAGAATTGGAAGAGCTTAATAAGGAACACAGAATCCTTAGGAAAGATCATGCTTTAATTGATAGCAACCACATGAAACTACTTGATGAATATGATGACTTGAATAAAAATTTTGAGAATTTAAAATCATCCTATGCTGAACTTGAAAAAGAATTTGAGAAATTTAAGGATGAATCTGAGCACAAGACATATAGAGTCAATTATACAAATCGAATCTTGGAGGAAATGAATTCATTTTACAAACTTACTATAAGTGCTCTCGAGGATAATAGGAACCCCCCTAAACATGAAGATTTTACAAATCCTAAGTATTATCCTAAATTCATGAAATCCCTTAGAAGACAATCATATGAGAGAAAACATAGGAATATTTTTCCTAATGTTAAATGTAACAATTGTGGATTTTTGGGACATATATCTCACACCTGCACTTTAAAGATGAAACCTAATTTGGTGTGGAGAACTAAGATGCATAAACCTAGACATATCACACATGCATCTGATTATAAATTTCATAAAGGTGAACCCAAACTAGTTTGGGTTCCCAGGTCTAACATTTGAGAATTTTGTAGGAATACTCTCACACAAGACCTCGTGAGAGTATATGGTACCTGGACAGCGGATGTTCTAAGCACATGACTGGAGATACTGCTAAATTCATAACGCTGGAAGCCAGAAGTGGAGGCAAGGTTACACTTGGAGATAATACCACAAAGAAAGTGGTTGGATCAGGTATGATTGGAAATTTGAAAAACTTTTTCATAAATAATGTTTTATTAGTTGAAGGCTTGAAACATAATTTGCTTAGCATAAGTCAGCTATGTGATAAGGGCTATAATGTAAAATTTTTACCTACTAGCTGCATAATTAGCCTAAATGGGAAAATTGTTTTAAATGGAAAAAGGGTGAATAATGTCTACATGCTAGATTTAAATTGTATTCAATCTCCTACTGCTTTTTGTTTGAAAACTGTTTCTGATGAATCATGGCTTTGGCATAGGAGACTTTGTCATTCTAGTATGAAAAATCTTAGAAAATTTACCCAAAAGAATTTGGTTAGAGGAATACCTAAACTAGACTTTACTAAGGACCATCTGTGTGATGCATGTCAATTAGGAAAACAAGTGAAGTCCTCTTTTAAGTCCATTAAAGATCTTAGGACCAGTAAACCTTTAGAAATTCTACACATGGATCTTTTTGGACCAGTAAGCACTGTTAGTCTAGGAGGAAAGGTATATGGATTTGTTATAGTAGATGATTTTTCAAGATTCACCTGGGTTAAATTTCTTTTTCAGAAGAGTTGAATCAATTTGTAAGAAATAAAGTTTGGGAACTAACTACAAGGCCAAAAGATCAAAGTGTTGTTGGAACCAAGTGGGTGTTCAAAAATAAAATGAATGTCTCAGGAGTAGTCATTAGAAATAAGGCTAGATTAGTAGCTAAGGGGTATAATCAAATTGAAGGAATTGATTTTGAGGAAACTTTTGCCCCTGTAGCTAGACTTGAAGCAATTAGGGTTTTACTAGCCTTTGCCTGTTTTAAAGGTTTTAAATTGTTTCAAATGGATGTCAAAAGTGCCTTTTTAAATGGAGTAATTGAAGAAGATGTTTTTGTAGAACAACCTCCAGGTTTTGAAATTTCTAAATTTCCAAATCATGTTTTCAAATTAAAAAAGGCATTATATGGATTGAAACAGGCACCTAGGGCTTGGTATGAGAGGTTAAGCACCTTCCTACTTGAAAGATCTTTTGAAAAAGGAAGTGTGGATACAACTCTCTTTTTAAGGAAAATTGGAAAGGATATACTTATTGTTCAAATTTATGTGGATGACATCATCTTTGGATCTTCAAATAAACATCTTTGTGATGATTTTTCTAAAACAATGAGTAGTGAATTTGAAATGAGTCTAATGGGAGATTTAAATTACTTCCTAGGATTTAGCATTAAGCAACTTGAGGAAGGTACTTTTCTTAGTCAAACCAAATATATTAAGGACATCCTCAAAAAATATGAAATGGACAATGCTAAACCTGTTAGTACACCAATGAGTTCTTCAGTTCAGTTGGATAAAGACCTTAAGGGAAAATCTGTTGATCAAAAGAAATTTAGAGGGATAATTGGATCTTTACTTTACTTGACTGCTAGCCGACCAGATATAATGTTTAGTGTTTGCCTATGTGCTAGATTTCAATCAGATCCAAAAGAATCACATTTGACAGCAGTGAAAAGGATTTTAAGATATCTACTAGGAACTCAAAACTTAGGAATTTGGTATCCTAAGTTTAGCTCTTCATTTGAAATTATTGGTTACTCAGATTCTGACTTTGCAGGCTGTAGAGTGGATAGAAAAAGCACTTCTGGAACATGTCAATTCATTGGAAATTCATTAGTTTCATGGTCTAGTAGAAAACAAAATTCAGTGGCACTATCTACTGCAGAAGCAGAATACATTGCATTAGGAAGTTGTGTGGCACAAGTACTTTGGTTAAAACAACAGTTGATTGACTTAGGATTAACTATAGGCACTATTTCAATTTATTGTGACAATACTAGTGCAATTTGCATTTCCAAAAATCCTATTCAACATTCTAGAACCAAACACATTGATATAAGGCATCATTTCATAAGGGATCATGTATCCAAAGGAGAAATTGAACTCATACATGTTTCAACTGAAAATCAACTTGCAGACATTTTTACAAAACCTTTAGCCTTTGATACCTTCAGTACTTTAAGAACAAGGCTTGGTGTTATTGATTTGAATGCTTAACCAAAATGTCTTTGCAACATTGATACTTGTTGTGTTTTGTTTTTGTAATTTTGTGAATTTTGTGTGTTTTTGTATGAATTGCTTTTGGATTTATGATTTTTGTCTTATGTTTTCTGTGTTGTTGTTTGTTTTTGTTGATTTTGTTAAATTAAAAAATTTAAAATCAAAATTTTTTTTTTTGGATCGTCTGTACGATCTGTGATCGTCCAGTACGAATTTTTCTTTTTCTCAAACGTCGGGACGATTGAATGCAGCGGTTGAGTGGATAAGACAGTTTTTAATACGAACTTCGTCTGTACGAAATTTTTTTTTCGTATGTACGAACATGTGTCGATTCATTGTAGGGGACGGTTTTCAAGAGTCATTAAAACGAAACGGTTTTCGATCGTCTGTACGAAATTTTTTCGTATGTACGATCGGTCAAGTCAAAAAGCCTGTACGAAGGGACGCATCGTAAGTTGTGTTGAATACGAAAAGCCGTTACATTTTGGACGAATTAGATCGTCTGTACGAAAGTACTTCGTCCAGACGAACGATAATTTTTTGTCCAGGACGAATAGTTTCGTCCAGGACGAACGTATCGTTTTTCTTTAAATATGAAGGCTTTCAAACTTGAAAATCACACTTTCAAAACATCTTTTTCAATCCCTATCTACATCAACTCAACTATGGCCTCCTCTAACAAAAGACAAAAAGTTTTGGTGAAGAAACTTAACCGGAATGCCCCAGATAACTTCCTTTCCAAAGCAAATGAGGAATCTTTTCCTCGTTTTGCATCTGCAAAAATCACTCCGTCTCGCATTCTTATCCAAACGGAGTTGAAATTTCAGGTATTACACCTCTTCGCCTCAACCCAATTTCATTTCATTCTTTCTCTTGTCCACCTCTACAATAAGCAAACCTACCATTACTTCCTAGCCAACATGAGTTTCAATTCTGACCACTCTATCATTAGTTCTTTTATTTTTAAGAAAAAAGTTGAGATCACCAAGCACGACCTTGGTGCATTTTTAAACTTAAGAACTGAAGGATATAGAGCACACACCCTAGCATAAGATAACCTATTGATGAAGCCCAACTCATCCTAGATCATATCTATGGGCTTTCAGAAATAGGACATCCTGATCAGAAGAGGAAGAAGAACATTTCTTTAGGGCACTTGATTACTTATGTTTTGGAGAAGAAGTACAATATAGTCCATCCTGATGAGGAATATGAAGAGCCAGTTTACTACAACGATGCATCATTCAGACTGCTCTTCAAGGAGGAAAAAGAAAAAGAAAAAGCACATGGCAGTGCTTCAGAAGAAGAAGAAGAAGGAGTGCAAGCTTCTGCTTCTCAATCAGATTACCAGAATCTGATTGAGAGATTTGATAGACTAGAGACTCACATTGATCAAAGGTTTGATCAATTTGATGCTCATCTTACGCAGCAGCAACATGACATTGGTAACATTAGAGATGAAGTTCATGAAATAAATACCAATGTAATGTTGATGGCCTCCTACTTCAACCTCTTTGGCGGCATTCCTCCTCCTCCTCCTCCAGAACAGTAGAAGTTTTTTTTTATGTGTGTCTGTTGTATTTTTTTTGTTGTTGTTATGTTTTTGTTTAAGTTTAAATGTTTTTATGTAATTTTTTTTTAATCAATGAAAGTTTGTTTGTCTTAGATTTGTTTTGAAATGTGGCTAATCTTTATGAATTTCATTAATATTGTTTTTAATCTACATTGTGCTCAAATTCGATTGTAATGTGAGATTATCTATATTAGAAAATCTAGACTTTCTAAATTTATAATTTGTTTATAACTTGTTGTATTTAGAATTTTTAAATTCATGTCTATTCATTTAGACTACATAAAATTTAATATTGTTATTGCAATTTTGATGTTATCTTATTTTGTATTTCTATGCTCAAATGATATTTATGCACCTAGAAATATTTGAAATGTTAGATTATAGATTTTGGAAAGAATTGGTAAAATTATTCTTGAAAATTGTACAAATGTACAAAAATAAAAAGGGATTCGCAAAAATTTGCAAAGTGAAAAAGAGGCACAAAATAAGCCCAACCAAAGACAAATGCACAAAAATATGCTCCAAAACTTTGAAAAGATGTGCAAAGCACCACATAAGGTAATTCTCTTCTTTCCAAATTCGTTTAATCTCTTAATTCAAGTTGATCTAATGTTCATTTATATTCTATTGAACCTTGAAATATAGAATTTTTTTTACATCTCACTTGTAATGATTTTCAATAATCAAAATGTCTAAATTGAATCATGTCTTTAATAAATTCTTCTTACTTACAATGTTATATCATTTCATAAATTTTATGAATTTCTATGATTGACCTAATATCTTTAGTTTAAAATTGCATACCCTATGTCAAATCACAATTTAGATTAAATTTTAACAATGAATTTCATATTATTATTTACATTTCTTGTCTTTTTCTTCTTCACTTTTTGTTGCTGTCAAAAAGGGGGAGAAATTATTATGTTTGTGTTTGTGTTTTTGTGGTTTGAATTTTCTGTGTTAAAAATTTTTGAAAAACAAAAATTTTTTTTGTTCTTTAATGCCTCCTTATTTTAATGTACTCATAAATTCAGGGGGAGTTTAGGAGATAAGAGATATTGTTTTAACTTGAAATCATACTAATAATAATTGTTTTGCCATCATCAAAAAGGGGGAGATTGTTTGAATAGTTGCTATTTGAATGAGTTATATTTGTGCAACTTATGTAGTTTTGATGATTCCAAACATTATTGTTCAGATGTATAGTTATCTCCTAATAATTTTAGAAGATTTGCACTTGCTCTTGTGTGTACTAACATTTCAGGAAAATCAGACTCCAGACTACGAAAACTTCAAATCAAATTCAACATATGATATTTTGTTTATTTGAAGTTTGTCTTTTCTTTGAATTAATTTTGAAAGGGAGTGATTGTAATTGAGTGAATAAAATCTCACACACACAAATTAGGAGAACATGAAATTCTATACTGATCGTACAGGACGATATTTATCGTACTGGACGATCTGTCAGTTATCTCCTATAGAGCACTTGGAACGAATAGGAACTTGCTTTGAAAAATTCTTCTAAGTCCTATTCGTCCAGGACGAATTTTAATATCGTCCCGGACGATGGGTTCTCTGTAAACATTTCGTCCAGACGAATTTTACCATCGTACTGGGCGACCAGTCCTCTGGAAACATTTCGTCCAGACGAAAATAAATATCGTACCGGACGAACAGCTCTCTGGAAAATTTTCGTCCAGACAAAACCAAATTATCGTCCCCGGCGATTGGTCCTCTGGAAAATTTTCGTCCAGACGAAATAAATAATCGTCCAGGACGATCGGCTCTCTGGAAAATTTTCGTCCAGACGAACATATTTTCGTCCAAACGATAAACCGACTTAGGACAGTTTTCAGCAGTTTCTAGAACCGACCTTGTAATAACCGTTCGTACTGGACGAACCTAGTTCGTACAGGACGATCAGTTGTACGAAGTCATTTCGTACACATATACAAATTGGGTCGTTTCAGATCATTTAAGTAAAATCGTCCAGGACGATCCAGGATCGTACGGAACGATCCACTGCGTACAGAATTGAAAACTTGCAGTTTTTGGGCGGTTTTTTATGTCTTTTGTATAAATACTCCAAATTAGACTGCCACCCAATCTTTTTGTCATTTGATCTTCGTGCCTATTAAGAGAATAGCCAAGGGGAGAGTGGAAGAGAGCATTCAAAGGAGGATTCCTACCATTGGAGCAAGAAGGCTTCACTTGGATTGCTAATGTAAGAATCTCTACTTGTGAAATTGGATTTCTTCACTCTTTTCTTTCTTCCTTCTAGATTCTTGTGAGAAGATCATTCAAGAAGGTCCGGTTCTCTGCCGACACTTGGAGAGTGTGAAAAGGACGAGGGTTCTCTGCCTACACTAGGAGAGTGTAAAAGGAAGAAGGTTCTCTGCCTACACTTGGAAAGTGTGAACAGCCGTAGGGTTCTCTGCCCACACTAGGAGAGTGTGAAAGGAAGACGGTTCTCTGCCCACACTAGGAGAGTGTGAAAGGACGACGGTTCTCTGCCAGCACTGTGGATTGTGTAAAAGGACGACGGTTCTCTGCCGCACCGGGTAGTGGTGAAAAGAGGGTTTTGTACAGGCTTCTCCGCCTTGCTGTGGGTGCTAAAGGAGAGTCACTTTGTGGTATTAGTGCAATACTCAGAGGGTGCCTCTGAGGAGTGGATGTAGGTCTGGTTATAGACCGAACCACTATAAATCTGGTGTCATTTACTTTATTGCTTTTACGTTTCCGCATTTTAAATTTCAGTTTTAACAACTCTGTGGTTGAAAAATATTTTTCTACAAACTTTAAAAGAAAATTTTATTTCGGTTCAACTTTAATTTTAAGAGGGTTTAAAATTTTTAAAACTACCAATTCACCCCCCTCTTGGTAGCCGTGGGACATTTACTTAGGCTTAACAACCTAATTACTAGACTCAACAGGTAATTTAGTCTTTTATAATAAAATCATTAAAGTTGAAATCCTAAACAAATAATTTAAATCTACTATCAAGTATTAATAACCACTTAAAAAAGATTATTCAAACAACATATAATTATTGAAACTCTATTTTAATAAACTTCTTTTTCTCAACCTCCTTTCTTTCTGAAACTCCTTTTTCCGAAAGCAAAAACCAAACCAAGGCTTTGTTTGGTTTGATTTTTGTTTAGTTTGCTCTTTTGCTTATGAAAAAAAGAGTTTCAGAAAAAGAGGTTGAGAAAAAGAAGTTTACTAAAATGAAATTTCAATAATTATATGTTGTTTGAGTAATATTTTTTTAAGTGTTTATTAATGATTTTATTATAAAAGACTAAATTATTCATCTATAAAGTTTAAGTATATATAATTATTTTTTTTTTCAAGTGTTAAAATAAGAAATCAGATTTTATATATAATTTAACTTTATATTTTATTATGAACTTCTTTAAAATATTTAAATAATAAAAATTGTAACGTATAAGCCATGAAAAATGGAGGAAGGGACACACATAGAGCTTTGAGATTCCAGACTCAATTAGAAAGAATAGGAAACACATAAAAGTATATGTAATCAAAACTATTTTATTGTAAACTAATAAGACCTGTAACTCAGAAAGAATTAACTAAGAGGATTATAAAAAAAAAAAAAAAAAAAACTAATCAAAATTTCAATAAACTTTTAATTTTTGGAGATAAAGTTCTTAAAAATATGATTTATCAAAAAAAAAAAAAAAACATAAAACATAGATGAAAAATTAGAATCTCTCTACATGATATAATCACTAACAATCATTATTTAAAGCAATAATTATTCATTCATTGGATAAAAGATGTTAAAGCATTGGGAACTTATTATAACAATCTCTTTTCAGATTTAACAAGCCTGAATGTGAAAATGAAGTAAAACAGATAAAGTTTCGATCACATTTTGCTCTCTACCATCTACATAAGAGCACATTATTAATCACTTGACTGCATATACAGGATATATTATCCATAATAGATGTTAAATATACACTTATGTTAAACAAATTGTAAGATAAGAAGCAAAGAAAAAACACAATTAAGGAATTCTTTAAGATATTGCACTTTAATATTAAACTTCCAAATTAATTATTTGAATCATATTCAAATAATGATTATTGGTGGTTTTTTTCTCATGGACAAAGTGAGATTTTATATATAAACTTCTAAAAGTTGCAATATCTTAAAGTTTTATTAAATTGGTAATGATAATAAAACACGATTGTGTAGCATCCAAAAAATTCAAAACACACCAAAAAATCTCTTAAAAAAACAATAATTCTAAACCATGTAACTTAAAAAAACAAAAAATAATAACAAAATGTTCAAAATTTGCTTGAAATTATGAAATACATATAAAAGTACTATGAGTATTTTGCTTGTCATACTTATTAACGCATATTTTGTAATAACTTTCCTAAATTAATCATTTAACTAACATGTTATCATCTCTTTCACTTTACCATATCTTTAAGCTGAAAATCATTCTCAGGTTGATGATTGAATTGGATTCCTGTTACAAAATATAAACAATTCTTTTAGATTTTTTTGTCATATTGTTTGCAAAATAATATTAAAAAAATAATTTTTCATATTCATTATACTTATTATAAATGTATTGTACAAATGCAATTTTATCTCTCAGTTCAATCATTTCATTCACCCCATTTCCATCACCAAATACTAATTTGACATCTTACCCATTAATTTGTTCAACTTTCTCTCTCATACTATATATGCATATGCCTCTAGATGAATAAAATTTTCATCAACATCACAGTATAAAAAGTCTCGATCAATCCATGGTATATGTCGATAAATATCATTATATAATTTCAAGGTACCAACAATAATAAGGTGCTTATTCTTAGAGCTATAATTATGCATATCTCTTAATATGTTTCATTTTTTTCATACGCCAAATGCCCGTTCAATGACACTTCTTAGTGAGGAAAGTCTATTATTAAAAAGCTCCTCATGTCCACTTATCGTTCTACTACCTCTTCTAAAATCAGGTATGTGATATCTTATCCCCAAGTAGGGCTTCAAATATCTCCTTTGTAGAGGGTAATAAGCATCAACTAAGTAGAACTTTCATGTTCACAAATTTTTTATTTAATATATAATATAAAAGTATTCATAAAAATAATAATTTAATTCTATGTATTATGAATACCTAAGGGTGGTGCAGGGAAATTATATATTGGATTAAACACCGCATGTTGAAATATACGTGCATCATGAGTCGAGCCCTCCCAACTTGGTGAAACAAATGTAAAACATATATTAAAATAACACGCAGCATCACATTTTATGTTGGTGAATGATGGCATATAATATAAGCAATATATTCTTCAATTTGTATGTGTGCATTAATGTGTGTGCCATCAATAACACCAATACAATCTTTCAAGTATGACATCGTTTGTCATTCATAATTTGTGTTAGAATATTATGAAAACACTTATCTACATGTGCAATAATCTCCATAGATAACCAAATAAATGCTTGTAGACCATTATAAAAAATATACTAATAGCCTCTATGGAGTGCAGAAAATGTTCACATGTCGATCTAATACTCTCATTATGTCTGAAAATGTATTAAGTTATTGTAGGTATCTCTCTACTAGTAGTTCTGCGAGATCACATGTAACTGATACAATGATTCCAGCAAAGAAAGTAAATAAAAATAACTTGTGACAGTTTGAACATGTTATGAAATCTATTTTGATGACCATACAATAATTCACACACCCATTTATCCCCAATTTGACCTGATATCATGCAAGGACTTGTAAAAACATAAAATGCAAAGTAATCATGAATTACATATGTCATTGTAAGTAATATACGAGTAAATTCTGCCACCCCTTCATGCTTATGAACTTTTGTTATATCATCAAGAACTTCTTCTTCCATAATATTCAATGAATCATTTAACGTGATTGATCTGAAATAGTATAAATGATACATATTAGAAAATATTTTAATAAACGCAAAGGAGTAAAACTACGGAGTACAACTTACTGCAGTTTGGTGAAGACTCTCACAATTGCACCAAGGGCTATGAAGGTCTCAATTGTTAGGTGAACTGATTGTCATTCTATAATCTCTATTAAAATTAACAAAAGGGTACTCTTTAATAAATATAAAAAAATAACGATGATAGTTAGAGAGAGGCGCCAGTGGTTCAAGAAGATAATGGCCACCAAGGGGAGACATAAAGTTACTTCGGGATGGATTAAGTTATTGTCTCGCCGAAAATTGATTCAGAACAAAAAATAATTAAAACCTTTATGTATTGAGAGTAGAGAACTTCTCTATTTTAAGAGAACGATGCCCTCGGTAAATTAAAGGAGGGGTAAGAAGCAAAACAAAACCTGTAGAGAAGCATGGAGAGTGAACTTTAATTGATGTGGGATAAGCATGGATAACCTCAGATAGTTATCCATATGAGTGTTATTATAAAGCCATTGTCATACTTTTGATGCTAGTGACATCATTTTTTATTACATGCATAACTTGTTAATTATGTATCTGAGTTTTTTTTAGTAAGCAAATCAAATTATAGAGACAAGTAGTTCACACATATACTTTATCAGCTTCATCTAACAGTTTTTTAAGATTAAGTTAATCAAATATTTGAGATAATTAGTTCACATAGATCACTTTATCAGCTCTATGTAATAGTTATTCCCAAGGGGTCTTTAAAGATATTTGTCAGGGACTTTTACTAAGTGTGATAATAGTTTGGGTGAGTTTACATAAATCCTTTATATTGCATCATCTCCCATAACCACCTGGGAACTAAGTGGATGTTACTTTCTAATGTGGATGCAAATGCTTATGTTTGTAGACAATGTTTCAGTCTTGTCACCCCATTTTGTATTTATATAGTGTATTCGTTGCTTAGGAAGTTGTTTACTAAGTGGCTAAGGCTCTTTTCTTAGATCAATCAATTCTCAAGTGTAAGAATTCAGTTTTATGGTGATCAATCAATTCTCAAGTGTTGTGTAAAATGTGATGTCATATTCATCAAAATATTTTTTGTTGTTTTATAGTTTGGTTTCTTTAATTTCTAAAAAGATTTTTCTGGTGTTTTATAGTCTAGTTCGTTAAATATCTAAAATAAATAAATAGTATAGTCGTAGTAACAATTATTTATACCAATATAATGTAACACATGGAATTTTGACAGCCAACATAATATTAATGAATAAGTTACAACCTAATGAAGTACATGAAAAATCAGAAAAGCAAGCTAACAAAATTATATACAGAACAATGTTAAAAAATAAGTTTCAACCTAAACAAACACAATACACATATTAGTTATACATAAACTAGATACATGAACATTAACTAGAAAAACATTACATCTCCTTAGAAGGGTTGTTAACAACAATTTCTATCAAATCTCCTTTGAAGCCACCATAATCTTTTTTCAATAGGTACTCCCATGAATATCTCCCTATTATTTTTTTATTTGAAGTATTCTATGGTAAAGTCATACGACTCAAAATCATCAAATATATTAATAAATTTAGATATATCTTCTAAAACCTCTAGGATAGTAAATGTTCTGCGATTGTTATTTGATGTACTTATGGAAGAACTTATAGATTTTGTATCATCCACGAGATTCTCAACATAATTTATAAATATTTCTCTAGTCCCCAACTTAGGAGTTCTAACTCTTTTCCTTCTATGAAAGAATATGGCACATTGTTGTGTTCTTTGTAAATCAAAGTTTCTTGTAGGCTCATTTTTAGGAACATGTGAAAGATTTATTTATTCATCTTGAGTATAATCTTCTTCAGATGAGATTATGTGATCTTCATTTAGTACTGGGGGAAATACACCAGAATTAGGAATCCAAATATTCTCCCCAATTGCAATAATATGACGGAACATAATATCAAACTTCTCTTTCAACTTTGGTGGTATTCCATTGTATCAAAACTTTTTTGCATTTTGCATAACCTAAAGTACATCAAATGATTAATTACGAATCATGTGTTATATTACGTATAAGTTAGTTTGAATTTAGAATAGAAAATGAATGATTTCAAATTTGAGAGGTACCTAATATTTTTCATTTCACTAATCATTAGAAGCATCAACTATTTTTTATTGGATTACAAACCAATTCCAATTTCGCCTCGTAACAAATCTTTCCATATCTTCTGGCCCTTTAATTAGTCCCACTTATTTTTAGGTTGGGTTTGGTCGTAAGTTCTTCATGAGCATTCATTGAAATGTTTAATTAGGTTTTTCCATCCTTCCTTAGTAAAATGTGTAGTTGGTCTATTTCCCGGTTATATTTCTCTTATACAGATATCGCAATAAATTAAAATAGTATCTATGTCCAAAGTTGCAGGTGCATATCCTTCTTATTGGTTTCAAATGTTATGCTATAAAAAGGATAAGGAGGATTTGCTTGGTTCTAACAATGGGGTCGGGTCTGTTTCTAGACCCGTGCATTTGATTTTGGGTGCAGGGGATCAATCGGTTCATTTGAAGAATATGGAAGTAAATCATAAATTTAATGATATTAACTCTAGTGGGCTTAATCTGAATAATTTTTCTTTAGATCCGTTGGTCAATGACAATGATAATATCCTTAATGTTTCTTCTTCTCATCCTATTGCTAATTGTAATCCTGAATTTCAGGGGGAGGCCGAATGTTCTAGCAAAAATTCGGATATCCTGAGGCTTGAGAAATGGCATGACGCCATCCCTGTTAATAGTTCTGATAACCTTGAGGTGGTCTTGGACCTGGGTGATGTGGAAATTGGCAAAGGTATTGAATTGCCTATGTTAAATGATACAGAAAAGGCTAAGGTTGACTCTTCTGTGAAGGATTTGGATGATCTCTCTAATGCTAATGAAAATGCTTCGAAGCATTGGGGGAAAAATACTTCTACTATTGAGGATGGAGTTCTTTACATGGAAGGTATGTTGCCTCCTAAAGAGGCTTCTGGTAAGATGAATAACGTAAAGTTTCCTTTGTCTAATCATTATCATGGTGAAGCATTCACTGACACTGAAGTTGAAATTACTGCTAAATGTTATGCTAGAGAAGATCATGATTTGAGTTTTTCTAAGGGTCGTTGTAAGAAAGGTAAGAAACCTAGGAATGTCATTTTACAATCGCCTAGAACTACTCGTTCACATACTTCCCACTAATTTCTGTATTTATGCTGAATGCTATTATCTAGAATGTGAGGGGCATTGGTTGTCCTTCATCGAAATTTAGGGTTAAAAATTTGTGTCGTATTCATAAAATTTCTGTTCTTGTTTTACTGGAACCCTTTATTTCTATGGATAAATTGTCTGCCACTGCGAAGTTTCTGGGTTTTAAACATGCTTTTGGTAATATTTCTAATATAATCTGAATTTTTTGGAATGAGTTTATTAGACTAGATATTATTGGGGATTTCCCTCAGGTGGTTCATTGTAATGTTAAATGTTCTCTTTTTCAATGTGGTGCTTCTTTTGTGTATGCTGCTTCCTCTCATTATTCTAGACGCATTTTGTGGGAACAAATTTTCTAATTTTCATAATGTTTGTTCCTTACCTTGTTTAGTTGGTGGTGATTTTAATACTATTTCTAATCCTGATGAGAGATTAGGTGGTTCGAGGCCTAATTTTCAATCTATGGATGATTTCAATGATATGATTATGTCTTGCAATCTTATTGATATTGGTTATTCTGGTAATAAATTTACTTGGCATCGTGGTTATTTGTGGCAACGTTTAGATAGAGTTCTTTTTAATAATGCTTGGATTAGTGCATTTAATTCTACGAAAATTGAGCATCTTAGTCGTACCCTTTCTGATCATTCTTCGCTTCTTATTAATATTCAAATTAAGTCCATGGGTGGTTCTGCTCAGTTTAGATTTCAGAATATGTGGCTTACTCATAACAATTTTCTTGAAGTTGTTAGTAATAATTGGTTGGCTCCTCTTCACCCGGATGATGGGATTTCTGCTATGAATAGGCTTTGGCTTAAATTGAAAAGGCTTAAAATGGTTTTAAATTGGTGGAATCACAACGTTTTTAAAAATCTTTTCATAATATTTTATTGGCTGAAGAGAGGGTTAATTCTTTAGAGGAGTGCTGTCAGGCTAATCCTTCGGTGGCTAATCTGGCTCTTCTTATGGAGGCCAAAGGGGATCTTGGTATGCTTCAAACTCATGAAGAGATTTTTTGGAAGCAAAAAGCGGCTTCCAAGAATTTAATGGAGGGTGATAAGAATACTAAATATTTTCATGCTTTAGTTAATAAAAAATGTGCCATTAACGGTATTCATAAAATTACTAAGGACGATGGTTCTATTTCTGTTGATCATGAGGAGATTGCTTCCCTGGCTGTTAATTTTTTCCATAAGCATCTTAATAAGAATTTTAGCCCGTCTACTGTGTTTAATCATGCTTTTATTCCTAAGTTGGTGTCTAATGTTGATAATGCGGTTTTAACTGCTCTTCCCCTTATGGATGAGATTAAAGATACTTTATTTAACATGAATGGTGATTCTGTTGCTGGGTCTGATGGTTTTACTACTAAATTTTTTCAACATTCCTGGAATATTATTGCGGAGGATGTTTATGTTGCTGTGCTTGATTTTTTTAAGGGGTCTCCTATTCCGAACTTTTTCTCTTCTACTTCCGTGGTTTTGATTCCTAAGACTAATGAGGTGAACTCTTGGAATGACTTTAGACCTATTAGTTTGTGTTCTGTGTTTTATAAACTTGTTTCTAAAATTTTGATGAATCGTCTCTCGTTGATTTTACCTAATATTATCTCTCCTAATCAGATGGGCTTTGTGAAAAGTCGTGCTATTACGGATAACATCCTGCTGGCACAGGAATTTTGTCAAGATCTTGATTTGAAGGTTAGGGGGGTAATATGATTATGAAGCTTGACATTGCTAAGGCTTACGATAATATTAATTGAAATTTTATTTATAGTATGTTGAACATGTTTGGTTTTGATGATCACTTTATTTCTTTAATTAAAGTTTGCATTGAAAATCCTCATTTTTCTATCATTGTTAATGGTAAGAGTCATGGGTATTTTAAAGCTTCTCATGGGCTTCTGCAAGGTGATCCTATCTCCCCAGCCCTCTTTATTATTGCTGCTGAGTTCTTATCTAGGGGGCTATCTGACCTCTTTAGTAACAACCCTAATCTGTATTTTAAAATTTTGGGTGGGTTCAATATTTCTCATTTGTGTTTCGCTGATGACTTCATTGTGTTCGCTAATGCTTCTACCAATAATATTAAGAAGATTCTGTGTTTTTTTAAGAGCTTTAAAGAGGTCAGTGGACTTGTTTTTAATAAGCAGAAAAGTTGTTTTGCTACGGCTAAGTCGATTAACCCGAATAGGATTTTGGCTATTAAGAACCTTACCGGTTTTTCCCAGGTCTCTTTTCCTTTAAAATATTTGGGGATTCCTCTCTATAAGGGTAGGAAGAAGGCTTTACTGTTTGATGGTTTGGTTTCCTCTGTTATGAATAAGCTTGCCTCTTGGTACCCTAATTTTCTGAGTTTTGGGGGTCGGCTTGTTCTTATCAAAAATGTGTTGATTTCGTTGCCTGTTTACTGTTTTCAAACTTTATTTCCTCCTATATTTATTTGTTTGAGACTGGAAAGGATTTTTAATAAATTATTTTGGAGAGGTAATGTGCAGAACTCTAAAATTCACTGGACCTCGTGGGTTAATTGTTGTGGGTCCCTTCAGGAAGGTGCTCTTGGCTGTAAATCTATGGCTGATATGGTCAATGCTTTTTCCTTTAAGCTTTGGTTCAACTTTAGGAACAATGTTAGTTTTTGGGCCAAGTTTATGCATGCTAAATATTGTGGGGGGTGTCATCCCTCTATGTGTTCTTTTTCTAAAGGGCAGTCTAAAACTTGGCATCGTCTTTGTAATATTAAATGGAGGGTGGAGCCTTTTTTTGGTGTGGGGTATTGGTCATGGTGATATCCTTTTTTGGCAAGATAGTTGGGTGAATGGTGTTTCTTTGGATTCTTTACTTCATACTAATTCCATTGATACAGTTAAGGTGAAGGATTTCTTTCTGGATAATGGATGGGACTTGGAGAAACTTGCTCAGGTTCTTCCCCACTCCATCGTGTTACTTATTAGTCAGATTCCTCTTAATGTTAGTTCTAGGGATATCCTTCTTTGTTCCTTTACTAAAGATGACAATTTTTATACCAAGGATGCTTGGCATGTTCTTCGTAGCCATAATGATGAGCATATGATTTATAAAATGCTTTGGCATTATTCTATTCCATCTACTATTGCGGTTTTATTGTGGAGGATCCTTCATAAGTATATCCCTACTGATGAGTTATTAAGGAAGAAAGGTTTTATCATAGTTTCTAAATGTCATTGTTGTTTTCACAGTGAGACTTTACATCATGTGTTCATCTCTGTCCCTGTTGCTTTGAAGGTGTGGTTCTTTTTTGAGAAGGTTTTTAAGCTTAATTTTTTTAGTCCTGGCATTGAGATTTTCAATCTTTTGGAAGGCTGGTTTGTGAACTCTAAGGGGCATGTTAGGAATCTTATTGCTTCCCTTATTTTCTGGTTTATTTGGATGGATAGGAATTGTTAGAATAGTTGCTATTTGAATGCTTTACATTTTTGCAACTTGTATAGTTTTGATGATTCAAAACATTATTGTTCAAATGTGTAGTTATCTCCTAACAATTTTAGAAGATTTGTATTTGCTCTTGTGTGTACTAACATTGCAGGAAAATCAGACTCCAGACTACGATAACTTCAAATCAAATTCAACATGAGATACTTTGTTAATTTGAAACTTGCATTTTATTTTTGAATTAAATTTGAAAGGGAGTGATTGTAATTGAGTGAATAAAAACATACACACACACATAAGGAGATCATAAAAATTTTATACTGATCGTACGGGATGATATCCGATCGTACGGGACGATCAGACAGTTATCTCATATAGAGCACATGGAACGAATAGGAACTTGCTCAAAAATTTTTCTAAGTCCTATTCGTCCAGGATGAAATTAATTATCGTCCAGGATGATTGGTTCACTGTAAAATTTTCGTCCAGACGAATTTTATCTCGTCCGTGGTGACTGGTCCTCTGGAAAATTTTCGTCCAGACAAAATTAAAAATCGTCTAGGACGATCGGGTCTCTGGAAAATTTTTGTCCAGACGAAAATAAATTATTGTCCGAGGCGATTGGTCCTCTGGAAAATTTTCATCCAGACAAAGTCAATAATCGTCCAGGACGATCGGTTCTCTGTAAAAATTTCGTCCAGACGAACATATTTTCGTCCAAACGATTAACCGACTTAGAACAGTTTTCAGCAGTTTCTAGAATCGACCTTGTAATAACTGTTCGTACTGGACGAACCTAAATTCGTACAGGACGATCAGCTGTACGAAGACATTTCGTACACATATTCAAATAGGGTCGTTTCAGATCGTTTAAGTAAAATCGTCCAGGACGATCCACGATCGTACAGGACGATCCACTGCGTACATAATTGAAAACTTGCAGTTTTTGGGCGGTTTTTCTTGTCTTTTATATAAATAGTCCAAATTAGACTGCCACCAAATCTTTTTGTCATTTGATCTTCGTGCCTCTTGAGAGAATAGCCAAGGAGAGAGTGAAAGAGAGCATTCAAGGGAGGATTCATACCACTAGAGCGAGAAGGCTTCACTTGGATTGCAAAGGTAAGAGTCTCTACTTGTGAATTGGGATTACTTCACTCTTTTCCTTTTTCCTTCTAGATTCTTGTGAGAAGATCAGTCAAGGAGATCCGGTTCTCTGCCGACACTTGGAGAGTGTGAACAGCCGAAGGGTTCTCTGCCTACACTTGGAGAGTGTGAACAGCCGTAGGGTTCTCTGCCCACACTAGGAGAGTGTGAAAGGACGACGGTTCTCTGCCAGCACTGGGGATTGTGTAAAAGGATGACGGTTCTCTGCCAGCACTGGGGATTGTGTAAAATGATGAACGGTTCTCTGCCGCACCGGGTAGTGGTGAAAAGAGTGTGTTGTAAAGGCTTCTCTGCCTTGCTGTGGGTGCAAAAGGAGAGTCACTATTGGTTTTAGTGCAATACTCAGAGGGTGCCTCTGAGGAGTGGATGTAGGTCTGGTTATAGACCGAACCACTATAAATCTGGTGTCATTTACTTTATTGTTTTTACGTTTTCGCACTTTAAATTTTAGTTTTAACAACTCTGTGGTTGAAAAATATTTTTCTACAAACTTTAAAAGAAATTTTTATTTCGGTTCAACTTAATCTTCAAAGAGGGTTTAAAATTTTTAAACTACCAATTCACTCCCCCCTCTTGGTAGCCTTGGGACATTAACTTAGGCTTAACAACCTAATTACTAGACTCAACAGGAATAATGCTAGGTTTAATGGTGTTCCTATGGATCATCAAAGGATTATTCATAACGTTATTGATAAAGTTAAGTCTCTTTTTTCTGTTAATCTTATTGCGTTGAAGCATTTCAACAATGTTATATTTACCTTGGAGTTTTTTGGTATTAAGGAAGGGGTAGCTTATAACGTTGGGAATTCTAATGCTATTGTTTGGAGCAGGCCTTTGCCCAATGTTGTTAAGCTTAACATCGGTTGCATTCAGGAAGGTAATTTTATCAGTGTTGGTGGTCTTTTGAGGGATCATTATGGTAACCTCATACTTGCTTACACGGGTAACACTGGGCATTCTGATTACACGGGTGGTCTTCTTTGTGCTTTTCTTCATGGTTTGAATGTTTGTGTTAATCTTGATGTGAGGAACATGGTTCTGGAGGTGAATTCTTGCTTTGATCTTAATTTTTTGCTCAATAGAGATGATGTCAATTGTTCTCACTCCTCGTTTTAAACTATAAGGAATATTAAGTTTTTATTAGCTGTTATCAATTGCTCCTTTTTGCCGATCAGTGAGGCTGGTTGACGCCGGAGCTGAGCCATTAATTGTATTAACTTCAGGATAGTTTTATTTTGATTGGTAGCATATATGGCTACATAGGATTAGTGCTCTCTTGTATTGAATGTAGCCTATTATAGGTTACATTTGTCTATAAATAGGTAGTCTTTGCTTGTAAGAGGGATAGATTTGAGATGAATAATATTTGAGTAGTTTTTACACTACTTTTGGGTTTCTGTATCCTGAAGGATTTCAGGTGGTGATCCCTCCCCCAAGAAGGAGTTCTTGGTCCCGTCACCGGATCCTCGACGTGGATTCGTCGAGACCCCTACCTGGCCGGTGTCATTTGGTATCAGAGCCGGTTGGAGCAACCGGTGTTCAAACAGAGATTTCTCTGTTGTTCGTGAAGGACGTCACTGCTCCAAGTCCGGGATCAGCGTCATTTGGTTCTTTTTAGTTTATCTAAAAGTTTTTGAGTTCCTACAGCAACAGAGAGTCATCTCCGGCGTGGAGCTTTCGCCGAAGAACAATTCTTGTTCATCCAACGATCACCAGACAGCGAGCTGAGCTGAAATTTCCCTCCGAGCTGCATACGAGGATTTTGTTCTCTGGAGATTGTTCTTGTCTTTTTATTTCTTGATTCTTGTTCCGAGCAGCCAAAGCAGCTGCTTCAATTTTGAAACCAACAGCATAAAGTCTATTTCATCTTCTTGTCAACACCTTGCGTGATCTCTGTTCTTGTAAACGGTGCCATTTCGAGGGCAACGTCGGCACCAGCTCGTGAAGGCAAGAACGCGGATGTTGTCCGCGAACTGAAGCGGGCCGAAGGTGGTAAGATCGCCGCATACGAGGCCGCTCAGTTGGCTTGGGTCGGACCTGCTCGGCGAAGGGAGTACAGCCGGCGGAGGTAAGCAGACTGAAGCAAGAACTGGGGAGTTTGGATCGGCCGAAAATAGGTTGGACTCTCACCTGGCGTGGTCAGAGGCAGACTGGGACGCTAGTCTGCACGCAAGAAGCTGGATGTGGCTTCGGATGCTTGCAATCAGAGTTCGGACGTTGGACTTGGTTCGGCGTGGTTAACATAGGCGAACGAGAAAGAGGGCTGCCTCGCAAGAATCGAGGTCCTTCTTCCACGGCTTTGTCTTCCCCATCAATTATTTCTGCCATCAAAACTGTTCTTCTCCAGCAACATTCCCAAAAGAAGATGTCACCTCGTCCGAGTTATCAACGACCACGTCGAGACACAGAAATAAAAGATCTTCAACAAGAAATTACCCAACTCAAATTAAGATTGTCAAGGATTGAACGAAGATCCTTACGAACCGATGAGAATGACGAGGGCATTTCAGATGATCAGATCTCTTCCTCGATCGAGTTCAAATTTGAAGTATTTGAAGATTCGTTGCCGAAATCATCATCTTTGCCTATCTATGATGAACCTGTGTATGACGTGTATGATGACGACATGTTCGGTGGAGTTCTTGATCTGGAGCAACTCGCCTATGATAATGATGATGAGATCAAGATGGATGCCCAATCGGAGGTAGTTGTATCTATCATTCCTGATAATATAATGAGTGTGCCTTCTATCCTTGATAAGGGAATTGGAATGATCCAACTAGAACCTGACAACCACTATGGTACCTTCACACATTCCGACATGAAGTTCTTGGAGGCGATCTCTATATATACAGATAGGTTCATAGTTGATCCACTTTATGTCTGGTCCAATTCAAGTTGTGAAGAGTGCTGTTTTGAAGAGCCGCTAAAGATATCAAAAGAGTTTGGCAGCTATCCCATTTTTCATCAACTTCAGCTTATGAGGAAGTATCTCCCTTATGGGGTGAACGACACCGGGTGGAAATATCCAGACCGGTTTAGCCAACCAAACCCACCTCCTTGTGGCAACCCAAACATTTTCCAATGGGCCTGAAGTTCCTCCTACCCCGGTAGTATGACGCCGGAGCTGAGCCATTAATTGTATTAACTTCAGGATAGTTTTATTTTGATTGGTAGCATATATGGCTACATAGGATTAGTGCTCTCTTGTATTGAATGTAGCCTATTATAGGTTACATTTGTCTATAAATAGGTAGTCTTTACTTGTAAGAGGGATAGATTTGAGATGAATAATATTTGAGTAGTTTTTACACTACTTTTGGGTTTCTGTATCCTGAAGGATTTCAGGTGGTGATCCCTCCCCCAAGAAGGAGTTCTTGGTCCCGTCACCGGATCCTCGACGTGGATTCGTCGAGACCCCTACCTGGCCGGTGTCACTGGTAATGTTCCTGCTGTTCGTCTGGCGATGTTGGGGGTGAATTTTACCTGTTTTCATGAATATTCCTTCAATCTCCTTCCTAATTACATTAAGGGTTTAATTAATTTGGATCGTCTGGGTGTCCCTTATATCAATGCTTGATTTTTTCTGGGGTTGCTGCTGTTTTGTGTGGTCGTGCCTTTTGATTTTGGGTTTTTATTTTTTTACTTTTAGGTGGGCTGGTTTGAGCATTTTTGTCTTGTTTCACAATTTCTATTACTTGTCTTCTGTTGTGCTTTCTGGAGGCGTCTACCATTGCAGTTTTACTGGAACCTTTTTGAAGTTGGTTGTTTTTTATCTCACTTTGTTTCAGTGGTTTCCTTATATTGTTATTTTCATTTGTTTTTTTCTTCATACTGGTCGCTGTCATGTTGTTTGGGTTCCTTACCTGGCTGTTGTTAATTGTTTGTTTCATTTAGATGGTAATCTAGAAATTTTGGTTAAACCGGGGTACACTTTTACTTACTTTTCGGTATTATCATCCAGCATTCTAGCTGTTTTCATTGTTTACTCCATACTATCATTAATTTTTTGTTGATCATTCTAGGGACTAAGAGTCCTGGGCGCTTGATTTGTTTTTCTGACTTTTTTTGGCATTCTAAGACTATCAGGTTTTATTTTGGTAGAGGGGATTATTTTAACAAGAGGAGTACTATCAAACTCTCCATTCTCTGCCAGTTGGTTTTTCTTGTTCTGGAGGGGAATCATAATCTGGTTGTTTTTTCCAATCTCCCGTTTAAGAGTGATTATAATGTTTTCTTGTGGAGTATTTCTTGCAGGCCAGTTGGTTATTGCTGTAGTGGGAACTTTAATGCTTGTAAGTTTCTTCTCTTTCTTCCCTTTCTCTGCTATTTCTTTTTCCTTTTGAGTTTTTGCAGGAAGTTCGTGCCGGATGCTATTTTTTGGATCTTCCTTTTTTGGGTGCTGTCGTCTAACAGCCCGATAGGTTTTTACTATCAAGTTTGTAATCTTAGTATAAGGACCGACCGGCTTCTAGGTTTTTTCTCTTTTTTGGATTGTAGATCTTCGGAGCAGTAGTTAGCTGGTTGGTCCTTTTAAGGACTTTGTAACCGATTTTTGATATTAACGCGTAGGCCCCTCTGTGGGTTTTAACTAAAAAAAAAAATTTTATGCTATAAAAAAAATAATAGTAAGATGATAATATTATTTAGTGTGTATGAACTTGCCTTAATTGGCCTAAATGACAGAAAAAAAAAGTCACATTAGTTTGTTTTAAAACAAAGAGAAAGCTCATCTTTAAATCTAAAGTTCAAGTAGATAAAATTCCTAAAATTTTCAAAGTTTATTTCCTGATTTAAATAATTTACAACCTTACTCATGAGCTACAAAAGTGAGTTTCCAGTATCATTAACCTAAGTAATGTTATAAAAATAGTTTTTTTTTTTTTTTGGATTTCATTATGTTTGCGTTACCTTTACCATAATGAGTGACTTATTATCTTAAAAAACAATTTAAGGTAGTCTTGATGTATGGCAAGTTTACTGCTTTGTTAATTGATTGTACTCATGCATTTTTAGGATATAAATGTGGATATAGGCAATCCATATTCATTTGTCCGTGGGCAGCTTAGTTTTTTAACAAATATTTTAATATCTAGATGAATGCTTTTTTTTATAAATTGGCACTTAAACATGACTTAATATTGCAGCTACTTAAATTTAGAACTCACCCATTTAATTTGCTTTTGTAACTATAGCTTATATGCAACAATTACACCTTCAGACATGATGGCAATAACAAAAAATTACAGCTGAGAGCATTTATATGCATTATAAAAAGAAGAGTCATAAACAAAACAAAAAACTAAATAATAGTGAGGTAGAATTAGGATAAGCAAAAAAATACGTAGGGTGGCGGCAACGACCTGAAACAATGGCGAATAGTTGAAGGAGGTGATGATAGGAATAAGTTAGGTTTAACCGCTTGAAATAGGAAGAGTAATCAATCTACTGGCGGATCAGGGCTGGTGAGGGATGATAGGAGGCTAGGCTGACAGTGTTCAGATGGGGCTGGGACTGCTTGCCTGAACAGATCGGCATGATGCTTGGCGGCTGTCGTTGTCTACCTGGAGAAATAGAGCAAGATTTATCTCTAGCATGCAAAGTACAGCCAAACTGGGAGTCTTACAGATGGAGCGAGATTAGAAGAAATGAATTAATTAGTCGTGTGGCTTGCTGAAGAAGATGAAGGTCGCGAATGTGGGATTGGATGTGTGAACGAGGCTAGGTTGATTTGGATTTTTGCCTGCCGAAATTCTTATTCGTGAAGGAATAAGCATATATGTAAAGGAGATCATAACTAATAAGAAAATAGAGTTTAGCAAAAGGGATTTACGCTTAAGTAGTCATCCCAAAAAGGTTGATGTAACTGATTTCGATTTATTCAGACAGAGAACTAAGAAAAAAAAGCCTAATCAAATGAGGCCTAAATCAAATATTGTTGGAGGCAAGGTTATAAATTTAATTAATAAACTATGCAAAGCAATCATATAATATGATAATAGAAAAAAAATGTTGAGATCCAACTGTCTCCCCCACAACGGCATATCCCCCAATCTCCTACACATTCTTAAAAAAAAATTGTCTCTATTCGTATAAAAGAAGGAGAAGAAATGAATGCATATTTTTTAAGCTTACGTCGCAAAATGAAAGAAAAAAGAAATTGAGTTCATTGGCTACAGCTCTCTGGTTTTCTGCTCGACAATTCTCTGCTCCGTTTTCCTTCTACTTAACAAATCAACGCCCAGCCCACTTGATTTGCAAATTTAATTTGAATTTAAATATTAATATTGCAAAGTCTATTTTAAGATGTTTTTTAAGAGGGAAATTATTACTACCTTTTCTTCAATCAGGGATGTGAGGATTTTTTCACCTTCCTTGGGGCAATATTAATAGCCTCGTAGGCTTAGGTTACCAATAATAACCTGGTATTAATTAAGTGGTTTAATTGGTTAAAGGTTAAAAGATTAAACTTTTTAATTAAATTGATTGATTGTTGATTTTAATGGTTGAGTTAATAATTTTTGGAATTTAAAGTCAATTATTGAATTTTCAGTATTTTTTAATTATTTAAATATATTAATTAAGGGGTCAAAATTTGACTTTGTAATTTAAATTGAAATCTAGAATTTTGATAATTGTGTCATATACTAGACCCTAAGGTGAGTAATTGGACACTAAGTTTGATGTAATTGAATATTTCTACATTAAGTTATGAATTTTTGAAGTTTTGACTTAATTTGAATTATAATTAACCAGATAGTTAACTTTGACTTAATTATGGTGGTTTGCCATTTTTAATAAACACTAGACCCTTAATGAAGTTTAAAGGCTTTGAGTTTGTTCAAATTGGAATTTTTTGAAATTAATTATGATTTTCAAAGTTTGACAAATTAATATAATTATTAAATTGTTAATAAAGAGGGGTCCAATTGATTACAAATTTCTTAAAATCACTCCCAAAGGTCAGAAATGACACAACGGAGTGTTCTCAAGTGTTTGAGAGTTATTTTGAATTTTTAATTATTGTTCATTAATTAAGTTAATTAAAAAATGATTTTCACTAGAAATTAAACTAAATCTAAATTATGGGTCAACTCAATGGGGCTTTTAATATTTATAGATTGAGGGTTTAATTCTGGTTAATTAGGCATATTATTTGGATTTTTTTATTTAATTTGAATTTATTAGGATTTTTGAAGTTTCTAGACTTAGTTAATGAGTTAATTTTGAATTAATTAAAAATTTTACTTAATGACTTCTAAAATCAATAATCTCCTAGCCTATGGTAGATAATCTCACCATGTTCATATGTTTTGGATTTCACCTCTATTGGGTGTATGTTTAATTCTATAGAAACTCTCCTAGATTACTATAGCTTGTGCTTAATTATTATTCTTATGTGTCACTTGGTTATATGAGTATATAATCAAATGTCTTTAACCCTTAACACTTAACATAACCAGCCACACCACAACAATTATGCAACATAAATCTACCATGAAGAAGTTGTGATGAATAACAAGCTTATAGGTTGTAAGGTTGACCTATAAAATTAAAAACTCGTGGAGTTAAATTGGACAAATATTAGTTAGAGATGTAGGATACATTTTAACCAACATTTATCCAAGATTGGGATAATGACTATGCACACTTTGAGGTTATGTATAAATGTAATTGAACTCTAGAAGTTCCCTAAAAATCAAATAACATGCATCATATCTCTAACATCATGCCATTTAAATTTGAACTCTATCAGGTGCCTATTTAAAATGTAATTAACAAAATTTCAAAATAACTTTAATTTAAACTATAATTTACATTATGAATATCACGCTATGGTTTCATTTTTAGAAGAAAAGATATTTTATTCTGAGAAAAATGAGTAGTTGTGTGCAAAAAATGGTCGGGTATTTGATTTTCTATGATTTTCTAAAGTTTCAATGATTATAATACTCTAAATTAGTGAAATTAATCTAAATTTATTCACCTGGCATTACATTTCCATGCGACAATAGGAGATTGGACCAACACTAAAAGTGGCAGCAGCTTTGCGTAGCAGTTTACACACGACAACAGAACATTTAACCACATGGCATCGTGTGGTTGGTCACTTAACCATGTTGGATGAAACAATAACCATCCAATCCGTGCGTTCTAGATGGATGGCATAGATCATGGAGGACAGGTTCCGTCCAACCAGTAATTCGAGCAGGTTGAAACGAGCCAAAAATCATGATAGTTGAAATCAAATAAATGAAATGAACTATCGTGATTTTGTCTCCTTTGTTTAACCACCAAAAACCCTAATATTAGGATTCATTTAAAACCTCATTTTTAGTAGATTAAGGGTTTGTTTGGGACGACTACAGATGTCAGTAAAGTAGGTTGTGAAGTTGTTGTACATAAAGCTGAGTTTTGAAGTTGTTTTACATAAAGCAATATGTTTTGTTTGGGAATTATAACTGTGAAGTTGCTGTACTGCAACTGTATGGGAAAAAATTACATTTATTCCCTTATATATTAAGATAAAGAAAATTGATTAAATGTCAATTTTTTTAAAAAATTATAATAACAAACTAACTATTCTAAATTAAATGTAATAATATAAATTCATTCAATATATTTGTAGTATTACTTTTAAACGGTAATCATATAAATTCTTTCCATATTCCAAAAATTGAACAGGCAACAAGAATGTAATAAATAATAAATTTTCTTGTTACAATTGATCTATTTACGCATTCCATCTTAAAAACAACTTACTAATCATATAATAAGCATTTAATCAAAAAAAAAAAGGTGATCAACAATTCCAAGAAACTTTACTTCTGCAAGCCATTTCTTCTGTCCCTGCAAACCATACTGGTTGAGTATCTTAACACCCACTGTAATCCTTTCTCCCATGTCTTTTGCAAGATTAATAAGACCTTTGTAAAAACCGACAAATCCTCCCCCTCCAATCTTTAACAATCTGTTGAAATAATTAGTTGTAGCACTAAGCTCCTTGAGCTAAAAAACTCTAATGTTTTGTCCCATCTCCTCATATAGAGAAGAAAGGTTCTGTGGCGATGCAGTAGAGCTAAAAAAATTTACATGTTGGAGCTATGATAAATGAATCATCAAGCTTGGAAGCTTCTTTCTTTGAAGATGAAGAAGATGCTCTCGTTCTCTCAGGGCATACTTCCATTTGTTCCTATTTATGACATCTAGCAAGAAAAATTGGAATCCTAACTACATAAGTGGAAAGAATAAGGGAGAAGAAGAAGAAAGTGGAAAGAAGAAGAGAAGAGAGAAGAGGAGGAGAAGGAAGAAGAGAGTATGTGGTTACCTTGTGTGAGAGAGAGGGTCGACAGGAGGAGGGAGTTTTGCGGTGTCCTGGTACAGTTCGAACGAATGACAGGCTGAGGCGTGGCTTCACTCTGGTCGGCCGTGAGAGAGAGGAGAACGATGGCTTCGTGTGTAGATGGACAAAGCAGAGGAGGGGTCCAACTGAAAAGAAGAAGGTTAATTTTGACTTTTTAGCATATCAGAGCAGCGGAAAGTAGCGGACCACGGGAGGTATTTTGCTTCACAAAAAATAGGCTGCCAAAGTAAAAATTTTTAGGCCTCAGGTCCAACGCACTTCCCTAAATAGTAAGGGGCACGCATTTTAAGCCGTAAAGAAGCCGAGACGTCATCCCAAACGTAGCCTAAATGATATGAAACCTAATATTCTAATGGAATATTTAGGCAAAAGAAATGGGGAATAGTTTTAAGGCGTCCAAACGATCTCCTAGATGATCTATATGAGAACCTAGGTAAAACCTAGGGTTAAAAAAATGCCTATGCATAGACGAGCTCAGGAGGCTTTCAACAAAGATTATTCTCTCACGTTGTGTGCACATTTTGGCTCGGGAGACCGAACTCCCCACCTGTAGCAGATTGTGGATTATACTGTAGATTTTAAGAGTTTTTTGTTATTTATTTTCATTTCTTGGTTTTAATCGTCGCTCTGTTTGGCCTGAGGCTGTTCGACCTTAGATTTTTCTATTTTCTCTTTATTGGTGGCTGATCCATCCTCCTCCACTCCTGCACCTTGGGGTGTCCCTCCTTTAGGATTGTGGATTATACAATATGTTTTTGGTGCTGCTGGTAACACTTCTAACTTTAAATCTCGATCCTTTCGTGATGTTCTTACTTGCGTTTCTGTTTTGAAAGATCCTTATTTTTCATTTACTATGTCTTCGGTGAAAGGTATTCCAGCTTTATTGATTTCTACGGAAGATATTGTGAAGCTAGCCTCTCCTTATCAGTTCAAGTTGGTCGGAAAGTTCTCAATTCGATGTCCTAACCTATATTTTATTAGGACATTTTTTGGTAATCTTAAACTTTTTGGTGTGTATTCTATTAGACTATTGGATGCTAGACATGTGGCTATTCAACTTTCCAATAACTTGAAATATAGTTAGATTTTTGCTAGAAGTTCTTATTATATAAATAATTACCAAATGAGATTATTGAAGGACTCTTTACTGATTTTAAAGAGGAGTCTCCTATTATTCCAATATGGCTTTGTTTCCCTAATTTGCGACTTCTTTTTTTTTAACTCGCATGTTTTACACACTTTGGGATACATATTTGGTAGACCCTTACATTCGAATCAAACTACTGCTTCAAGATTCAGACCCTCTATAGCCCGAATTCTTATGGAAATGGACATTACCCAAAAACACCCAAAGAGAGGTTTGGCTTGGATTAGAAGCTTTTGGTTATATGTAAAATAGAATTTGAAAATATACCTTATTTTTTCACTCATTGCAAAGTCCATGGGAATTATTCAATGAATGTTTTGTGGCCCATCCATAGCTGAAAAAAGTTAACAATGATGGGAAATCTGCAGATCATTCTAATAAGAAAGACTCAATGATAATGATTCACACTTTCCTTTACATGTGGGTAATGTTCTTATGGCAAATGGGGATAACATTGAAACTATACCTTTGAATAAACCTCTTAGTGATCATGAAGCTAATTTAGAAAATTCCCCTTTGAAGGAACCTTATACCATTCTTGAAATGGGTGGATCTAATTTTAATAATAACAAAGATGGTGAGTCTATTATTTTTAATAACTCCTTTACTAACAAAGTGTAGCAAATTAAAAACAGGGAAGTGGATCATATTGGAAACATGGAAAAGGATTTACTTGATGAGGAGGATGAGGGATACGGTGATGATTTTAAACAAAAATAATGTGTTTTAAATCATAGTAATGAAGAGAAACCTGGGAAAGAGGATGATAGAGAGGAATAAATTTTGGAGGGAGAATTCCCACCAAATGAGAATGATTCCATATTAGGAAAGTTTGAAGGTCTTAATTATGTTTCCATGTTAACCCATTCATCAAAATAGAATGCCAATATTAACGAGGATGGTTTTACTAAAAGTTGAGAAAAAAAATAAAAACATTAAGTTCTTCGATGGTCAAACTTCTAGAGTTACTAGAGCTTCTAATCTTTCTCCTTTTTCTAATGAAAAAACTTTAATTTGGAACATGAGGGGTGTGGGAAATTCCACTTCGAGGGATAGTATGAGGAATTTATGCCTAATCCAAAATATTAATGTTTTGATTTTACTTAAGCCTTTACCTTCTTCTTCCAAGTTGGATACGATTTGCATTAAATTCAATTTTGATTTTTGTTTAAGTAATTGCTCTAATAAAATTTGGACATTTTGGAAACATTGGGCTAGTTTAACCATTATTAATGATTATCCTCAAATTGTGCATACTAATATTAAATTTCTACAATTTTATTGTTGTGCTTCCTTTGTTTATGCATCTTGTTGTAGAATTAATAGGATAATTTTGTGGACATATCACTGATTTCTTTTCTACTATAACTGAGCCTTGGATGGTTTGTGGAGAATTCAATGCTATTACTAATTCTTTTGAAAGAATTGAAGGGAAACCTTCCAATTTCAAAGCAATGGAAGACTTTAATGATATGATTTTAAACTTTAATTTGCATGATATTGGTTTTACTGGCAATATTTTTTCGTGAAATCAAGTGACCATGTGGCAACATTTATACCGTATTCCTTTTAATAGTTTATGGATCTCAAAATTTCATAAAACTCACATTGAGCATTTATCTAGAACATTATCTGATCACTCTCCTCTTTTATTGAATATTTATGTGTAGTATGATAGTAATCATCTGCTTTTTAGATTTCCACATGTGGATTCTTCATGATACTTTTCTTAACATTGTTGAGAACAATTAGCACGCGCCTTTATTTCCCTCTGAGAATATTGGTGGTATGAATAGACTTTGGTTTAAACTCAAGATACTTAGATAGAAGTTGAAATAGTGGAATAAATATATTTTCAAGAATATCTTTTCTAACATTGTGCATGCCGAGGACAATGTTGCTTTGGCTGACAACAATTATATGAATGACCCTTCTATCGAGAACCTATCCTCTTTGAATGAGGTCAAGGACAATTCCTTTAAGCTTCAAGAACAAGAAGTTTTTTGGAAACAAAAAGTTGCTTCTAAATTCTAAGTTTTTTTTTCTGAAGAAATGCAAATTGTATTAAAAAGAAAAAAATAACTATTAAAAACTAGAAAGCAAAAACAAGCCCTATAAAACTATCATAATGGATATGCGATCAACTAAATTCCATTTTAAATCCATTGGGATGATGGGGACACCAGATTTTAAACAACCTAAAAAGGTTGGTTAGTATCCCAGAGTTCTCAAAAGATAAAAAAAATGAAACCTAATAAAATTATTACATTTCATTACAATAATTTCAAATGAATCTAAAGTACAACAAACGATTAATTATGAATCATGTGTTATATTATGTACAAGTTAGTTTGAACTAATAATATAAAGTGAATGATTTCAAATTTGTGAGGTACCTACTATTTTTCATTTCACCAATCATTAGAAGCATCATCTATTTTTTATGGGATTACAACCAATTCCAATTTCGCCTCGCAACAAATCTTTCCATATCTTCTAGTCCTTCTTTAATTGGTTCCAGTTAATTTTAGGTTGGGTTCGGTCGTAAGTTCTTCCTGAGCGTTCATTGAAATGTTTAATTAGGTTTTTACAACCTTCCTTAGTAAAATGTGTAGTTGGTATATTTCCTGGTTATATTTTTCTTATACAGATATCGCAATAAATTAAAGTAGTATCTATGTTCCAAGTTGCAGGTGTATATCCTTCGTATTGGTTTCTCATGTTGAGTTATAAAAAAAGTAATAGCAAGATGATAATATTATTTAGTGTGTATGAGCTTACCTTAATTGGCCTAAATGAAAGAAATAAATTAACATTAGTTTGTTTTAAAACAAAGAGAAAGTTCATTTTTAAATCTAAAGTTCAAGTAGATAAAATGCCTAAAATTTTCAAAGTTTATTTCCTGATTTAAATAATTTACAACCTTACTCATGAGCTACAAAAGTGAGTATCCAATATCATTAACCTGAGTAATGTTATATAAATAGTTTTTTTTTTATTTCATTATGTTTGCATCATCTTTACCATAAAGAGAGACTTGTTATGTTGAAAAACAGTTGAAGGTAGTCTTGAAGTATGGCAAGTTAACTGCTTTGATAATTGAATGTATTCATGCATTTTAGTATATAAATGTGTATATGGGCAATCCATAATCATTTGTCCATGGGAAGCTTAGTTTTTTAATAAATATTTTAATATCCAAATGTGATATGTCATCAAAAAATTATCTTGATTGGGCACGAATCTCAAAACAAAATCAAGTTGGAAACTTCAAAAATTAATTCAGAGACCATTTTAACTCCGATTTCAACAAAATTACAGTCGAACCGAGTGTCTCGGAAATATGAACTAAATGACACCAAATTCAACCCAATCCGAGCCCCAATGGGTCCAAACCAAGGACCTGGAGCGTTGTTGGAAGGTTCAAACTGCAATTTGGATTACCAAATGGTTTCCAAACATAACAAACTTATAGTCGAATCGAGCGGCTTAACAAACTTATAGTCGAATTGAGCGGCTCGATGAGATGAATCCAACGAGCCCAAGATCACTGAATTCCGACATCACTAAGACATTCAAATATCCATCAAATAGTTCATGATCAAGGGATTCAAGATTGGCCGTCCATCCAACCACTCCTAACTTACCCTTGATCCTCCACCTTTTTATGGGCCATGCCATTCCCAAAATCTATAAATAGAGCTCCCTCTCCTCTTGAAGAAGGACCCCTCAAAAGCCTAAGGAAAAAAGAGAGAGATCAGAGATCGCTCTTGCTTCCTTGCCTCCTCGACCACTGCCGGAGTTCCGTCGGACCTCCACTTGAGGCCTTCACCTGCGCCAGACCACCGCCTGACGCCGTTGCTCTGCCGGACCACCACTTAAGACCTCTAGAACCTTTCTAGATCCTTTCTTGGCCTTGGGATCCAGATCCTACAGCTCTTAATCAAACCCATGTGGACTATGGGACAAAAGAGGATTTCCACCTCACTTGTCCTTGTGTCCTTTGATCCATCTGCTTCCACCAACTCCTTGGATAGGTGGCGACCATCTGGTAGCTAACTCAAACAATCTTAGCCACCTATTCAAACTGGAAGGGTTTGAATAGGGTAAATTATTGAAATGAGCCCTCATTCAAACCCTAATGTTCTCTTACCCCATCCAGAGCTCCTCCAGCCAAACTCTTTGTTCTTTTGAACTCTCTTGAACCTCTTATACACTTCCTCACCCAAACTCCACTAATCAAACTCACTGGCGACGAGCTTCCCGGTGAACTGAAGGCGAATCTCATCCAAGTTGATTTCCTCTTGATCCAGGAGCTTTGAAGCTGAGGTTTCTTCTACAAATCAGAGCGTGGACAGTCTACAATTGCAACAAATCTATAAACAGTTCAATCCGTCCAAAATTGAGGTGACAAACTCAAACCCTAGGTCTAAGTACACTAGATTAAATAGATTTTTCTATAATACATTTAAAGCTATAAAATCAAATCCTCATGATTTCTGTTCATCTATTTAATATATATTTAAAATTTTATTAAGTTTCATTAATTGGATTGAACGAATGAGTCGCAAAATGCATTTTAGGGAGCTTTCATAGTCTGGCTCAGGCGTACGATTCCTGGACCGTTGAATGGTCAATCAACAATCTAGATAGAGCCGTTCTGCGGTCTGTCAAACTGTATAATCCATTCGGTTAATCAATCTCCCGTTCGGCTTGATCACAGTTGCTGGTTCAGAATTGCGGGATCCTCTCTCCGCCATTTGATATCCATCCATTGAGATCAAACTGCGAGGCCTGATATCCAATGTCGGATGAGTTTTGCCCCGAATCAATGGCTTGGATGGATGCCTACGTGGTTTAGTGAAACTGCGTTAGGCATCCAGCGGCCGACACGTGTCTGACCACCGCCTCCTCGCTTCGATCAGACCATTCTGGTTTTGCCACATGGCGCTGACGCCGTTAGCGAATTTAAATGATTTAAAAATTATTTTTAAATCATTTTAAATCTAAAAATATATATAATTTATAAAAAATATTTTGAATAATAAAAAAATATATTTTATATAATAAAATTAATTAATGTATTTTAAAATCAATATTAATTTAAAGTAATACTTTTATTAAATATTAAATATTTTAAAATTTAATATTTAATTAAAGATAATTAAATATGTTGGAAATATTAAAATATTCTATTTTAAATTTTAAAGTATTTAAATTTTTAGTAATAATATTAAAATATTCATTATAAAATTAATATTAATTAATTTTTGAATACTTTAATTTAAGATTAAACTAATTTAGGATATATATATTTTATATCTTAAATATTTAAATATTAATTAATATATAATTTTGAAAATTCAAATAAAATTATTAATAATTCTTTGAAAGTTAAAAAATATTTAAGAATTAATTTAACTTGATTTAATAAATATTTTAATTATTAATTAATTTTAAATCAATTTAAAACATTATTTAACTTAAAATTTTAAAAATTCATAAGAAATTTATTTTAAATAAAAAAAAAATCAAGTAATATATCAAACTTTTCAAAACATTGAGTAATTTATTTTAAAATTATTTTCAAAATTTAAAACTTAATTTATTTTGATTAGTTTGAATTATTTGAATATCTTTATATTTAATTAATATTTAATTAAATATTATATTTATTATTTTAAAAGTTTAAAATTATTTCTTAAATCACTTTAAAAAATTAGCCGGTCTCTCAACCCCTCAAAAATTATTTTAATAATATTTTCAATTCTTTTATTTTAAACTTATATTTATATATATAGGAATTTAAATATTTATATATTTTGAAGTCTATTTTAAAATATATATTTATCTAAATTTTGAACCTTTGAGAGATCCCTTGGGATTTTAAACCTAGATTAAACATGTTTGAATAGAATTAGTGGGGGTGATTAGTGAATAATCATTTCTTGATTATTCCTTAATCTTATCTATAGTTATATATTTTATGTTAATCCTTACATGCTTAGGGCACACACACTTGCACATAGTTTAAGGCTCTCCTAGATCTAGGAATTGATTGTTATTGTGTATTTATTTCATACTTAGTCAAGGGTTTGTTAAAACTTTGATTCAAACCTATTTAACTTAGTGACATCATTAAGGATAATAATTCAGGACCTTTGTCTAGAAAGCTTTTAATAATTCTAGAAATTAGGATATACATCCTCTTGTCTTGAAACTTTGAAAATTTAAACATAGTGAAACTCTCAAATCATAGAAAAATTTTCACTGGTTTTAAAGTCATTAAGCCCTTTAATTAACCTAATTAATTTAAAATCTTTAATTAACCATTTAAACTTCTAAAAATTATAATAAATCAACTGTAAATCCAAAAAGTACCCATAATACCTCTAACTGACCAGAATTCAAAATTTAATCAATGAAAAATAAATTCCCTTTGATTTGATAGCAAATTGGATCTTAATTTAATTTTAGTTGAAAACTAATATTTAATTAATTTAATAATCAATTATAATTAAAAATTCCAGAAAATTCTCAAACACTTGGGAATCTCTCCTTAGATCATTCCTGACCTTTGGAGCTAATTTCAAGGACTTGGGATCTCATTTAAGGCAAAATCAAGAAAACCCCTCTAATTAAATAATTTTAATAATTCAATAAATACAAGAAACTTCAAAAATTGATAATTAATTCAAGAAAAATTCAAATAAGTCAAACTCAATTGAATTCAACTCATAATAATGTATAATATTTATTAAAAATATAAAAATTTTAGAAGACCATTAAATTTGAAAAAAGTCAATTCTTGGTCAAACTTAAGTCAAAATCAAGCTAAAACATCAAACCTTCATAATAAAATATAAAAAAATTCAATTTCAGCGTACTTATAGTCTAACTGATTGTATAAAGGTCTAGTACCTTAATAAAATACTAATTTTTTAGAATTTAACTTTATTTAAAAAAATCAACTTTTGACCCCTTAATTAAATGATTAAAATAATCCAAAAATTCTTAAAACTTAAAAATCACCTTAAAACTCCAGAAATCTTTAACTAACTTTTAAAAATAGTAATCAACCAACTTTAATTAAAATTTATTAACTTTTAAACCTTAATTAACTTAAGTCACTTAATCATATTGAGTATCACTAGTAACTCAGGCCTATGAGGCTATTAGCTTAGCCCTAAGAAAGGTCAAATAAACTTCACGGCCTTCGTGAGAAACAAAGGTGGTATCTGACAAACAATTAAAATCTATTTTAAAATCAACTTTAAGTCATTAATATTTAAACTCGAACCTAAATTTTTCCTTAAGCCTTTCAACTAATCAAACTTTAAGCAACTTCATTATAATGATCCTACTTAGGACATATCTAAACCATACAGCCTTACTCACATACTTTAGATGGTTTGCTAAGATAACCAACTCTAGTTTTAGGCTAGACCGATGTTTACTTTTCTGCTGTGTGCTGGGTTTTTGGGCTTTCACTACATGTTGTTTGCTAGCTTAGAATTGATGTGTTTGTTTACTTACTTTCTGCATTATGTGGTTGATTGTGCGTTAGATTTACCCTTATATTAGGGATGATTTATACTAATTCAATCTTATGCAGGTGGGTATATATGCTCATACAGAGCAATGAAATTAAAGGGGGCATTAAATAAAAAATCTATTATCATGCTTTGCATAGGTGCTTTAGAAGATGCTAAAAGACCCCCTTTAAAATTAAAAGAGCATGGCCAAGTGTGGCTAAAATTATGTATTTCAATTTTCAAATAATAACTGCTTGGGATAATATAACTGTTGATTATTAGGATAATCTTGCAGAAACGAGTCTAGACTTTTTTCAATTTTGATTGATGTAAAATTTATTTTATATGGTTATAAAATATTTGAAGTGATTTGAGTTTGGGATATTAATATCCAACTTGAATTCCCAAGAGGAGAAGACATCCCTAAAGGGGAGAGTCTTCTTCCTTTTGGAAGATCAAGTTAGGATACTCTTCAAATATCCAAAGAGGAAATATAACACCCTGTTCAAGGAGGAGTTTCTTTTCATTTGGATATCTAGAACCGACGAATCAAGATGCTCATAAGAAGACGAAGAAATGGATAATGAAAAAAATCTCAAATTTTAAAGTCACTTGAGTCTTAGGATTAGAAATCCGGGTTGTTGTCAATGGTGCCCGACCACTTTACTTTTCTATAATTTTAGAATGTAATATTAAAGGGCACTTGCCTATGGACTTTCAATTTGAATAATTAATTTAGTTGATTTTTTATTTGATTGCGTAGTAGAATTACTTATTTTTCTAATCTTTTTACCTGCATGCCATATTTGATTTAACCTGGAGTACGATTGTAGGCTCATAAGGACCGGTCTAAAACTTTTCTATATTAACTAACATTAAAATTTTTAAGATAAGATAGAAACTCTAAACAGTCTTAAGAAGTAAGCTCGGACTCGCCGAGGGTTTTTTATGTATCATATTATACTTTCTCTATCTTGTTAGGCACCTTCCCGCCTGCGGGTTTTGGCAGACCACCTGGCCTATAAGGATGCAGATCTTTCAAGGGGATGTTATACAATCTTTAGGGAAAAACCTATTTTCTAAGTCATTATTTTTAAACTGCTTCATTCTGATTTATACATTTTAATCGAATCGACTAGCATATATTACATTAGTAATAAATTAAATCGAGTCTAAAATTTTAATTGCTTCTATTTAGAAATTAAATACCCAACATAAGTCAAAAGTGACCAATTAGGATCCACTCTAGATGTCAGTCCCACTCTCCTCAAACTTAATCTTATCAAAATCCTTAACCACTCTTTCATAAAAGATCGGATACATATTTTTTAAAAAGTGCTTAGTTGGTTTAGCTGGCTCCCCAATCCAGGCCAGGGTAAGTCCAGATTTGCACTGCATTAGCTAGGTTTGGGTCACTGATTTTTAGTACCCACTTTAGACTTAGCTTCTGAGGCTGACTCGGGCTATAAGACCTCAACCTCTGGGAATTGAATCACAATTTTCTAATAAAATTGACCATTTAACTTAAATATCTCTTTCAATCAAATTCAAGCCCAACACTTATGATAGACTGAGGTGTTTCTGTAGTAATTCAGAATCTCAAAACACCTCCTACCCTTCTTCCTTTGACTTGAAAAATAAGTGTTCAACCTCAAGCCAATCCTGATTGAAAATTCCAACCTTTACTTCCTTTAACATCGAGCTTTGAAAATCTTAAATAAAATTTCTATCATTATTTTAATCAAGAGAATTCATAGGAAACTCTAGCTTCCTACAATGTAATTAACTACAAGGGCTTGCTTGTAGGAGATTTAGTAACCCATACCAAATTTTCAAAATCAAATTTTTCAAAACTTCAATTAATTATCTTTGGAAACTCAAACAAAAATGGCGATCATTATTATTGTATTCGAATAATAGGCAATGAATGATATTTTCTTCCTTTGGAGAGATATATCAGTCATTGATATGAATTCTAGCAAGAAACTAATGATCTTACATTTCGATTATCATAGCTAAATATTTGATTGAACACCATTTTGATCCTTCAGGATCATATGTAGTTCTCTCTCAAAATTTGGCTATGATATTCATGATTAAATTTTTAATTCTAAATCTAAACTCATTAAGGGATTTTATTTTCACCACTAATAGATGTTTGATTTTAGAATTAAAATTCAAATATCAATTTTGAATTATTTCCAAAGAAAATTACACTTTTTTGAAATTATACTTTTTCAATCAAACAATAATATTAATCTAGATAAAATATCATTAATTTCATAATCAACGTTATGACCGTAATTGATAAATCTCTCTTAGAAAAGAAGTTATCAATCACAATTGATCGTTTGAAAATGACGATAATGATCGTTGAAATTTGAATTTTCTCAAAAAGAATTAATTAAAGGTCTAAAAATTTAATTTTGTTTGAAAATTTGGTATGTTCTAAATCTCCTACAGGTGCAAGCCCTCATAGTTAATTACATCGTAGGAAATAAGAGTTTCTTATGAAAACTCTCAATTAAAATTGTGGTATAAATTTTATTTAGATTTTCAAAGATTGATGTCAAAGGAGGTTAGGGTTAGAATTTCAGTAGGGATTGGATCAAAGTTGAAGACTTATTTCAAGAGTCAAAGGAGAAAGGGTAGGAGGTATTTTGAGATTTTGAATTACTTTAGAAACACCTCAGCCTATCTTAACTGTTGGGCTTGAATTTGATTGAAAGAGATTTTAAGTTTAAATGATCAATTTTATTAGAATATTGAGATTTAATTTCTAAAGGTTGAGGGCTTATAGCCTGAGCCTATCTCAGAACCAAAGTCTAAATTGGGTACTAAAAATCATTGACCCAAACATAGCTAATGTAATGCAGATTTAGATTTACCCCGGCCTGGATTACGGAGCCAGCTAAACCATCTAAATGCTTCAAAACCAAGAGTCTGGTCTTTTATGTAAAAGTGGTAGGGACGTTATTTAAGAGAAGTTTTTGAGGATAGGGCCAACATCTAGAGTAGATCCTAATTGGCCCTTTGACTTATGTTGGGTGTTTGATGCCTAAATAAATGTAATTATAGTTTAGACTCTTTTAAATTTGTATCTAATATAATGCACGCTAATTGACTTGATTAAATGCTCAAAATTTTTAATGAAGCAATTTTAAAAAGGCTTAAAAATAAGTTTTATCCTAGAAGAATGCACATATTCCCCTTGATAGATCTATACCCTCATAAGCTAAGTGGTCTGCCAGAACCCCCAGGCGAAGATGTGCCTAACAAAAAGGAGAGAAAATACAACAAGTATGCATATGAGAACTCGCGATAGTTTTGGCTTACTTCTTAGATTCGTTAGAAAAGCAGTCAGATCCTAATCTCAATTAATACATAAATATATAAATAAATTAATTAAATTAAAATAATATCAAATTTCAAGTCCATGTGGCTAGTGCCACTTAATATTACAAACGAGAATTATAAAAAGTAAAGTGGCTGGGTGCCACTGACAATAATCTGGATTCTACTTCTAAGACTTAAGTAACTTTGAGAATGGGATTATTCTCATTCTTCACTTGTTTGCCCTCCCATGACCTTCTTGATTCATTGGATCCGGATGTCTAAATATCAAGAAACTCCTTAAAAGGGGTGTTATCTTTCCTCTTTGAACATTTAAGAGCCATCCTAATTTGAGTCTCCAAATGGATAGGAACTCTCCCCTAAAGATTGTTCCTTCCTCTTTGGTTTCAAATTGGATGCTTAACATCCCAATCTCAAGATACTTAATACCTTAGAACTCAAATTATATCAAATTACGTTTGGAAAAGAAAAAAATTCTAGACTCGATCCTGCAAGGTTATCCTAATAATCAATAGTTATATATAATTCCAAGCAGTTAATATTTGAAAATTAAAATGCACAATTATAACCACACTTGGCCATGCTCTTTTAATTTAAAGGGGGTCTTAATCGTAGCAATTATTTATGCAAGGCATAATAATATATATATTTTAATGCCGCCATTACTTTAATTACACTGTATGAGCATGAACACAGGCATAAAATTAAATTAGTATAAAGTGTTCCTAACCTAAGGGTAGATCTAACACACAATTAAACACATCACAGAGTGAAGAAAGTAAGTAAATAATCAATCTAAGCTAGCAAATAGCTTGCAATGAATTCTTGAAAACCCGACACATAACAGCAAGAAAGTAAACTCTAGCCTAGCCTAAGACTAGAGTTGGTTGTCATAGCAAATCATCTAAAGTGTGTGAGGTAGGTTGTGTGGTTTGGATATGTCTTTGGTAGGGCGATTAGTTAAAGTTGTTTGAAGTTCTAGTTGGTTGAAAGGCTTAAGAGATTTAATTTTGAGTTTAAGTATTAATGACTTAAAGTTAATTTTAAAGTATATTTGAAACATTTTTTATTACTATCTTTGTTGCTCACTGAAGCCGTAAAATTTATTTCACATTCCTTGGGGCTGATTTAATAGCCTCGTAGGCTTGGGTTACCTAGTGGTAACTAGTATAATTAAGTGATTTGATTTGATTAAGGTTTAAAAGTTAATGAATTTTAATTAAAATTGGTTGATTTTTTTTTAAATATTAATTAAAGATTTCTAGAATTTTAAAGGGATTTTTGTGTTTTAAGAATTTTCTAAATTATTTTAATCATTTAATTAAGGGGTTAAAAATTAAATTTTTAATTAAAGTTGAATTCTTGAAATTTAATATTTTTATAAAATACTAGACCTTAAGATGGGTTGTTAGACACTAAGTTTGCTAGATTTGGATTTTTCTACATTTAGTTATGAAAGTTTGAAGTTTTGACTTAAGTTTGACCAAAAGTTGATCTTTTTTTAAAATTTGAATGAATTCTGGAGATTTGATATTTTTAATAAAAGTTAAATTTTCATATAAGTTGAATTCCTTTGAGTTTATTCAATTTTGAGTTTTCTGGAATTAATTATTTTTTTTTCAAAGTTTAAGTATTTATTGAATTTTTAAGTTAGTTTAATTAAAGACGCTTTTTATGATTTTGCTCTAAATGAACTTCAAACTCCTTGAAATCAACTCTAAAGGTCAGAAATGACCTAATGAGAGATTTACAAGTGTTTGAGAATTTTTTGGAATTTTTAATTATTTTTAATTAGTTAAATTAATTAAATATTCAATTTAACTTGAAATTAAATTAAATTTAGGTTTGCTCTCAAATCAAATGTATTTTATTTTTCATTAATTAAGGTTTGAATTCTGGTTATTGTAAGGGTATTGTTTGTAATTTTTGGATTTAAATTTAATTTATTGAAATTTTTAAAAATTTTAAGGGCTTAATTAATTTTAAGAAAATTAATTAAGGAGCTTAATGAATTTTGAAATTTCTAGAAAGTTTCCTATGGGCTAGAGATGTAACTAAGGTAAAATGTTCAAAGTTTTAAGTCAAGAGAATTTCCTAATTTCTAAAATTAATCTAAGTTTTCTAGGTAAATATCCTTAATTATTATCCTTAATGATGTCACTAGGTCATATAGGTTTGTATCAAAGTTTTGCTAATCATTGACAATCATATACATGCATGAACACGATCACAATCAATTGCTAGATCTAGGAGAGCCTAAGCTAAGTGTTGTGTCCTTCCTAAGCATGCAAATCAAGATAAATCTTAATTAATTGAGAGATTAACCAATGAACAATTAACAAAGTAATTGCTCATTGATTAACCACCACTCCCCATTAATTTTGTTCAAGTATGCTTAATCAATATTTAAAATTCCATTGGATCTCTCAAACTTTTAAGATTTAAATACATATAATTTTAAAATAAATTTTAAAACACATATAGATATAAACTTATACATAAACTTATAAGTCTCTAAATAAAATAATTAAAATATCAAAAAAAATAATAAAAAAAAATTTTAGAGAGATCCTCTATTTTTTTTATTTTATTTGAAAAGAAATTTTTTATTTTTAAAATAAATATATAATATTTCATTAAATATTAATTAAATATTAAGATATTCAAATAAATCAAATTAATCAAAATCAATTAAGTTTTAAATTGTGAAAAAAATTTTAAATTAAAATTCTCAATTTTTGAAAAGTTTATTGTATTATTTATATTTTTATCAATTAATTTGAATTTGTTTGGAATTTTAAAATTTTTAACTTATTAAGGTATTTAGATTAATTTAAAAATTAATAAATAATTAAAATAATCCTTAAATCAACTTAAATTAAGTGTTAAATATTTCTAAAATTTTAAATTATTATTAATAATTTAATTTGAATTTTCAAAAAATAATTTAATTTAATTTTAATTAAATATTAATTAATATTTAAATATTTAAAATGTAAAATATATATCATAAATTAATTTAATTTCAAATTAAAGTATTTAGAAAAAAATATTTAATTAATATTAATTTCAAAATAAATACTTTAATATTATTACCAAAATTTGAATATTTTAAATTTAAAATAGAATATTTGAATATCTCCAAAATATTTTTAATTATATTTAAATAAATATAAATTTTTAAATATTTTATATTTAATATTTAACATAATTTAAAATAAAAGTAATATTTTAAATTAATATTAATTTTAAAATACATTAATTAATTTTATAATATTTTATTATATAAAATATACTTATTTAATATTTAAAATACTTTTTTAAAATTTTTCTAGATTTAAAATGATTTAAAAGTCATTTTTAAATCATTTTAATGCATTTGACGGCGCCGGCATCGGTGGAGGCAACGTGGTGCTATCAGATTGGAGAGATCTGATCGCAAGTCAATCATTAGGTGTTGGTGCAATCATTGGGCCATTATTAATGATTATTGAAATGATACCGCAAGATGTAGTATCGTTTAACCATGTTAGACGGCGTCGCAGACCGTCAGATGATCTGCTATCTGAGATCGATGGCTCAGATCGCATATGATGAAAGGCGAAACCACAGGATCGAATACACGTAGGACAATGCTATGGAATTACATAATGAGATCTATTGATCTCAAGATCAACAGCTCAAAAAATATGCAATTTAGGCACAATTTGGCTGAAGCCCTAGAAAGAGTTTTTTTAAGGTTTCTCTCAATTGGTTCAATATTTTTCAATGAAATTTTAAACACATATTTTGTGCATGAATAGAATTTATGGGATATGTTTTTCTAGGCTTGAAAGAAGCTTAATAAAAATTTCTTTAAACTAGTGTAACCTAGACTAGGATTTAAAATTATACCTCATTCAATGGACTGATTAATCCATTTCAAGTCTTGTTGCACTTGTAGACTATCCACACTTAATCCATCTTCAGAAACCTCAGTCTGAGAAGCTCCCTATCGCATAGTACAGGCCTTAGATGGAAAATGGCTTTGGCTTGCTGGAATCTGATCATCGGTGAGGTTTGATTAGGTGGTTTGGGATTGGATTAAGTGTAGGGAGATCTGAGGAGCTCCAAGAGATTGGAGGCTAGGCTTGAGAAGCTTTGGTTGGAAAGAGAGAACTAGGGTTGGAATGAGACTCATTTTGAGTCATTACCCTAATTCAAATGACCCTAGATTGAATGGAGGGGTCTTGATCAACTTAGAGACTAGCCTGGATGTTGCCACCTGCCTTGGGAGTAGTTGGGACCATGAGTATCAAAGGACACAAGGACACATGAGGTGGAAAGGCTCTTTTATCTCTTTTAAGCACATTGATTAGATCAAGGCCACTTGATCCTGATCCAAGGGTTAGAAATGCCTCTAGGAAGGTTCTAAAGGATGATCAAGCTGCTGGATTGATTTGGATTAAGGAGGATTAACTTTAAGGGGTCATTTGACCAAGTTTGACCACCGTAAAACTTTGGTTTTATAGTTTGAGTGGTCTCCCTGCCATGTGACATCTGAGGTGGCACCTATATGGCTTTAGAGAGAAGGTATGATGCCTTGGATTTAATATTGAAAGGAAGGGATCAATGTTTGATGGAGGTTTGGCCATTTACGAGGTCATTTGACTACCCACTAATTTTTTGACTAGTCGATTGGCCAAGGTGGCTGATGTGGAAAGTGAGGGGACTTGATGAATTAGCTAGGAAGGAATATTAATACCTAGGTTCAATTGTTTAAAAGAAGAAACCTATATATAAGAAGATTTGACCATAGGTCAAGGGTTGACCAAGTCAAATCAAGGTGGTTTGACCCCAAATGTGTTTGAATAATTTTGAATTTCTATTTGAAATGATTTTGAGGGTTTAAAGATCTTGATTTGGTTGAATAGGTTGGATTGACCCATTTAAAGCCTTCAGGGGCACTTGGGTCAACCTAGGTTGTCTTGGTCAACCATGTTGACCCAATGGGTGGGTCCAACCTCAATAATTTTAATTGGATGTTTGAAAAATGTTGGAAGTGGTTCCAAACAATTTGGAGCTCATTTAGTTTGAAATGCCTATTTAAGCTTCTAAGGGGTATTTTGGTCAAAACTAGTTGACCTAATCAACTAGACATGACCAAGGTCTGGACTTGAGTCCAATGTACTCCTAATGGTGACTAGGATACATTGGAGAAGGTTCTGGGGATTAATTTGAAAAGGATGTATTAAAAGGGGCAATTTTGGTCATTTTGACTCCGGGTCAAGTGGGGGTCAAAGTGAGTCCACCAAAATATAGTTTAAGGCTTAATAGGTCAAGATTAAGGTTTTGGATGTGATTAGAGGGTTTAGAGAAGGCTCCAAGGTCAAGATCCACAAGGTGACAGGTCTAGTGGCATAGGCCATAAATATTTGAAGGTTTTATAGCCTTTGGGTTTTAATTCAATTTATGGGGTTAGAGACATCAAAATGGGCTCAAATTTGGAGGGTTACCTCTAGAGACATTTCATATCATAATTCAATCAATATAATTTGAATCAGAGGTCATTTTATTGGCGTTTGAAGTGTTCAAAAAATTCTTAGAAAAGGCTTTCAAGACAGATCCTTTAAACCATGGATTTTGGTTTGGATTTTTAAATTTGATATGGTATTTTGATTTAATTACTTAAGTTTGAATGAATCTGATCACTCATAATAATATAGGTGATTATGAATGATTGGATTGAATTAAAGTTTGATCATAGGTTGGATCAATTTATGTTTAAGGTAGAAATTGAATTGCCTGGGAGTCTAAATAGGTTTGAGCTTGAGTGGGTTTCAAGTCTAGGTATGTTTGAGATTTTGATTGACCAGGATTTTGGATTGATATGAATTTTGATTGGTCCTAGAATCTTGAGAGACTCTAAGGTCTAGAATCTAGAAGAGTTCTAGGGCTTAGTTTGATCCTAAAGTCTAGAATCTTAAAGGATCCTAGAGTCTAAGAAAATCCTAGGGTCTAGGGTCTAGAAGAATCCTAGGGTCTAGAATAGATCCTAAGGTCTAGAGTCTAGAAGGATCCTAGGATCTAGAATAGATCCTAAGGTCTGGATTAGTCTGGAAGAATCCTAGGGTCTAGAGTAGATCCTAAGGTCTAGAGTATAAAAAGATCCTAGGACCTAGATGGATCCTAACATCTAGATTGGTCTTGAGATTAAATTGATCTTAGGTCAGGATTAATCTGGAGTCTGGGCGGGTCCCTAGTAACCTCATAAAAAAATGAGGTCAACATCATCCTATCCAAATTAGATTTATCAGAACAAACTCTCATTTGTTCTAATTATTTGATGGGTATCATATAGTATGATCTTCACAAGGATGGAAACTCAGAGTATTAGATAGGCTTGTCCACAAGGATTTCTACCAAACATGCTCTATATACAACATTAAATCGAATTTAATTTGCCTCCATTATTTTAGGTTCCAAATTAAGTAATTCATTATATAAAGTATTAAGATTCATACTATACGAAGTGGTTTGTCCAATATGAACAACCCTAATTTTAAATTTATCAATTTTTAGAAATTTTAGGAATTAAACACTTTGAATTCAAATAGTTGATTGTCCCATATAATATATTTCATATTGTATAATTAGTTTACAAATTTCCAATTTCAAATTTAAGTTAATTAAACTTACTTAATTTTTAGAATTTATAAAATTGCTACTCATATGGTATAATATAAAGTAAATCTTATAATAAAATTAAATCAAAAAATTAAAGGATTTAATTAATTCTTTTTAGTTTTGTAATATCCCTTGTGTGAGTGGTTGTTCAATTCACTTCATTCTTAACATACAAATGACTTGAGAAAAAAATAAAATTACAATTAGACACTCATTCGGCTTCTTTATCTTCACAGTACTAACAAATTATTTCACTTTAACTCTTTCAACATTAGCAATTCCTTTGACTTACAATTACAAGTATGCGCTCACTGCAAAGTTAGATTAAAAATAAGTTTCCTGCACACATAAGTTTATTAATTGTTAATATAACCAATAATTTTTATAATTATCAAAACCCTAGTATACATCAAGTTAATGGGGGTTTAATATTGTCTCTCTCTTTTATGATAGAAAAAAATTTTGGTTTTGATATAAAAACATTAAATAGTTTATATATACCCCCTAGATGATGATTTAAAAAATTTTAAATAGGAGAAAAAAAAAGAACAACTACAGGAAAATGTGCCATTACTGTCAGACTTTCTCACAGAATGTTTTATACCAGTAACATTGGCACACATACCGATGGAATATGCATCGATAATTTATTGGTGTAATATCTACTGTAAAAATATTGGTGCAAATTATGCCAGCATTTCTTAGTTGTCCGACAAATTTTTTGCCGGTAATGACTAGTGGAATTATCGGTGCATATTGCATCGGCTTACTTAAATTCAACGAATCAATGCTAGTGTAATATGTGCTAGTTGTGCAACCAACAGATAATAAGCAGGAAAATGTGTTAGTTAAATCCCTATTGTGACGAATCTATCAAACTATTTCTCATTTATTTCACTCTCACATCGTGCTACGCATCTAAGAGCTGCACCGACATTATGATATCGCCCTCTCCTCGCTCAAGTCTAAGGCACCCCAAGATCATCCTATCTTCACACCATCTGGGGTCTTGTTGTGTGATATAAAAGCCCTCCTCAATCATAAGGGGAAACTCTATAAGGTGGTGGATAGACCTACAATGATTTATGATGCAGAATGTTGGACATAAAAAAGAGAAACATAACATTAAATTAAGTGTTCCAGAGATGATGATGCTCAGGTGGATGAGTGGCTTTAATATTAGATATAGGATATGAAATGATCATATACATGAAAAGTTTCGAGTTGCTCTAATGGAAGATAAGATTAGATAGAGTCACCTTAGATGGTTTATTCATATAAAAAGGAGGCTTTTGATGACCCAATTAGGAAAGTATGTGTACTAGATTTGACCCGGTAACATCTCATGACATGGGCATTATTGTGTGGATGAAGAGGAATGCATTGAGCATACTTGATTATAGACATGATATGAAAATAACATATATGTACCGATTTATGTTATTGTTTAAATGCTTATGATTGATAATGTAATTGGAGATGTTTTTGATCCTAAATGGATGTGTGAATGTATATAGTGTTGTTGTATTTTTTTCTATGCATGTTTAGTTATGAAATCAATTTTAAAAGGAGGAAGGTTATTTTTGTCATATATGCTATAGGTTTTCTATGGATTATCTGCTGATAATATGATACAATGATATTTCCAATGAAAATTTACACTGTTAATTTTGGAGGATATTGCGACGGTAATGTACGTCGGTAACAAAAACAAAATGCCTTTTAGAAGGTGGATTATGTGTCGGTATTTTCGATGTATCTTGTCAGCCGGAATTAATGACGTAGGTTATGCCGGAATAAGGCAACAAAAAAGGTGTCGACTGCTCTTCTTTGTCATCAACATTTCACCAAAAGAACTGCTGAAATATTTCCCGCAAAAAAATTTTGTCACTGTTGTCTTTCAGACACGCAAATTACAGTCAAAAAAATTTGTGTCGAAAATACACCGAAAAGGTGATATTTTTTGCATATTTTGACTGTTACCGGCGCATTCCTTCTGTCGGTAAGAGTGCATTTTCCTGTAGTGTGTGTGTGTGTATATATATATATATATATATATATATATATATATATATATATATATATATATAATCCAAATAAAATACACAAAATACTAACATGACATAGAACATTTTCATTTAATTTAAAAGAAAACAAAAACAAATGTAACCAAATTTCCCCCCCTTGTGACATCACCAAAAAGAGGAATAACAAAAAAAAAGGAAAAGAAATTCAATACAAAAACACATAAAATTAAAAAAACTTGTATCTATATGGCCCCCGATTAAGAGGTGGTAGAGGTGATCGAAAATAACTATGAAGGAGTGAGAATTATTCATGTAACCACTCCTGATCCTCCTAGTATTATTTTTTATAGCTACTCCCATTCCTTATTTCTTCGCTTGATGTGATATCAAATTTAAGCTCAAGGGGAGAAAAGTGATTAATTCATGCATCCTAAGGATAATGGTACTAATATGCTAAGGAAGAAGGTGTCTGGACTAGTGGTGCTCCTTCTTCTTCCTCTTCTTATTATCTTCTAAGTTTATCTACATATGCCTCACCTTATAGACTACCCCTTCTTCTTCCTTTTTTTATTCCCATGACATTAGAGTCACACAAGGGAAAGTCATGGCTCAATCTGGTGGATGGGGAAGTTAACAAAGAAGGCCTGCACTTTAATATTTCTGTTAAGAATAGATTCTTGAGAGGAAAAATCACCACATGAAATCACATCAGGATGCATAAAAAAGGAAATAGTGTGAAATAGAGCCAATTCTCTCATGCCATATAGGTGTTGGCTACTTTATTTATAGACATGGTTGTTGCTTCTTGCACGGCTACACCACAAGATCTCATACAAGGCTACACCACAAGAAAATCATATCATATCTACCCTATCTACTCATATTAAGGACATACAAATAGTCTAAAGTTTTTAAGTTATAGCATACTAAATTATTAGTCATATCATCTTTGGTTCGATGGCATTTTCCTGGTGTGGGAAAACTTTAGGTGGATAATAAGGGGATAGGTCTGAGACATTGAAGGTGGTGGAGATGTTATAACTATTTGGTAAATCTATTTGATATGAATTATCATTTATTTTTTGATGATGCAAAAAGGCCAATTAGCTCGAGGCTTGAGTTTTCCAAAAGCTCTAGTGAGAAATATTTCCTTCCTCAATCAGATCAAGGCTCAGTCTCATTCTTTGAATCTTACTGCTTTGCGTTTCTTATTGGCTTGCTTTTGAAACTTAATATCGTGCTTTTGGATCATTTTTTGGACTTGATTGAGTTGTTTGATTTATTTGCTCCATTGTTCACCATTTATACTGTAACTATGAGTGGTAATTTTATGAATCAAATCCAATGGGGTTAATGGATTATTCCCATACATAACATGGAATTGGCTTTGGTCGGTAGCTTGACTAGTTGTTTTGTTGAATGAAAATTCAAGTTATGCAAGATTAAATCCCAATGTCATATGTTTTTCCCCAAAAAGCTTCGTAGTAAGTTTTTTGAACTCCAATTGACAATTTCAGTTCAACTATCAATTTGAGGATGTGTCGTTAAACTATATTTAATCTTTGTGGCAATCTTTTTTCCACATAGTCGTCCAAAAATGGCTAATTATTTTGACATCATGGTTAGATATAATGGCTATGGGATTGTCGTGCAATCTGATAATTTCTTTAAGGGAAAAAGCAGCGACGAGGGTAGCATTCAAAGTTTTATGGCAGGATACAAAGTGAGCCATTTTCAAGAAAAGATATACCATCACCATGATCAAATCTTTATTTCATTGAGTTTTGGGAAGACCTAACATGAAATTGGGGCTAATGTCTATCCATGGTCCGCTAGGAATAGGGAAAGGTATGTATAAACCCAACTTTTGTCATCGACAATGATTTATTATCATGTAGTGACTTATGGAATACATAATTTATTCCCATGAAAAACATAACCATTCCATATGTGATAAATCTGAAAGGGAGAAGATTGACATTTTTCCCAAATGGAATTAAAATCAGGATCAATAGAATATAGCTCTTTTAAAATTTCAAAGATGGTTACTTTTAATTGTAAATTATATAACAACACATGCTGCGACTAAGGGAAACATCTACTTGATTTCAATGGTCAAATTCATGCTTTAAAAGTTAGTTGGGTTGGCTTCAATATCTGCACCCAAAATTATAAAGCCTAGAAATAAAAGTTTCTTTTACAGATAGTGGTAATTCTGTGGATTGGCAAACAATCTTTGATCTCTAGGAATGTCAAAAACCTCTCTTAAAGTCTAAACATGCTCTTCTTGTTTTCGGCTATACAATAGAAAGTTACCAAAATATAATTACCCAAACTTGAATAAGAATGGTTGGAAGATTTGATTCACAATCCTCATGAACGTGCTTAGAGCATTTAATACACCAAAAGGCATAACAGTCCACACATATAATCCTTTCTTCATTTTGAATGCAGTTTTCTATTCATCACCAAGCCACATCCAAATTTGGTGATACCCGCTCCTTAAATTAACCTTTGAAAAGGTCATGGATCACTAAAATTAATCAAAAATATCATCAATGAAAGGAATAGGGAATCAATATTTTATCGTGATCTTGTTGATAAAGTGATTGTTGATGCATGTTGCAAATCTATTTTTCATGACTTATGTTTTGATGATTGACAAACACTGTTGCTCTTGGACTGCTTGTTGCTTCTAACTTTTCAGGAATCAAAGATCGGACGATCAAGAAGGAGCCAAGTCCAGGATTGCGTAGGTTTAGGGTTGAGTCAGTCTGTACGTTTGTTTTTCACCTTTTGAGTCTACTTGTAATAGTCAAAGAGACTGATGCTATGTAACCCTTCACACACACACTTGAGAGACTTAGAATTTCTATTTTTACTCATATCGGCCAGGACGATTTTTGGATCGGCCTGGACAATCAGCTTAAAATAGAAAGTCTAATTAAGGATTCTTAATTAAGGCAGCCGACATTAACAGATTGTCCTGGACGATACGTGTATCGGCCAGGACGATAAGCTCAAAACAGAAAGAAGTATCCGCCATAATCAATTTTGGCATACTGTATTTTTAAATTATCGGCCAGGACGATACTATGATCGGCCTGGACGATATTCACAAATTATGCCATAATTGTTCAGGAAATCAAAGGAGTAATTAAGGATGATTGATACGATCATTTCGTCCTGGACGATCGCAAGATCGGCCAGGACGATCCAGTTAAAAACCTTAAGTTACTTCAGGACGATCAATATCGGCCAGCCCGTATCCAGGGCTATTGTCAGTACGATTTGTCTCTGATTTGAACTGATCGGCCCGGACGATCGTGATATCGGCCCGAACGATCAAGCCAATTTTCATTCGTCCTGTTTTCCATCCAGGGCGATGCTCTGGCCGATCTTCATTGATTTGTACTGATCGGCCAGGCCGATGTCCATATCGGCCTGGACGATATTGTCGGCAACTTGCAATTAATGAGCTCTTTTGAAGCTCTTCTATTTAAGAGCTCTTGTTCAACATTTTAAAAAACCTTTGGCTGCTACCTTGACCTGAGAAGACCTTGAGGAGAGAAAGAGAGAGAAGAGAGAGAGAGAGAGGATCTTGTGAGGGGGAGCTTGTGAGGGGATTCACAAGGGTTGCTTCAAGGATCGCTCTGTGTCATGTTCGTCTAGAGTTTCTCGTCCGTGGAAGGGTCGGTAGAGGTAAGGAGTTTGCTTTTGGTTTTGGTTCTCTGCCAGCTTCAGGAGGAAGCAAAAGGAGATAGGTTCTCTGCCTTGCCGGAGCGGCAAAAAGGAGGTTCTTGTGAGGGTTTCTCCGCCTAGCTGTGGGGGCTAAAGGAGAGTCACATTTTGTAGTGCAATACTTGGAGGGTGCCTCCAAGGAGTGGACGTAGGTCGAGTCGACCGAACCACTATAAATTTCTGTGTTCCTTTTTCTTACTTCCGCACTTTTAAATTCCGCATTTATTTTTGTGGTGTGATTTGGTTTATGCAATTTCCTTTCTTTGTGAAAAGAATTTTTTTTTTTAAAATACCAATTCACCCCCCCTCTTGGTTAGCTTGGGACTAAGTTCATAGGGCTTAACATCCCCATCGAACTTTCAATGCACACATATTTTTTTTTGGTACGAGTAAGGTAGTTACAATACATGGGCATATATTAGGCCTCACAAATCCTTTGGTGATTAACTCCTCAACTTCTTGCTACATCTCTTTATTTTCACTTGGTCGGATTCAATATGCTAGATGATTAAGCAGCACCAAACAAGGGATCAAATAAATTATATGCTGTATTTCTCAATTGGGAGGAAGGCCAGGAGAATTTCTTATGGCATAACAACAGTATATTATTTTGATAAAGTTTATATATCTTCTGGATGTGCTGAACAACCCATTTCAATTTCCTCAATTAGTAATAACATATATCCATTTTGAGCATCTTACCATTCTTTAATGAATAAGGTTCTTGTTAACAAGTTTTTTTGCTATGGAACATTCTTCTACCAAAGCAGACAACAATAATATCACAAACTTCTACATATTATGTTAGAAAGAGTATGTGTTGGTAGTGCCACTATGTATAATATCATGGTAAAATTGTTACGATTGGCCCAATAATAAATGACATGCATCCATGGGCACCATAGTGTATATTACCTGGTCTTCAAAATGGCTAATAGAAAAGTCTACCAAACACCTTTTGTTTAGTTGGATTTTAATCTCTTTTTGAATTCAAGAAAGTATATGGCTTGGGGTGATCAGTAGTTGACAGTTGAAGGAGCTCAACTATAGTTGTTACCATGACATTCTAACAGATTTCACTATCAATGATGATAAGGAAAAGTCGCCCTCCAATAGTGTATCTTATCCTAAAAATGTTATTTCATAGCTATGCTTCTCCTAGTAAAGTGTTCAAAATATGTCTCAAGACAAGGATATTTTCATCATCAGGTTGGAGGTATATTGGCTCAATGTTTGTCAAGCTCTATCGATTGATCCCCAGTGGAAGTGTATATGTTAGGTTTTTTAATCAATGATACAAGTCTATGATTTGGGACATTGGATACTATATGCTTGAATTAATGACATTTAAACATTTTCAAGCTGAAAGGGAAGCTGGTGTTGGACCCCCATATTCACTATTATTCCTCTTTTGCTCTTTTTATTTGCAAATAATCCCAGCGGTGTTGTTACTTGATGTTGGGTCTCACTTTGATGTGGATGTTTGTGTAGAAGGCTGTACAAAGGCCTTGTTATGATATTTTTGTTGTCGTTCCCCCTTGATTGCTAGATTTAACTACATCCCAAAAAGTGCAACAAGGTTGTCATTGTATTTGGGCTCCAAAAATTTAGTCTTGACCTCCATCATTGCTTTTCAGGGAGTTTTAATGGATTAGGTTCTGAGGTAAATTTTGGGAAAGCATATTGGGATTGTAGTTAAGACACTAGATAGAAATTTCACCTTTATTTTGCGACGACTTTATGATATGAGTTCTAATTTCCTACATATGCAAGCCCTTATAATTAATTACCCCTCTTAATCATAAGAGAGAACCTTTGATTAATGCTAGTCATCAATTAGATACACAAAAATACATGTTATTTTGCATATGGTATCAGTTTGGGCTTAGGTATTTAAAGGGTTTGAAGATTTGATATTTAAAATTGAAAAATTCAACATCTTGTACTTAAAGTGGATTGTTGGGGATTAGATGATGGACCTGATCAAGATCCCATGGTTCTATCATCCTTGGCCATCATGGTCCCTAGTCTACTTAGTCAGAGGAGATAGTCGATCCAATCAAATAGAATGATCTTTGTTAGTAGTCATGGGTTGCTTCGTCCAAGGATACCTTATAGACCTATGGGTTGGTATTTATATAAGGGGAAAATTTTGAATTGAACTTAGCTAACATAGGGCTTTATGCCCTATTAATTATATTATATTCATTCATATCTCAAGGATTTAATGCCATTAGGGAGTATATGAGCTCTGTCCATAACCATAATTTGATGGTTCAATTTAGCGATAAAACCAACCAATTTAGAGGGACCCAATCATAATTGTTTATCCTGTAGTACCATTTAGTGACAAATCTATCAGTTAGAGAATATGTGCCATATATATACTGGTTGGAAATTATTTGAGAATGAAGCCTAGAGATATTCTTGACCAGACATTAGCTCTTTGTGAGCTGAAGTATTTTTAATTTGTCCACTTTAGTAAATTGTTACGGATGGTGGATGAGTTTTGCTTTAGATGATTTAATGGATTATTTCTATTTTAAATATTCTAAACTTGGATGATTTTTGGTATTTTTAAATTTTTGGTATTTGGGTGGCATTTAAAAAATATAAAGTTAACCCCTCAGGTTGAGATCTACAATTAATATGGCCATCATAGGTGTATTTGGGGTCATTTATATTTTGTATATTGGACCTTGTCAACTGTCAACTTATACACATAGAATTAGTTTCTTCATTAGGTATATGTTTTTATTGATGAATTTCTTTTGTTATACACCTTGAAGGCCTAATATGAACATATAAAATAGATATTCTAGTCGACATTTTGACCGTATATCTATTTAATAGTTTGAGACGTGTCAACTTTTATCTATCCCATAGAAGGATCGGGCTTGAACTTGTGTTCACTTATTGACCCGTGCATCAACCTTAGATGTCACATGTTTACCCATAACACGTTCTCGGGGCCATGCAATTTTAAAGTTATATGTGCATTTTTGTGTATCTATATACATACATATTACAATGCTTGTGCGGGGAGATTTTTGACATTTTATGGATCTTCATTGGTGATCCATAGGATTTTACATCTATTGTATTTGTGCCAACATTTATAGTAGCTATTAGGCATTTGTATTTGTTACAATCATATGCAATACACTGGAAGTACAATAGGTCCTCTACAATAACTTATAGAAGCCTATACTAGTCACAGTCCTTCTACATAAAGAAGTTAGCAAGTTTTTGCATTTTCTTGCACATTGACTTTTAATTATTTGTTAGAAGCTGTCAAATCTGGTTCTTGCACATTGTATTTATGCAGGATATTCTACTGTCATTCATATGTTGTTTTTCACATGCACCGTAGATTTTTCATCCTTGTAAGTGACTTCAGAATGCTCCCGATGATCATTGTCCCTTCAATATCTACGTTCCATTTGGCGTCAGTTTTGATCTTCTTTGATTTATTGATTGTAGGCATATTGTCATGTTTTCGTTCAATCATTACATTGATATCAAATTGATTAAATACCTTGAGCCACTTTAGTTTCATCATTATTTTCTCTGGTGATGATTTCACTTAGGTGAATATGATCGTTCATCTGTGATTGTGCACTTATCATTTGAAGGCCTAATCCACCGCTTAGTGACTTGTGTCATGCTTCTCTATATGAATTGTAAAATTTGGTCTTGATTGAGTACATGATTATCAATTAATGCTTGCATATGACCAATGATCATTTGATATTTATTTGCACTTTCATTTTAGATTTACAATTGAAGTTCAGTTCCTTACCGTCCAAATCAAGTAATTTGTTTAATTTATTTGAGTTCAAGTAAAGTCCCCTGCTTTTGTCCAAGTCTTGCATATCTTTAAGAAGAATTTTGGTAGCATCTTGACGTCTCCCCTATTTTGGGAAAACTACAAGAAATTGGGTCATCCAACCACACTACAAAAGCATGTATTATTGGTGTCAGATTAAACCATGGTCATACATATTTTATTCCACCACACTACGAGAGCATTTATGGAGGCTCCAAAGTACCTATATGAAAACACAATTGGCTTTCCTGCTAAGCTGCAAGTGCGTGTACATGTACATAGGGACTCCCCACCATACTATAAGAGCGTGTAAAGGGTTTACCGCCTCACTGTGTGCATCGCACCGGGTTTCCTCCTACCATGCTACAAGAGAACATTTAGGTGGTTTTTTGGTTTGACAAAGATGCCGAATGCAAGATTTTTTTTTTTTTTTTGAGTTTTAGAATGTTTATACCTGCACGAGTGGTGATGTTGATGATGGTGTCAATACAAGTTTGTAAAAATCCACAAAAAACATATTTCCCATTTTTCTATATTCTCCTTTTTTTGCTTTTTTTGAAACTTTCTTTTCTTCTTTCTCTTTTTACATATACACATACAAGCATATATATACATTTTTAAATGTGATGGCAAACAAAATATAAAGGACTTAAAATATTGACTAATCAATTGAAGTAATAATATAAACTCCATATGATAATGATAGTTATGGGACGCTCTGTAATTTTCTAGTGAGAGAATTTGTTCTGTTTTTTGAAATTTCGTTCTTCACGGGTTATCCGCGGTTGAAGGAGGCGGCGGTGCCGGCGTTCGCCGGCTTTCTTCATCGCTGAATTCATGAATGTTCAGCGATCTATGGGCTCTCAGAGAGCTAATGGGAAGTCGTCCAGTGAGATTGTGATCAGAGAAGGCTTGAAACCCCATTGTCGTCCGATAGCTGTTGAAGGCAAAGGGAAGAGCATTTTGGTGAATGGGTGTGAAAATTCTAATTGTATGGATGGTGAACTTGCTGAATTGGCCGTTCTTGATCCGATTGCGCAAGAAAATCTGGTTTTATGGGTTAACAATTTTTCTGGAATTCTTGATCTGAAGAAGGAGCGGAATATGGAGAAGATGTTCTGGTAATGGAAAATCGGAATGCTGATAGTATCGGGCTGAAGACTGATGATCTATTGAAGACGACGGAAGATCCTTTATCTGTAAAAGATAATCTGGGTATGGCGGACAGCTTGGGAAACAAGAACGAGATTGTTGATGCTTGAGTGGCAGTGAAGATCAAGTTGAATTCACTGATGATGGAGTGGCGGTGAAGATGGATTCTGATACGGAAGTTAAGAACATGGAAGTTCTGAAAAACTCAATTATGATTAAAGTGCTTGGCAGTAACATCCCGTTTTCGTTATGTAGCATTGAATTGCAAAAGCAATGGAGTAGATATGGGGGATTTCACATGACATCTATGGGTATGAATTGGATTTTATGCTCGTTCAGAACGAATGAGGCGGTGGAAGAAATCCTTAATGGTGGACCTTGGTATGTTAATGGGTTCATCGTCGGAATGGACAGATGGTGCCCTGAATTTGACCCAAATTCTTTTAAGGGTATTTCTGCCCCTTTTTGGATCAGACTTCCGAATGTTCCTCTCTACTGCTGAGATGAAAAAAATCTGGCAAGAATTGCTTCTTGTGTTGGTACTCCTATGTTCTTTGATAACAACACTTTTCGTTGGGGTAAGCGTGAATTTGCACGTATCTGTGTTAGAATTGAGTTGGAGAAAAAGTTACTCAATGGAGTATGGGTAGAAGGAGTGGCTGGAAGGTTTTTCCAACGTGTGGAGTATGAAAAAATAAATCTCCTATGTTATCAATGTGGTAAAGTGGGACATGAAATGCATTCTTGCCCGGACAATGTTTCTATTGGTATTTTGGATCAGAACAAAGATAAATCAGATGAAGGCCATGTTGTGGAAGCTAAAGGAGTATCTAATGGATCAAATTCTGTTAACAGTTCAGAATTTGGGCCATGGATTCATGTGCAATTCAAAAACAGCAAAAAGTTTAACAAAAATCCTTCAAGAAATAATATTGTGGGAGAGAAGATGCATAAGGAAAACAATGTTATTTTGCAAGCTCAAAAGAATGGCAATTTGAAGATGGGAACTGAAGAATTCGGTGAAGAAGCTGGAGTTGATCGAATGGCTGGATCGGCAATGGAAATTTCAGCAAAGTATGCAGCTGATGGTAATGAAGGAAAAAGATCAGGTGATGTTCAAGTTCTTAACAGCTTTTCTGTGCTTTCCTACTGTGATGAAGATAATAAAAAAAAGGATGATGGTGAAGTTGGTAATTCAAAAGGAAATGAACTAGATAAAGCTAGTAGAGGAGGTGCTCAATTGGAGGTGAATGTTCAAAGTAGTAATGCCAAGACCAATTTGGCCAAAGAGTTGAAATCTCTTGGGCCAGTTGAACCTGATTTCAAAAAGAAAAAAAGAGAGGGAAGAAGGAGTTCCTTTATTGGGGAGAAATCCCCTTTAATTGTTTAAATGAATTCTGTTTTGTTTTGGATTTGTAGGGGAGCTAGAAAGAAAGAAGCTTCCATATATTTGAAGGAGTTAGTGAGGGATCATAATGTCTTCTTTATTGGTCTTATGGAGACCAAGGTCTCAAATTTTACTAGAAAGGATATTGACTGCTTTATTGGAAAGGATTGGGAGTATTGGCATCATCCGGCCATTGGTTCTTCTGGTGGGATTTTGGTACTTTGGAATATGAAATTGGTGTCTTTTATGGTTAAAGATACTTCTTCTCAAGCTATTATTGGTGACCTCTTAATTCCTACTTTGGGAACTTGGAGAATTGCTACTATCTATGGTAGTAGAACTTGTGTGGATAGAGGTAAACTTTGGAAACAACTTGAAGATTGGATGGAGGATTCCACTCCCTCAATTATTGGAGGTGACTACAATTGTATTCTAAGCAAAGAAGATAAAAGAGGAGGTAAAAGATTTCTTTTTTCTAAAGGTCCTAAAGAGATGAAAAGCTTTATGGTGAACTATGATTTCCATGACATTGGCTACATTGGACCAAGGTTTACTTGGTGTAATAATAAAGAGGGGACCTCTCGGATTTGGGAGAGGCTAGATCGTTGTCTTCTAAACTCTTCAGCTATTCAGAAAGTTCCTTTAGCCATTACTAAACACCTTGCCAGAATTGCTTCTGATCATAGTCCAATTCTTCTTAAATTGGATACTGAATTGAGAATCAAGTCCAAGATTATCAGATTTGAAGACACTTGGAGATCTTATCCAGCTTGTAAGAGCATTGTTAATTATGCTTGGAAAAAGAAAGATGTGGGGAATGAGAGTGAAATTCTTCAAAAGAAGACCAATAGAACTCTAAAAGCTTTGTTTTTTTGGAGTAGAAACAAATGTAAAAATCTGAAAAATCTGAAAGAAAAACTGAAGGAAGAGATTGAAGAACTTCAAAAGAAGGAGGCTTTGGGTGAAGATTGGAATGAGGAGGATCTCAAATTGCTTCGGTTTAAAGTTCATGAATTCAATGACACTTTAAGAAGGTTATCTACTTGGTGGAACCAAAGAGCAAAAGCTATATGGCATGAAGAAGGTGATATGAACTCTAAACTTTTCCACAATTTTGCTACTGCCCGTAATAGTGGAAACAGAATTAATCAATTAAAGGATGAAACCAATGAGTTAGTAGTTGATGAAGATCAAATCCAAATAGTCTTCTTTGATTTCTTTGAAAAAAAATGGCAATTTAAAGAGTGCAAGCTGACGAATTGGCCAACAGTTTTACAAAATCAGAAAATTATGGTGGATGATAACTCTATGCTTAATGAAGCTTTCACGGTTGAAGACTTGAAGAGCCCGGTTTTCTAGCAAGGTAATAATAAATCCCCTGGCATAAATGGGATTACTTCCTCTTTTTACAAAAGCTTTTGGAGCATTATTTGGGACACTTTATGGAATGCAGTTAACAACTTCTTCTTAACTGGTAGAATGTGTAGAGAATGGAAGGATACTCTTATTATCTTGATTGCTAAAATTAAAAATCCTTTGGTTCAAGCAAATTTCCATCCCATTAGCCTTTGTCAAATGAACTACAAAATTATTACTTCTATGCTTGTAAATAGATTAAAGAAGATTATATCTAGATTGGTCTCAGAAGAGCATATGGCTTTCATACCTGGTAGATCTATTTCTGAACATTGTCTCTTAGCTCAAGAGATGTTTCATAAGTTCAAAGTTTCCAAGCATAAAAAAGGAGCTATGGCTATCAAACTTGATATGGAGCAAGCATATGATAGTATGGGTTGGGCCACTCTTCATCACACTCTTATTTGGTATGGCTTTCCCAACTACTTTGCTAATTTGCTTCTGGAATGTGTTACTGAGGTGAGATTCTCTATTTATATTAATGGCTCTAATTCAAATTGGATTAAGGCTTATAGTGGATTTCATCAAGGATGTCCACTCTCACCTTATCTCTTTATTTTATGTTCCCAACTGTTGTCAAATGCTATTAATCAAAGAGGTCAAAATCTTGGTATTCAAATCTCTTCTGGAGGACCTAGGATTACTCATTTGTTATATGCTGATGATGTTCTAATTTTCTCTCATGCCACTTCCTCTTTGGCAAAGTTGATGAACAAAATTGTGGAGGACTTTTGCAATTGGTCTGGCCAAAGAGTTAATCTTAACAAATCCCAGATTTTATTTGAGAAAAATGTAAGAAAGAAAATGAGGAAGAAAATCACCAATTTGCTGGGCATTAAAATGGTGAAGGAAATGATTTATCTTGGTGTGAAGATGGCTCTTAGAAGACTTAAAATTGCAGATTTTTAGGAGCTAATTGGCAATGTCTTGGATCGGTTAAATGCTTGGAGCAGGAAATCTCTTTCCTTGGGAGGTAAAATTGTTCTTATTGAGAGCTCTTTACTTTCTATGCCAAACTATCACATTACAAATTCTTTAATTCCCAAGAGAGTTCTTATTGAACTTGAAAAGCTTTGTAGAAACTTTATTTGGCATAAACAAAATGGTGATAGGGGTATTCATTATGTGGCTTGGGATGAGATATGTAAACCAAAGAAATTTGGTGGGTTGGGTTTACATTCCCCTTTATCTAGAATTGGATCTCTTAGATCCAATGTGGCTTGGAATTTTCTTCAAAAACCCGACTCTTTATTTCACAAAACCATGAAGCACAAATATGGGGATGACATTTTACATGAATCTCACCGTAACACTGGCTCTAGTGCTTGGCATATCCTTTTAGATGGAGGAAAGGCTTTGAAGAATATTGCTAGGTGGAACATTGGCAATGGAAAGAGTATCAATGTTTTGAATGATACTTGGTTGCATGATAAATGTTTAAATCGTTGGCCCACTTTTATCAATTGTGTTTATCTTGAGAATGCCACAATTAGTGAGTTCCTTTTAAACAATGGAGATTGGAATTATTTCAAATTGCAAATAGCTTTCCATCAAGAAATTATTGAGATCATTTACCAAATCAGCATTGATATAGAGGTTGAGGACAACATTGAATTGATTAATTGGTGCTCGGGCAAGACCGTTTCAGCTCTCTCTTTTGAATCTATTGTCTCTAATAGATTAAGTGATGATGAATATGGGTTCTTTAATTGGTTGATGAAGCTAAAACTAAACAAGAAGGTGGAAACTTTTTGGTGGAGACTTGGCAAAAAGGCAATCCCAACTAATGTTTTTTTAAAGAACCGAAAAATTTCAGATTTTATAAACTGTGCTAGAGGTTGTGATTCCATTGAGTCTTATGAGCATATCATGGTTAATTATAAATACTTGATTGAGGTAATCATGAGAATTCGTGAATGGGGTATTCAAATACCTTTCTTCAATTCTTTGGATGATTGTTTGCATAGTTTAAAGGCTCTAACGGTTCAAAATTCTAGAATGGTGAAACTCTATTGCACAATTGTTTACTTGTCATGGAAGAATAGAAATGAAATTCAGCACCAAAAAACTGCTATACCGAGCTCTTTAGTTGCAGCTAATGCTCTCTATTTGGCTACCTCCAATGCTAATCATTTTCTTGTAAGTTGGGGCACTAATCTCCCTAGGGAGTCCCTTCATCCTTGGTGCCCCCCTCCAAAGGATTGGATTAAAATCAATGTAGATGCTTCTCTACTTGGATCCAATCAAGATGGGATTGGAGGCATTTACCGTGATCACATTGGGAGATTCAACTGTGCTTTTGGGAAAAAGAGAACTCATTGGAATATAGCTCAATTGGAGCTTGATGCAGTTTTTGCGGCCAAGGACTTCCTTTGTGATTGGATGCTTGAATGCAAAGGAATTATTGTGGAGAGTGATAATGTAAATATTATCAATTTCATTCATGATTCTTTGAAGAAGAAGAATAAATGGCTCTTGGATAGATGGTCTTATAAGGATCTTTGCTTATTAAAGGACTTCATTAAGGTAATTTTTCATTATGTTTCTAGAAATTGTAATAAGGTAGCTAATTGTTGTGCTACCCTTGCTTTAGATGATAGTTTTTATTTTGATAGTTTCTCTTTGGAAAACATTCCTTCCTTATTATGGAACCTTATCAAAGAGGAATGTGATCCTTTTATTACTTGTAATTAGTTTCTTTGAATCTTAATGCATTAAATTGCTTTCTTCAAAAAAAAAAGAAAAAAAAAAGAAAAAAGATAATGATAGTTACAATCAACTAATAGTAGTAAAAAAAAACAAATAAAAAGATAGAAATGGTTTTCTAATTAGTTGGCTTTGGCTTTCTTAATTAGGAGGAATGTGTTGATTTGGTGGGGATAATGGGCTTAGGTTTCTGTTTGGGTAGATAAGCCTTTGGGTAGGGAAATAAAGTGATTTGGGCTTAGCTTGCTATTTGGGTTTTTACCAAATGGATTCATTGGAAAGGCTATGTGGGCTTTTGGAGTATGGGAGGTGGTTTAAGTGAGATTGAAAAGATGAATAACATAAATTTTGTCCTTTGTTATGTATGTCTAAGAGGAAGAAGACAAAAACTAATGCTCCAAGTGACTAACTGTTGTTAGTAGAGTAAAAAGGAACATACATGACAATATTCATGTGAATGAGAATCAAAAGAAATCCAGAGCTATTGAGGGAGAAGCCAATAAACCTGCAGTGGATTTATCTATATAGAGGATTTAGGGGTTGTGAATGAAATTTATGGCTGCTCTATGGAATTTGAGATTGGAAAATAGAAGCTACAGCTCTCACGAGTGAGGGCCTCAGGCAAACAGGAGTGGTGGTTCAGTTAGACTTGGTTGGAGGCTGAGAGTAGGAGATTGTGTCTGGGTTGAGGCGTTTTGAATAGAAGATAGGAGAGAGTTGTGAGGTTGGATAGGAGCTCAGGGATTCTTGACAGCTAGAAACTTGAGAAGATTTTTTTTTGTTGTTGTTGGGTTCCATTGATGAGGAGAAAGCGGATTGAAGAAATGTCCTTTTGCTTAGGAAAATAAATAAAACTTGCATTGAAGAAAAATCCCTCAAGACAGCTCTTTTAGTCTTATTTTAGGTGATAGAAATAGACGAGTCAACTGTTAACCAGAGGCACGGTAGCATGGATTTGGACAAATAAGGTATTGTTATTAAATGCTATCAATTTGATTTTGACTTTCTTTTGTATAGCCTCTAATTTCCTATTGATATTTGTAAGTCATTAACCATATGAATGATTTTCCATTAATGTGTTAAATTGGAATGAGAAAAAATAAGTCAAAATTTGCCTTGATTTGTGCAATTTTCTCATTTTACGTGCTTTTTTTTCATTTAACATGTACATTTTATCACAAAGTTTTAATTGCATAAATTTATAGAGGATTTAGGGTATTGTCAATGTTTTAGTCGCAACAACAAAGTCCATTTCGTGATTGGACATCATTTGATCCGCATGGAGCATGAAATTCCTTGGTTTCTATATTTTGGCATTCAAACGACCTCGATTTGTGCACTTGATCTCCTATAATTAAATTGGAGGTCAATGAAGAGTATTTACAATATTCCAAATATAATAGCAAAGTCGGTTTATAAATCAAATATCATTTGGGTACTATCGAGCATCATTTTCTTAAAAATTCATGCTTCGCTCTCAGGATGTGTATCAACCTCCTTGCATGCCTTTAATTTAACCAAATTTACTATCATCCTTGGGTATCTAGGATGTTCTCAACTTAACGGTGAAGTCCATTATGTGATCAAACATTATTTGAGTAATGTTGAGGCTAATTTTTCTTGATATCTATGATTTTTCTTTGGATACATGTGGATATCTTGAATGATCCTAACTAAATAATTAATATTTTTATTGTCAATAATGTTCTGAATGCAACGATGAAATCCGTTCTATGATTTGACATCTTTTAGGCAACATCAAATGCCAAATTCCTCAATTTTTTGTCGCCGCCTTGGGATCTATGCCTCTACTTCGAATGATCCAAATTAATCAAATAAGATGTATATTTTAAATGTTGACAATGTTTCAGAAGCAATAGTGAAGTTTATTCTATAATCGGACAATATTTATGCTATGTTGAGTGCAATATTTTTCTGATTATGTGGCATTGCCTTAGGATTCGGGCCACCACCTCGGTCGATCCCAATTAATCAAATAGGATGTATTTTTTAATGTTAATGACATTCTAAGTGCAACAACAAAGTTTTTTCTATGATCAGACGTCATTTGGGCAACATCGAGTGCCAAATTATTTGATTTATATGTCATCACATTAACATTCATGCTACCACCCCAATCGATCTCAGTTAAATGAATAAAATATAGCTTCTAACTATTGATGATGTTCCAGACATAAAAGAGTGATATATTTATGGATAGGAAATCCTTTGGGTATCAGTCTTCATCAATTTTCAGTGTTGGTCGTCCCTTTGGACTGATCCCATTCAATTTGACTACGAGTGGTTTTGACTTAAGAGAATTCAATGTCTTGATTGCAACGACACAATCTATTTGGCAATTAGAGGTAATTTAACCTTTCAAGTGTTGTGTTTTGTCAACGTGCACGTCATTTGATTTGCCAATTTTTCTTCCCTTGCACGTGGTTCAACATATAGGCGTCAACAAATTCCCCCTCCAGTAAATGTTGTACGCACCCAAAGCATATCATGCTTGTTATAACATGGTTAACAACTTCCAGGTAGGCTTCCTTTTTGCACATTAAATTTATTACATGATTTCTAATGCATTTTCCTCTTCTACATGTGCAGGAAATGTTTCATTAGTAGAGACCCAATGAACTGCCTCTGGGTTAGCCTAGTAAGGCTTCCATTTGATAGGATATTGACAGGTAGGACCCTCAGGGTTGTGATGATGTACGAGACACATTAGAGCATTATCATAATATGTTGTAGGAGCTGGACACTTTTCATAACTTCTTTGCTCAGTCTCCCTTTCTTTTAGAGTGTTAGGAGGATTCTATTATGTTTGAGGACCCTGATAGGTGGCTCACCAGCCTTAGGCTAAAGTATAGGGAGTACCACCCACTTGAGAGTTTAGTTGCCCTGGTTTATTGGGGTCCCTATGACATTCTAGTACCAATTATAGACACAGACAAGCCTGTTGGATAGTCAAGTCTCCTAAGCCACCATCAGCAACAATCTATTCCTTTCGTGTGGCCATAGGACATGACACTGTGATAGGTTCAGATCCTGATCAGCGGCTAAGTTCACTGGGCTCGCTATGCTTTACATGCACACAAAGGTACACTATAGGAGTCAAGGACCTACGAGGAAGTGTAAGCTTTGCTATTTCACGAAGGTCATCTTCCTACTTCTTGGGCATATTATTTAGTTAAGTTTTGGGATGTTGGTAGTAGTACCTATTGGGTTGGAGCAGAGGAGCTCATGGTCACCCTTATAGACTTGTGAATAGTGTTTGGGTTGCTAATAATTGGACACCATTTTGAGGAGTGTGTCACTCCAGATGAGAAGTTGCTTTATTGGGTCCCTTCAGGGGACTGTGACAGGTGAGGGAGATTGTTACTGCCAGACAATTACCACACCATTTTATAGCACTACAGACTAACCTATCAAATGTCAAACTTATTAAGACGTATTGGGGCTTTGATGCATATGGGTGTTTGGATCCATAGCTTTCTACAAGAGGAGTACTTATCTTTCATTACTATGTCACTCCACCACCCGCTTGGCTTCATTTTACAGCACAGTGCTCCACTATTAGAGAAGACCAGAGAGCCTTCTTTCACTAGTTGTAATTTTCCCAAGTTACTAAGTGTTAGTGAGGATTTGCTCTTAGTGGGTTTTTAGCTACATGGCTCTATACTTTTGTGATTCCTCTCAGAGCGAGATTAGTTAGGTATAATATACTATTAGTATCCAGTCAGTTTACCTAAGGATAAAGGCTTATGTTAGCTCCAGTCGTACTTGCCAGAGATTTTAATTTTTTATGAGTTGCTTCTAGGGCTACTTCTCTTAAGCTATGGGACCTAACTTTGCTATGGTAGTACTTTTATGGGTGAATTCATCTGCATGTTATGGGTGCATTTTCTATTTTGGAGTCTCCTGCTTATTTTTCTGATAGAGGACACCCCGTTTTTCTCTTTCTATCTCAGGCATCTTCTACTATGGAGTCTAAGAGGATCATACTTTTCTTCTTTGCACTTAAGTTTATTAGAGACATATTTTCTTTGGTTCGCTAGTTAGATGTTATTGGTTTGTCACCTCACCTAAGAGGTACTGTTGCTGTAGACAGGGTCAACCATAAAGTGAGACATACTTTGTTACAAAGGATATAGAGTTTACACAATACTAAGTACTTCATCAATATGCGCTCGTACTAGTTGTGTTATCGCTAGGGCAACACAATGACATTGGAGGGCTACCAGTCCAATAAGGTAGCCAAACAATTTGGATAGACACATACTACAACTTTTGATGAACAACTAGTTATTTTTAGGGTTACAAATGTCATGCATATGGTGGTTATACCATAGGATGCTCATTTTTTCATAGCATCACTGACGTAGCTACACCTACTCATGTTTAGCACTAGTTCTAGTTTTCTTTTGGATACATCGTCTAGTCATACGAGAGTCAACTTTTCCCATTTGTCTTGGGTATGGATATCCTTTTACACTGCTTTAGAGTACGATGCTAGGAGAAATGAGCAAAGAGCACGGGTGCTCGAGTTTCCTAGAGGATAGAGGCTTTGTAGGGACTTACCATAGGTTAATACTAATAAAGGTACTTTTTTACCCCCTTCTCTCTATCATTAATTAATTTAGTTAGATATCAATTACTTAATTCATTTTTCTTTCAACTTTAATACATACATAGACACTAAGGCTTACACTACTACCGGGATTGTCATTCCTTCTCCAGTAAGAGCTTCAGATCTAACACCTGAGCCACCTTGTATCGAGACTACCATGCATTCATGTAGATGTGCCAGCTCCTAGAGTATTTCTTTTCTTGAATGTCCTTGGAAGTCCACTCTTCACTTGGACACCCTGGTGAGAGCACACAGAGACCAAGGAGGTTGGACTATACTAGCTATAATATGATGGACCCTCATAATGACTTCTTTCCCGACCTACCCTAGTGAGACATTTTGGCCTAGAGAGTCTTCAAGGGCAAGTGCAGGCTCACTTACAAAATTTTTTGGGGGGAAATCATACACAATGATGACCTTAGACGTACTGTGTTTGGGGTTTTCATTCTTTTCTGAGAGACACCCGACTTACTATGTAGGCCCTCCTTATGTTCCTACCAGCCATCCAACCAACTTTATAAGCCCTTCAATAGGTACACATTTACAAGTTAATTTATTTTAATGCGCTATAAGATCTACCATTATGTTAAGCACTTGTAACTTCTTTTGTAATGTCGTAGGGTCTGATTACATAACGGAGATTCACTATTACATTCCTCAACCTCTATATTACAAGACTGTTGACAGATGTAGTCATTATATAAAGATTTTATCTAATTTTGGTCTCTAATATATATCTAGGATCTCTAGAGCCCTGGATTATGTTTGTTTCTTTTGTTGACCAGACACTAAACCTACTTGCAAATTTCAAGGTGGATTATACAGAGCTACTTTTTAGGAGGTGATGTGTCTCGAGGTAGATTCATACATCCGATGACTTTGGTACCTCTTCATCTTGCAGACCAGATCTACTCTTTCAGAGTTAGAGTATAGGGTTTCCAGGCAATAGGAGATGGCTGATGACTTCCATGACCATTATGATAGCAGTGTAGAGGCTCTAAGGAGACATCATTAGAGCACTTCTAGCATCACCATGGATTTAGACGGGTTGATAGCTCACATGCAGGACCTATAGGAAGATGTCAGGTAGGTGATATCCTGTAGATTTCACTTATGGTAAGGGCTTGACCTACAAGACCATCTCACTAGGAGGGAGGAGTTGCGCCACCAGACTTTGACCAGAAGATGGTGGTTGGTGACTTTGCAATGGAACAGGCCATGGAGGATTTTCAAACTGCTTAGACAAAGTTCTAGGCCTTAGCAAAGATTACCAAACAATTGGAGGGCTTATAAGTTCGCCTTTCTTGATGTGTGTCCATCTTTTTTTTGGTCTTTACTATTGTAGTATCTTAAGTTCTAGTGTACGTGTACCTTATGATTATGATCATATATATAAATATAAGATTTTTTTATTGCACTCTCAGTTGTATTTTGAGCTATCTTGTACTCTGAGCTGTGTTGAGCTGTATTTTACTCTAATTTCTATTAAGCTATGTTTTGGAGTTGTCTTGAGTTATAGTAGGCAATTTTAAATATTTATATGGGCATCTCGACATGTAGCATGAAGATGACCAAAATAAATATTAAAAATACCTCATATCTCTGAGGGTAATAATGAAAATTGTCATCATAGCCACTATTTGGAGCTAGTGGTCGTAGATTTAGCTCAAATTTTAAGGATTTTAGCTTTTTTTCATCCTATGCTTTGTTCGATAGACTTATTGGAAAATATGCAGGTTTTGGACTTAATTGATACTACCTAAGGCAATTAATTTCTCAATCCTTCACGTGTTAAGTATACTTCAATCTGAGTTACCTAAGTTCATCAAATTAGATAAATTAGGATTTAATATCTCTTCATTCTTTAGTTGCTAAAATAGGGGTTCCTCTACTACAGAATTTCTTATGGAGTGTTGAGTAGACCAAGTTTCCAGCGATCCGGCCATATTTTGGCATGTTGGATTTGGCCTCTTACACTCATTCAAGCTTCAGACTAGAGCTATAAAAAATATGCACCCCAATGCTAAATCTACTGAAGTTGGTAGATTTGAAGTTATCCTTTATGGTTGTAGATTTGATGTATAGGGACATTCGATAGTTATTCATGACTCATCATTCGCACTGGAACTTTGATCCTAACTTTTGAAATCTTGGTACACTAGAGAGAATGGTGCCCCAAACTTTCAAAAAAATTACCTGCTTATGTTAACAATGGAATTCTCTATATCTCAATTTAAAGGAATATAAGGCTTAATAATTTTAAATATTCATTTTGAGGATTCTAGCACGTAACATGGTGTCATCATGAATAAATATTTGAGTGCCCCGGTCTCGTAGGGAGGTTTTTAAATGGGATAAATTTCAAGTTTTTCGCTTTTAAATATTTATTTAGGGATCTTAACACGTAATACAAGGTCAACCCAAATAAATATTTAAATACCCTCTACCTTATAAGTGGATTTTTAAGGTGGGAATAATTTGGACTTTTGATATTTTGCATATTTATTTGGGTATTTTGGTATGTAATATGATATTGACTCAAATAAATATGGAAAATACCCCCTATACAGTATGGGGATTTAGATATAATAGATTTGGATTTTTTTAATTTTGAGCAGTTACTTAGGGATTTGGTCGCATAGCATAATCTCAACATAATTAGATACCCCATGTCTAGCCAGGAGGGTTTTTTTTAAATGGGGCAATTTTAGAATTTCAAGATTTTAAATATTTTTTCAAGAATCTCGATATGTGACATAATGTGAACCCGAATAAATATTTAAAATACCCCCAATTTTTTTTAAAATAAGGAAAATTTAAATTTTAAAGATTTTTAAGATTTATTCTAGGATCTTGACACGTAATATGATGTTGACCAAATAAGTATTTAAAATGCCCATAATTTTTTTAAGTGTGACAATTTTGGAATTTTAAGATTTTAAAAATTTATTTGGAAATCTTGGCACACAATGCAATATCGACCCAAATAAATATTTAAAATGCCCCAAGTTTTTTTAATAGGGTACTTTTAAAATTTTAAGATTTTATATATTTATTCGGGGATCTCGGCACTAGACGCGATGTCGACCTTAATAAATATTTAAAATGCACCAATTTTTTTTAAATGTAATCTTATATCTCAAGGTAATTTTAAAATAGGAATCATACAAATGTCAGTAGATTTTTTTGAAGTGTAGAATACTGTAAGTACATGATTATCACTATGCATTATATTTCTTTAGGTATCGACTATTCATCGATGACATGGGCCTTTGACAGTCCAGATTAATCAACTGATAGGCTTTTACTTGATACACTTTCTCAATAACAAAGGGGCCCTCCCAATTGGATATGAATTTTTCACCAATTTTTTGATGAGGGATAATTGGCCTGCTTAGCACTAGGAATAATTCTCCTTCAAGAATTACCCGATGGCGCATCATACGATCAAAGGATTTTGCCATCTTCGCCCATCAGATTTCCAAGTTCTATTAAGATTGTAGTTTAATTTTATAGAGCATGTCGAGATCCTCCATTCTCAAGCAGGTGTTTTACTCTTATGTGTGCTTATATTATATGACTACCCGAAGTGAAGGTAGCTTAATTTCTAATGGCAACACACTTCAACTCTGAATACTAGTGCATAGGTGGTGGCTTTATACGGTAGTCCCATTGTGCTTTTTCCATCTTGTTATGTCACTCTCTTTTATTCTTGGTGAGGAACTTCTTCAATAGTTTCACCAACATCTTAGTGAAGGCCTCTGCCAAATTATTTGCCCTTGAATTATATATTGACGAGTATTACCAATTAATCTTATGTAGCTCGATGAACTTGTATATTTTAGTGCTCTTAAATACTATTTCATTATCTGAGATCATGCGACACGGTACAAAAATTTGTAGATAACATTATGGGTGAAAAAGTTAATCACATGTTTAGATGTGACTTCTTTGAATAAAGCCCATTATGCCCACATAGAAAATTATTTGTTAGTACTAGTATAAAGTAGTGTCTAGCTGATAACGGTGGATCTCTCAGCCCAATTATATTCAATCCATTGTATTTAAATGGCCAAAATGATATTATCAGGTGTAGTGGATTTGACGATTGATGTATAACATCATCATAAATCTTACACTCATGACACCTTTTAATGTGGTCAATGTAATCTATCAAAATTATTTGCCAACAGTAACCCATCATCATAATTTTAGTGGAACCTGATTGATGTGCACCATAAAGTCCTCTGTGATCTTCTATTACCACTATTAACTTCTTTGGTCCCTAGGCATTATAACCACTTTTCATCAAAAGCACGTTGATATAACATGTCATTGACAAATGTGTATCAAATGCTCTCTTTTGAATTTATGTGACTGGAGATTTGACTTTTAGGAGGTTACTTTCTTTGAAAAAATTGATAAATGGTCACCTCCAATCATCTCCAACCTCAATATGTAAGCAATATAGCCATAATTCTGAGCATCTACTGGTTTTATGTCTCTTCACTATATGGAATTCTTTTGGTTAAATTTCAATAATGATTTGTTAAAAAGGTTAATGAATAACCAAGATTGTATCCTATTGGGTTTAAATTTGTATTCCCTCTACCTACAAGAATTATAAGATTTCTGTCTCTAAGACTCAATGATTGTAAACTCCAATCAGTATGGGTTCTTTTTCATGCATATTCACCACATCTTTTGCTAATTTAACCAGATAATCTACTCTATTGTTCTGACCTCAAAAAACTCATGCTATTTTAACATTCGGTACTTATTAAATGCTCAAGAGCTCACTAATGGTAGTGGGACAATTCAAGTTTGCAAATATTGTAAATGCCTAGAGTTTGATTTATCACAAGTTGGTAGTCACCGAAGATTTTGAAGATTTTGGATTTGAATATGGATTACAATATCCAATCCTACAATTAGAATTTTGTACATGGCTTCATTATTGGTTCGAGGCTCAGTTAAATTGAACAAAAAAATGATTATGCCTCTCTCATGTGATATAAAAATAAGATTTATGCCAGCCCAAGATCTTATAAGATTTAGAGGTCAAGAAAGTTTAATTAATGATGCCCCAATAAATTGCATCTCCTAGAATTATAGTTTTTTATTCTCCTCAACCTGTATGATTTACTTATCAGGTAAAATCATCATTGTGTTGGGAATCTATAGGGATAGGGTGTGTGATAAAAAAATCTACTAAGGCTTGTCATTTCACTACCTTTTGTGGCAAATATATAATATCAAACTTCGATAGTATCAATGCCCACCTAGCTAAATGATCTGTCAATGCTGATCTTGTAATCAAGAACTTCAGTGGATCAATCTTTGATATCAACGTGATTTTGTGCGATAACATATAGAGGTGTAGTTTCTAAAATATGAAACTCAGTTCTAGATAATGTTTCTCAATTGGAGAATAGTGAATTTCCATTCAAATTAGCCTTCAACTAATGTAGTATAGTGCGTTCTATTTGTCTTCTTCATTATGTTGGGCCAATAATACTCCTAGGGACTCATCTAGTGCTACCATATGTAATATTAAAGGCTTGCCTAGAATTGTCATTGTAAAAATATGTGGATTCATATCTTTTAATAATATCAAATACTTCATAGCATTTTGTGTCCCATTTGAGGAGGATGTCTTTCTTCATCAACTTGTAGAATAGTTGGCACCTACCCGGCATATTCGATATGAATTCTAAATGAAAGCTAGTTGACCTTATAAGGAGAAAAGTTGATAGAGTTTCTTTATTAGTGGCAACTGCATGATTGATTTGATTTTGTTGGGGTCAATTTTGATTCCTTGGTGACAAATAATGTACTCCAATAAATTTTAGAGGAGACCCCAAATGCATATTTGAGAGGATTTGTTTTTAGATAGAACATTCTGATCCTCTTTGATATGATCCTTATGTCTATTAAATGATCTTTCTAGTCCATTCTCTTGATGACAAGGTCATATATATAACACTCAACCTTCTGATGTATAACCTCATAAAAAAAATGTTTTATCACCCATTGATATGTGGCACCAGCATTCTTCAGGCCAAAGTGCACGACCATGTAGCAAAATATGTTAAAGGGTGTTCTAAATGACATGTGTTTTTCATCTTCATGTGCCACCTTGATTTGATTGTAGGCCAATGATCCATCTATAAATGAGAATACATCATAATTGGAAGTATTTTCCTCTAATATCTCTGATACTGGGAGCAAAAAATTATTTTTTAGACACACCTTATTGAGATCCCAAATGCTAATTCAAACATAAATTTGACCGTTCTTCTTCTTCACTAGGATAATATTGGCGATCCAGTCATCATATTTTTTTCTTCTTGAATGAAGTTTGCTTGTATAAGCTTCTTTATCCATATAATTACTAGATCTTCAATCTTTAATATCATTCTCCTCATAGCATGCTTTGTGGGTGTTGCATTAGGATTGATGGATAATTTGTGAACTACTATATCAGGAGATAAACTAGGTATCTCAATATATATCTAGGCAAAGTAATCCTAAAATTTATAGAGAAGCTCTTTCATTTCTTCCACTTGATCTTCTAATAGAAGGAAGATAATGAACATTGGGCGAGGTGTGGACCTTCGAAAGGACACTGCCATCTACAGAGTGCAAAGGGTACACGACCGCACCACCCCGAGGGATAGAGATGATCACAGGCCTCCGCACTCTGTGCAAAAAGGCCAATGGGAGGGAAGATTAGATTAAACATACGACTAACCATTGAGGATAGAGGCTCATGCCAAAACACCCCGATGGGTAGTAATATATATAACCTGATAAAAATAATGGGTTTTCCTCACTCGATACTTCAGCTCCAGTAGGGTTTATTTGATGTGGGATTCTATTTCCCATGAGTGTAAGCCTCCGTGGTTAATTACATCTTGGGTCAAAGCCCAAGAAAACTCTCAATTAAGGATCCTACATATATTATCCTTTCTAAAATGGGATTGACATATAAGGCTAAGACTAGAAGTTCTATTTAAATAGGAAGAAAGGTTCAAAGGGCTTAGTCAACATACATGGCTTATATTGACATCCGAAGAGTCTAAGGCACTAAAGGGAAAGTGGAGAATAGAAACCCAAGCACTCCAAGCATACATGAGAGAATGATGGAAGTGGTGTCATCCTGTGATGTAGATAGGTAGAGTTTATAGCTTTAGAAGAGAATGAAGCTTACCTACCATTTTGGCATACTATGAGACCGAATGCAGTAGCCATGAATCCTAAATCTAAGTTGGGTTTAGTGTTCTATGCACAACACTAACACCCATATCCTAACAAATGCAGTGCAAAACCTGGACTTACCCTGGCCTGGATTGGGGAGTCGGCTAACCACCTGAGCAATTTAAAACCATGTTATCTAGTCATTTATGAAGGATAGGTGGGAGGCTTAATTTTTGGAAATTAAGGCTAACATCTATAGAGCTCCTAAGTGGTATTGTACTTATATAGGATGAATGCTCCAAGAGTTAATATAATTAAAATTTTAATTAGTTGGTTTCTAATGTAATGTATGCTAGTTGAAAGGCTTCCAATCATGAATGCTTTAGACTTTAAAAATTGGCTTATAGAAAATAAAATTTTAGAAAAGACTGGGCCTCTCTAGGTCTGGCACTTCATCCTCATAAGCCAGATTATCCGAACTCTACCCGCAGGCGGGCAGGTATCTTATAACAATGAGAAAGAAGAATGTAATATTATGCATGCAACCCTGAATGATTCTGGTAATTCCCTAGTTTGTTAAGTTTCTATGTTATTTAATTCTTAAAATTTTATAGATTATTTATGAGTAGAAAATATTTTAGTCCTTAGAGAGCCTAATGAAATCCAGGCTAAAAAAAAATGGCATGCAAATTGCCAATAAACTAAGAAAAGCAAGCAACCCTAGAGGAGAGCATTCATAAATAAAACACCCCATAATAATCAAAATATTTAATAAATAGACATAGGCAAACTACCCTTAATTATAACTCAGGGTCTGTAGAGAGTAAAGTGGTCGAGTACCACTACCAATAACTCAGATTTCTATGCCTAAGATTAACGAAAGTGACTTTGAGTAGGATATTGGGTCTTTAGCTTTTCAGCCTTCTTAGATTTCCTCTCCTTGGACTCCTTAAATCTCTCCTCCTTGGACTCCTTGGATTCGTCGTGGCTTGAATATCCAAACGAAGAGATGATTCCCCCCCTTAAAGGGGGTATTGCCTTTTCTCTTTGGATATCTAAAAGCCATCTAAACTCGATCTTCAAATGGAAGAAGACTCTCCCTTTTGAGGATGCCTTCTTCTTTTAGAATTCGAGTAAGATAAGGATATTCTAAATCAAAGTTATTTTTATAACTTAAACATATATTATAGAGAATTACATTAATGAAAAGAAATAAATTCTAGATTCTCCTGCAAGGTTATCCTAATAAAAATTCCCAAGCAATTATAACATCCCAAGCAGTTTATATAAAAATAAAAATAATACATTATAGCCACACTTGATCATGCTCTTAATTCTTTTGAGGACTAAGCAGTCTTTGAAGCACATATAGTAATTATTATTTATGATTTTTTAGCCCTCATTTATTCAGGAGGGCTAAACAATTTCTAAAGCGTCCGCATAAAACATCATTAGTATTAAAATCATGACTATTGCCCCCCCTTTTATTTAGCTTTATATGAGCATGACCACCTACAAAAAATATCATTAGTATCAAAGTATCGATCCTAACCTATGGGTAAATCTAATGTATAATCAATTCTCATAGTGCAATAAAAGTAAACAAACACAACATCAGTTTCATTCATAACATACAATAAAATCTCAGAAAACCCAACACATAATAGAAAAGTAAACACTACTACCCTATTGATTATATCATATTGATTCATATCTCAAGGATTTAATGTCATTGGGGAGCATACGGGCTCTAACCATAACTACAATTTAATGGTGCCATTTAGCGACTAAACCACCCAATTCATAGGACCTCGGACATAACCATTTATTCTACAGTGTCATTTGGCGGCAAAACTACTAGTTAGAGGAGATGTGTCACGTCCTTATTGGCAGAAGATTATTTAAGAATGAATCCTAATGATATTCTTGACCAGACATTAGCTCTTTGTGAGATAAAATATATTTCAATTTGTCCACCGCGATAAATAGTTATGGTGGGTGGATGCGTTTTGCTTTAGGTGATTTAATGAATTAATTCAATTTTAAATATTCTTGACTTGGATGATTTTTGGAATTTTTGGATTTTGGGTATTTGGGTAGGATTTAAAAAATGTAGATTTAAACCCTCATGTTTAGATCTACATTTAACACAGCCAACATCATAGCATTTTGTGTTATTTGCATTTTATCTGTTGGATTATGTCAACAATCAACTTGCCAATAAAGGATCAAGTTCTTTATTGGTTGTAAATTTTTATTAATGAATTTTTTTTATTATAGACCTTAAATTCCTAATATAAATGTATAAAAAAATAAATTTCGATCAACATCTTGATCGTATATCTATTTGATAGTTTGAATCGTGTTGACTCCTATCCATCCACATAGAAGGATCGATCTAGAACTTGGGTTCACTTACTAACCTGTGTAGCATTCCTAGATGTCACATGTGTACCCATAACATGCTCGCTGGGGACCATGTGGGTTTACAGTTACACGTGAATTTTTGGGAACCTATATACATACATGTTATAGTGCATGTGTAGGGATATTTAGGACATTTGAGGGATCTTCTTTGGTGGCTCGTAGGAGTTTACATATACTGTATTTTTTCCTATGTTTGCAGTAGCTCATAGGCATTTATATTTAATTGGATCATATGTGATACATTTGAAGTATAATGAGTCCTCTATCATAACGTGTAGAAGCTTATACTTGTCATAATTATTCTGCATGCACCAGTTGGCAAGTTGTTGCATTTTCTTTCACATTAACTTTCAATTATTTTTCAGAAATTACCACATCTGCTTTTAAGTTGGCCGATATTGACTGAAAAAATGCCACTATACTGTTAATTTCCCTGCACATGTTGACCAGCAAGTTGCCATTTTCCCTGACTCTTAACCTTTAATGTTTACAATACTCATATTATATATCTTCAGGCTAGCTAATATTAGTCATATTCATAGATAATCTACTGTCATCATTCATTATTGCTTTAAAGTTAGTGTGTTGATTTACGGGTCGATCGACATTGGCAACGAAGAAACTATCTTCTTTATGACCCTTTTGCTTCACTTATGGACATGTTGCACCCTTTGCATGTTGTAGGTATACTACCATGTACGTGACAAATCTCTATGATTATTTTTGAATACTCATACAAATGTTCATAGGTACTCATACCTGTAGTGAATTCATGGTTCTTGCTTGTATATGAACTACGAAGTCTTCTTACATTCACTGTGCATCATCCCTACATTATAGAAGACCAATGTATTCACTTGTATATTGTCATTAAATGCTTAAAGAGCATGTTATGTTTGATTGAATGCATATGCTAGATTTTTCATCCTTGAAAGTGACTTCAGAATAATCCTGATGATCATTGTCCATTCAATATTTACAACCCATTTGGTGTAAAAGTTCTGAGCTTCTTCAATTTATTGATTGTAGGTATATTGCCATGTTTTTCATTCAATTATTTCATGTATTTCAATTTAATTAAATAGCATGAGCCACTTTTGATTGCACTTTCATTTTAGATGTCCAATTGAAGTTTAATTCCCTTCCATCCAAATCATGTCCTCTATTCAATTCATTTGAGTTCAAAGAAAGTCCCCTACTTTTGTCCAAGTCTTGTATTCAAGCAGAATTTTGGTAGCCTCCCAGTGTCTCCCCCATTTAGAAAAAACTATGGGAAATTATGCCACCCCACCAAGCTACTAGAGTGTTTATGGTTGGTGTCAGATGACACCGTGGCAGATATCTTTAATCCCACCATGCTACGAGACCATGTATGTGGGCTCCAAAGTGCCTATTTGAAAACACAAGTGGCTTTCCCTGCCATGCTACAAGAGCGTGTACAAGGACTTAGAGACTTTCCACCATGCTAAAAAAGTATGTATAGGGCTTACCCGCCTCGCCGTGTACGTCGCACCAGGTTTCCTCCAACTATGTTACCAGAGAACGTATAGGGTTTTTCAGATTGATAGAAATGTCAAATGTGGGATTTCTTTTTGAGTTTAAGAAAATTTATACCTGCATGAGTGGTGATGTTGATGACGGTTGCAATAAAAGTTTGTAAAAAATGCACAAAACATATATTTCCCATTTTTTCTATTTTTCTTTATCCTTTTTTTTTTTAACTTTCATTTCTTCTTTTTCTTTTTACATATACACATATGAACATATATACATATTTGAAGGTGACAACAGTGATGATATAAAAGACTTATAACATTAACTAATCAACATAAGCAGTAATATTAACTTTAAATGATAATGATAGTTACTATTAAATAATAATAATAATAATAATAATAATAATAATAATAATAATAATAATAATAATAATAATAATAATAATAATAATAATAATAATAATGATAATAATAATAATAATAATAATAATAATAATAATAAAATGATAGAAATGGTTTTCTGATTTGTGGGCATTTGCTTTGTTAATTAGGAGGAATGTGTTGATTTGGAGGGGATAATGGGCTAAGATTGTTATTTGGTTAAAGAAGCCAAATATTTTGGTAGGTAAACTAAGTGTTTTGGGCTTAGCTTGCTGTTTGGGTTTTTGCCAAATAGTTTCACTGGAAAGGCTATGTGGCTTTTGGAGTATAAAAGGTGGTTTAAGTGAAATTGGAAAGGTGAATAATATAGATTTTGTCCTTTATTATATATGGCTAAGAGGAAGAAGACAAAAACTAATGCTCCAAGTGACTATTTATTGTCAATGAGTAAAAGGAACATTCATGATAGTATGTGGCTAAGAGGAAAATGAGAGAGTTGTTATTTGACAGGATTAGAGATCTCCTACGGCTTGTGTAAAGAAGGGGCGGAAGCTGCAGGTCTCTTGAGTGAGGGGCCTCAAGCGAACGGGAGTGGTGGTTTGGTTGGACTTGGATGGTGGCAGAGAGTAGAAGTTTGTGTTGCATTGAGGGGTTCAGACAACAGATATGAGAGGGTTGTGTGTGTGGAGAGGAGCTCAATGATTCTATATAGCTATCAACTTGAGAATAAATATTTTGTTGTTTTTGGGTTTCGTTGATGGGGAGAAAGTGGATTGAAGAAATGTCCTTTTGTTTGGAGGAATAAACAAAACTTGCATTGAAGAAAAATTCATTCTTATCCCTTAGGATGCATGTCGACCTCTTGGCATCCATTTAATTTAACCAAATTAACTATCATCCTTGGGTATTTAGGACATTTTGAACGCAACAACAAAGTCCATTCTATGATCGAACGTCATTTGGGTGACGTCGAGGAAGATTTTCCTCTATATCTGTATTGTTGCTTTGGGATCCATGCCACCATCCTTAATGACCCTAATGAATAAGTAAAATTTAGATTTTCTATTTTGATAATGTTTTGAACGCAATGACAAAATTTTACAATCAGAAATCAAGTGCCAAATTTTATGATTTTTATTTCATCACATCAGGATCCAAGCCAACACCTTGGATGATCCCAATTTATCAAATAAGATATATATTTTGAATGTCAATGATGTTTCATAAGTCTGTTATATGATTGAAAGTCATTTGGAATTCATCGAGTGCCAAATTTCTCTATTTATGTATCATCGCCTCAAGATCCAGGCTAGCACCTCGGCTGATCATCATTTAATTAAATAAGATATGTGTTTTGAATGTCGATGATATGATGTTCCAGACATAACAATAGAGTCTGTTTTATGATCGAACATCATTTGGGTGACATCACGTGCCAAATTCCTTGATTTATGTGATATCACATCAGGATTCATGCCACCACCTTAGTCGATCTTAGTTAAATGAATAAAAATATGGTTTCTAACAGTTGAAGATGTTTTGGATGAAATGACCTTATCCATTTATAAATCATAATTCAATTAGATATATGGCTTCTTTAATTTTGGGTTCTAGTCATCCTTTTGGACCGATCTCATCCGATTTGACTGCAAGGGGTCCCAACCTAGAAGAATTCAATTTCCTGATCGCAATGGCATAGCCCAATTGTTAATTGGAGGTTGTTTGATCTTTCAATTGATGTGTTTTTTTAAATCACGTACTGCTAGATTCAACAGTTTTACTTCCCTTACGCGTTGTTCATGGCATAGGGGTCAAAATTACATTGTATTAGCAATAGGAGGATACATTCCTCCAAAGAACCTAGGTATAGTGTGTTCCTTAGATTTAATAATGTCATAATTCAATGAAAACTATTCAAAAGTAGCTACATAATCTTAAATGATCGACAGTTGTTGTTATAATTGAGTAAAATTGATAAATTTTATTTCTTTTAATCAGACACATACTTTCACTATAATTCTTTCATTATTTGGTCTAGGATATAATCTTTGTATGACCTTCTTAATTCCTGGATCTTTTTAGATTTTTCCAACATAGGGATGCATTTCTTTTCAGCTTGATTTCCACCAGCTTAATAATTTTATCAGCTATAACTTCATTAAATTCATTAATGCATTCCACCATTTTTAACCAAATAGTAAATTGTAAGGATCCATTATTCTATCAAATTTTAGAAGACCAATCTTAAATCCAAATTCCACTAGGGATTTCCTAGTGACTCACCCATATTTATGTTTGATAGTTTCATTGTCATTGGAGCTTTCTTGATGAAATGGATTGATATCTTCTTCTCCTTCTTGTCGGCCTTTCAAATCTCGTTGCTCAAATCTTACAAGGCGTTGTTGGAGTTTGGTGTTCTCTCATTTCAGATCTTATATTATTTCTTCCTTACATTTTCTTTGTTGATTTCATCTAGGTAGCATCTTGTTCGCTCTGATACCACTTGATGATGGACTCACACAAGGGAAGGTCATGACTCAATCTTATAGAAGGGAAAGTCTGCAAAGAAGACCTGCACTTCAATCCTTCTATCAAGATAGAACATTGAAGAGGAACCATCAGGCATTAGCTACTTTATTTATATACATGGTTGTGGTTTCATGCAAGGATACACCACCAGATTGCATACAAGGCTACACCACAAGAAAATCATATCTTATCTACTCATATTTGAGATTATACAAACAACAACCTAAAGTTATGAAGTTATATAACACTAAATTATTAGCGATGTCAGCTCTAGTATGGTGTCAACAACCCCTCCCCCCCCCCCCCCCCCCCCCCCCCCCTTTCCCTTAAGTTTACCCTTTTTATGCATATCATAAAATAAGTTATTAGAGAAGTGAGAAGGTAGGTGATCATGTTGTGAGGGAAGAATAAGATTTTATTTACGTGCTAAAACATAGGAAATAATATGTTCTAGTGTAAGATTTTGTTTACAGTGGGATCTAAAACTTCTAATTATGATCAAATTTTCTATGTAGAAGATAATCATATTGGCAAAATAAAATTTAATTCTTGTCATATAGAAATAAATAACAATAGATATAAGAGGGGTGATATTGATTATGTCATGAGCTTTGGGGATGAAAGTATCTCAAAGTACATGTTGGATAACAAATGTATCAAACACTATTATGCTGACTAAAGGCTAGTGTTGAGACAAAGGTTCGTTCCTAATGTTCATATTTATATTGGACAACTTATAGTGCAAGTCGACTATGATGCCATGAGATTTGTGCCAGTACTAGAAATATACAAGTTATCATGCAAGTCTTTGTCTATGATGCCAACTTAATGAGGAAACATACTATATATTTCATGGATATCCTATTTTCAGTTATTTGTTGATTTGAGAAGAACTCCAAAATAAGCTCGGTGTGATAGGGGAAGGCAAAGAAAATGACAAATTGAAGAGTGGTGCAATAAAATAAATCAAGTATCTAAAATCCTAATTTTTATCAATCTAAGACTTTTGAGTTAGTGATAGATGCCTGATGATACATTTCTTTGCTTCTTCATCTTCATCACTTTAGAATTTACCAACCCTTTGAGGATGGGATTTAGGGACTATCCATCCTCTCTTGCTTACCATTTGAAGCTTAACAGTAAGTGAAATATTAGAATTTGGAGTTTTAGAGTGATTTGAAATGAAAATGGAATTCCTTCTTATAGCCTCAGATTGATTGTACAATATGTTGCGGGTTTGTATAGTACAATCAGTATACAATAAATCATCCCATCAATTTCTATATGAAGACTAATCAAATCATATTGTCTATTCAACATCATAGATTATGATCTTTAGCTTTAGATCATTCTTTGGAACATGTGGCTAAATCTTTGACATAGTCAAATTATCCAGTATGATGAGGTATTAATATTATCTAATTCGTAATAATGTCATGTTTCAAAATGTTTAATATTGCAGTTATTACTACTAAAATATCTGATTCCAGTAAGTATCATACTATCCAAAGGGGGTTCATATTGTATGATGAATAATGAATATATATCCTATTATGTTAAATGTGAAATTTGGACTTTGAAAATCATGTTATTATATATACATCATGTAGTATGAAGTGGTTCATACAATATGATGTGACATAAGTTCTCTCATTTTCTAGTGATCAGGGCCTTTGGTTACATGCAAGTAACAATTGTTAATGACATAAATGCAAATAACACACATAATGATTACTGCCTTACAATACATACACATGCACACACAATAACAACAACATCAATGACAAACATAATAGAATCACATATACATAAAAATTAAAAAAATAATTAATCAAAAAATTTTGCATTGATTAATATTCCTGAAAACCATCGAAGAACTTAAATTTATGATTCATTATCTTCTTCTAAGTTCATTAAATCTCTCAAAATATAATAGTTTGGTAAACCTGTCAGCTAGTTGATTGAATTGAGCATCCATATCTGACACATGACCTTTAATGAAATGATGCCTTACTTCTATAAATTATATGCATTAGTGTTGTTTTGTGTTTCTAATAATGCATATTACATTTATATTATCACACATTATAGGTATCGTATCTACCTTCATCCCAAAATTAAGAAGTTATTACTTTAGCCATAGCACTTTGGCAACACAACTTCTTGTTGTAGTATACTTTGCCTTTACAGTGAAAATGGTCATTGAAATCTATTTCCTACTTGAGCAAGAAACTAAGGATTATCCTTTAAATAGGTTCCTAAAGAGCTTATTCTATCTATCTTAGATCTCATAAATTCTAAATCTAAACCTTACAAATTTAAATGCTAAGATATTCCTAGGATATCAAAGGGCAAGATTTGGTGTGCCTATGCAATATCTTATGATTCTCTTTATAGCACTCATATGGATTCCTTGAGGTCGGCCTAAAACCTAGCACATAGGTAATCACTAAACATACTATAGGTAAAGTAATGAGCTTATCTTTCCTTTATAGTTCTTCTCTTGATTGGGTTTTCAATTTGGATCCCTGTTTGATTTGGTATCTAGGCTTGTGTGTGTGTTTATTCTTTTGCAACGTTCCATATCAAACTTTTTAATGATCTCTTTTATATACTTTTTTCTAACTTAGAAAGGTTCCATATTCTATTTGCATGACATTAAATCCTAAAAAATACATCAGCCCACCCATCATTCCCATTTCAAGCTCACTGCTCATAGTGAATAAACATTACTTACATAAATTATCATCGATGGATCTAAAGAATTTTATCCATATAGATTAGTAAAATTAATATATCATCTCAAATCATCTTACTAAGTAATGTGATATTTACTATGCCATCAAAAAATATTATTCTAAAAGAAAGGCGCTAAGGCATCGTACCATGCTCTTAGTTTCTATTTTTGTATGTTAGTGCATTTTTGAGCTTATATGCATGATTAAGGAATATTAAACTCTAAAACTAAATTTACTTATCTACAAAGACAATTTTAATTATGTCATTTTAACATGTACTCTTAACATTTATATAGTATAATTTAAATCCTTTAAAATAAGCAAATGTTAATAGTACCTGAATGGCCTCTAATGTAGCTACTAGTGTAATAGTTTCTTTAAAGTCTAAACCAACCATTTGATTATAAACCTTTGTAATTATCCTATCCTTTTTTCTTACAACTAATCTAGAATCATTTAATCTATTTTTTAATACCCATTTTATTCTTATAACACTCTAATTAATCTGTCTAACCAGTATCTTGTTGGGTATAGTAATTAAGTTGTTAAGCCTAATTAAATGTCCCACGGCTAACCAAGAGGGGGGTGAATTGGTAATTTAAAAATTATACTTCTACTCTTGGATTTTTAGAAAACCTTTTTAATTATTAATGCAAGTTAAATTTAAAGTTTAAAAAATAAACTTTTCAACCAGAGTAAATAACTTGCAATGAAATTAAATGCGGAAGAAAAATAAGAAAGAACACACCAAATTTATAGTGGTTCGGTCAAACTTTGACCTACGTCCACTCCCCGGAGACACCCTCCGAGTATTGCACTAATTCTACAAAGTGACTCTCCTTTTGCTCCCACAGCAAGGAGGAGAAGCCTGTAGAAAATCACTTTCACCTTCCCCGGTGCCGGAGCAACCGTGCGAATATCCCCTTCACACTCCCTTGAAATCCCCTCCAAGGATCTTCTCCCTCTCAAACTCCACCCTTTCCTGTCTCCCTTTCAAGTTCTCTCTTCTAGTTTTCTCCCAAAGAACGAAGACACAATGGTTGTCAAAGATACACTTTGTCGTCCTTTTACACTCTCCAAGTGTTGGCAGAGAACCGGACCAATGTCGTTGAATTTCACTTGAGAGCCTTCGCCAGAGCAACCGTGTGAATATCCCCTCCACACTCCCTTGAAATCCACTCCAAGGATCTTCTCCCTCTCAATGATCCCTCTCAAGAGAAAACAACTCCAAAGGTACTTGTAATAGTTTCTAGGACTCCTTATGTAGAAAGGACATGAAAAATCGTCCAAAAAACTGCTAAAAATATGTTTTTCTGCGCACCGGATCGTCCCGTACGAACCATTTGTTCATCTGTACGAACCAATTTCCTCCTAGACGAAATTGGTTCGTCCCAGAACAAAAAATTTTGTCCGGTACGAACAGTTATATCAAAAGTTGGTTCCAAAAACTGCAGAACGTTGTCAGAAACTGCCATAGTCGGTTCCCATCGTCCTGGACGAACTGGACTTCGTCTGGACAAAATTTTTATAGAGAAACTCATCCTGGGATGAAAAATGATTTCGTCTGGATGATCATTCCTTAGAAAAATTTTCCAGTTCAGTTCCTGTCTGTTCCATTGCTCTTACAAGGAGACAACTGATCTGATCGTCCCGTACGTACGAACAATGTTCGTCCTGTACGATCAGTACAAAAATGTTTTCAAGATCTCTTTTAAGTGTGTGTAAATTTATTCACTCAATTACAATCACTCCCTCTCAAATTTAATTTAAATAAAAAGTACAAGCTTCAAATTCACAAAGTATCTAATGCTGAATCTGATTTGAAGTCTTCGTAGTCTAGGGTTCAATTTTCCTGAAATATTAGTACACACAAGAGCAAAAACAAATCTTCCAAAAATGTTAGGACATAACAACACATAAAACAATAATATTTGGAATCATCAAAACTATACAAGTTGCAAGAATGTAAAACATGCAAATAGCAACTTTCCTAACATATCTCACACACTAGATTTCTTATAAATTGATTTAGTTCCTCCTATATCACTATAATCAAGAATTCATCTTTTTAGGCTTGATTTATACTTGTGATGAGATTTACTTAAGAAATTAGGGTAGTGTGGCTTAAATCTTACCAAAATCCATTTATAGTCCTAACTCCTGTATTGGTCTTTTATGATCATCTCCCTAGAATGACTAGAAGCTTATCTTCACTCTAAAGGCAAGGATTCTTTAGTCTCTTAGCTATTATCTAATAATATCTTCTTAATTCCATTAATGATGTTACCCTCTTTTCTTCTTTTATAGGCATGCTTCTATTCATTCTTGGTTTCATTAAACACTATATGGGTTTACCACTTTACCACCATTGTTCTTTTATTGAAGACAATATAAACTTTTCCTACTACTAAATATCCTAAAAATACAACCTCATTAAACTTTGTTTCAAACTTTCCCAAATAATTTTTTTAAATTTTCAACACATAATATTTATAACCAAAAACTTGTAAGTGAAAAATGATTGATGTGCCTGTTATAAGTCAAAAATTTTAAATAGACATATTTATCTGTAACAATAACAAATTTTATTTATAGTCATTACAAGTTTAAATTATAAACCATCTTCCCCATAACATAGGTATTATTGTGCTATAGTTATAAAAAAATTTTCTAATGTTTAGGCATTATCAAAATTCCCTAAAAAATTGGCATAAATTGGTATAAGTGGGAATTTTGGGACCATTTGGCAAACCAATTTCACCCAAGAATTCTAGATATGCTTGGCTAAGTATTAAATTGATTTCTTAATTTTTGGATTCTGAATCTAAAGATATACAAGGATTTAAATGAATTTTATGCTAAAATAAGAATAATTATAATAATTACACTTATACCCTTAATATATTAAATCCTAAATATCTAAATCCACATAAATAATTTTAAAAACCTTTATTTATTCCCTCAATTCATTTAACATTAGAGAAAAAAGAATAAAATATAGGGTTTGTTGGTCCTAAAGCCATTTTTGTCTATTAACCCAGTTGGAAAATTTTTGTCTTAAGGTAGGTTATATTTTCCCTATTTCGATTTTCATTAATTTGATATTTTTAGAATTTGTTTGATCAAATTTTTATTTCTGAGGATAACTTTATTTTGGTAAATTGTCACTTCATAACTTTTTATATGTTATAGAGATTGAGATTATGAATATTTTGTGTATATTTTAGATTTGTTTTTGCTAGGAAACTTTTAAAAAGTAACAATTTTTATCTATTTAAAATTTTATTTTATCATTTAAAAATAGTTCTTTAGTTCAATTAAAGCTTAAAAATATTATTATACATGATATCTAGTAATTTCTAAAAAAGTGAATTTCTTCTCAGTAGGGTTTTTGTTGATGACCATTGAGGCATTTTTGTAGTTTTTGAATTTAGTCTAAGTATGTTTTTATTAATGAAATGTTTCAAAAAAATGTGAAAGAAAAAATGATCTGATGTGATGTGTTTTGATTTTATGTTGGTGCAATTGGTTGATCAAGGTGGGATTCTAATATGACATGTGATGTTATGCTAGAAGAAGTAGGATACCAAGGTGGGATTCTGATATGAGATTTTTTTATGATTCTGGAGCCTAAGGTTTATTCCAAAAAAAATTATAAGATATTTATTTATATTTCAAGTTAAAAATAGTTCATTGGTTTATTAAATATATTTAGTTTTAGTATATACTTCAGCTTTAGCTTTCTATATAGTACTTCAGTGTATTATTACAGCATAATATTTTTAGATCCTCTAGTTTTTGTTATTAATTTTTGTTTTAGACTATGATAGTTTATTGAGGCATGCTAGCTCACTCCAACTTTTACTTTCATTTTCAGGCTAGGGAATTAGTAAGGATCAAACTTAGTAGTTTTTGATAATATGCTCTCATATGTATTATAGGTATTTTTTGTTAGTTTTGACTTTTGCATGCTTGGCTTTTACTTTATTTTGTTTCCTACTACTAAGCACTATTATAAATATTTTAGAATATATATATATATATATATGTGTGTGTGTGTGTGTGTGTGTGTGTGTGTGTGTGTGTGTGTTTGATAAATAGATAATTATTTAAGGAGATGTTGACGACTTAGTTTGTACCCCCATCTACCTGGAGACATCAATAGAGCTCTTTTTTAAAGTTAATTCAAGAGAGTATGTCAGTGATGTAATACAAGGATGAGTTACTTCTCTTTCCAAGTATGCTCTATAATTGATTAGACCTTTTTAGGAGAAGTGCTACCAATTTGGTAGGGACATTGAGATGCTTTGAGGTAGCCATTACTATCATAAGATCTTATTGACTTTAGTTAGTTAGTCAAGAGGTCCAAGAGGATAGAGGCTGATTTGATAGAAGCTCAATAGTAATGGACTACAAATAGGAAAATATTTAGCTATGTGGCATCAGCTACTATCCATTCTGGGAAGAAGAGAAATTTCAGACATGCTAAGTTTATAAGGATGGGATAGTTAATAGCAGTTTATTCCGGATCAAATAGAGGTAGTACTGTAAGTTCTAGTAGTTCAGTGAATGAGGCTCCATTTTTTAGATGTGCGGCAAAAGATATAGTTGTTAGTGTTATAGAGCATCGGTAGGTGTTTTCACTATGGTCAGTTTGGATACATGATTACTGAGTGTCCATGGGGTGGCTTTACCATACCTTCTAACTTGATAGATGATAGTACTAGCTAGTTGAAAATGGGTAGGTTGAGGACATTATCAACTCAAACATATTTTGAGGATTCTAGTAACTATGATGTTGGTTTGGTATCACAAGGTCAAAATTCTTTATTGGATTCTAGTAGTTCTATCACTTTAGCCCAATACAACCGTATGTCTATAGTTTGACTCAACAGGAAGCTTGAGATGCTCCATATGTGGCTACTAGTATGACTTATGTTTTTGATGAGCCATCTCATATTTGATTTAATTCTAGAGCTATTCATTCATCTTTTCTTAAGCATTTCTTTGATTTATTGCACTTACCTTTAGTTTTATTTCCATTTTCTCTATTTATTACTTTATTGACTATATATGGTATGATAGCCAGTAGAGTCTATTTCTTTGATATTGAGATTTCTAGAATTTAGTGAAAGTCTAATTTGATTTTACTAATGTTTTTGGCATTTGATGTTATTTTAGGTATGAACTAGTTTAGTCAGTACGAGGCTTACATTGATTATTTGAAAGAGAGACACCTTATTTCAAGGTAGTAAGAGCCATATATTTCAAGAGGTTAGAGGCGTTTTATCCTGTCTATTTTTTGCTCTAGAAGCTAATAGACATTGGAAGTAAGATAGTCCAGTCTTTTTGGTATCTATTAGAGATCCTCACATCTCTTCTATATTTATAAGTAGTTTTATTATGGTTTAAAAATTTTTTGATGTCATCCCTGAGGAGTTAGTGCCTTTATTGCTAGACTGAGAGGCAGAGTTTTGTATAGATATTTTTCTAGGTAAAGCCCACATTTCGAAAGCTCCATATATGATGAACCTAAGGGGTTTCAGGAATTGTAGGTTTAGCTCTAGGAGTAAGTTTAAATAAAATTCATTAATCATAGTGTCTCCATGGGGATCACCTATTCTATTTATGTGATTATGCATTCATTATAAGGAGTCAAACAAAGTCATAATAAAAAATAAGGATATTTTTCATTGGATTGGTGACTAATTTTATCAATTGGCTAGAATATTAGTACTTTTTAAGATCGATTTGTGATCTGATTATCATCACTTGAAGGTAAGAGAGGATGATATGGCAAAAACTATGTTGATGTTTTCCCTAGAAGGTTCAAACTATTTCAGATTGGATATGGCCTAATACAGTTTCTGAGGTTTGTAGTTTCTCAAGCATAGCTAGTCATTATCAAAGTTTGATCAGGGATTTTCTTAGATTTATTTATCATTGAAAAGATTGACTAAGAAATTAGTAACATTTGTATAGAGTCAGTGTGAGGAGAGTTTTTAGATGTTGAATGATTATTTGACTTTTGCTCTAATTCTAACTATTCCATTATGTATGGAGGGCTTTCAGGTTTTCTGTAATGCTTAACTGAAAGGATTAGGAAGAGTGCTAAAGCAGCATAGTCGATTTATTTCTTATATATCTTGATAATTAAAACCACATGGGAGAAAATATCTGACACATGATCTTAAGTTAGTAGTTAAGATATTTGCACCGAATATTTGTAGGCACTACTTTTATGGAGTTAGATAAGAAATCTTTACTGATCATTAGAGCTTTAAGTATATCTTCACTCATAAGGATCAAAATTTGAGGCATAAGAGATTACTTAAGTTGATCAGTGGTTATGAACTATTTATTTGATATCAATCTGGTAAGAAAAACGTAGTGGTAGATGCATTGAGTTTGAAGCTATAATGTACTTCTTTTTTTGTGGTTTACTTTTATAGACCTTCTTATCTGATATTTAGATAAATAGGAGATAGAGGTATTATTTGTTGATAGCAATCAATATTTATTAGCTCATATGATTATTTAGCCAACTCTACAAGAAATAATTTAGGAAGCTCAAAAGTCAGATATAGAGTATCTAAAGTTGAGTGGTTAGATTAAGGCTGGTAAGAGACCTCGACTTTCCCTATTTAATTTTAGTATCATTTTCAGTAAAAATAGATTATAGGTTCCTTCTATTAGTGATTTAAGAGCAAAGTATCTATATGAGGCATGTTATTCAGGCTACACTATTCATCATGGAAGTAGCAAGATGTATAGATATTTGAAAGGAATATTTTAGTGGCTCATATTGAAGAGGGATATAACAGAGTTTGTGTCAAAGTGCGAGTCATGTAAATTAGAAAAGACATATAATCAATAATAGGGTGGTCTTCTATAGTTGTTACCTATTCCAAAATGGAAATGGGAAGAGGTGATGATAAATTTTGCTGCAGGTTTTACCTGATCGAGATAGGGACATGATGTTATATGTATTGTTATTTATTGCTAGATGAACTTGGCACATTTTATTTTGAACCAACATACTAATCTGATTTACAAGTTAGCATAGATATATTTTAAGATTATATAATGTGCTGAAGGTAATTGTATTCTATCATGATGATTGATTTATTACCAAGTTATGGAAATGTATTTAGTAGGGATTGGGCACAAAAGTATACTTCAGTAAGAGTTTTCATCATATGGTAGATGGACAATTTGAAAGGATTATTCAAGTGATGGAGGATCTTTTGAGACTCTATATTCTAGACTTTAGCGGGGGTTGAGAGGATCATATCCCACAAAAAGAGTTTGCATGTAATAATAGTTATCAATCCATGGTAGGTATGTCTCCTTATGAAGCATTATATGGTAGGAATTAAAGAAACCCTTTATTTTTTATAGAGGTGAGTGACATAAAAGTGATAGAACTTGATTTTGTGGATGACATTATAGCAAAGATTCATCTGATCATAGAAATATTGAAAGCTACACATGATTCATAGAATAGATATTTTGATCATAAGCATATGTTGGTTGACTTTTAGATTGATGGTTTTGTTTATGTTAAATTATCTTTATGAAGGTGCCAACGTATTTGGAATAATTAGTAAGCTAAGTCCAAGGTATATTGAACATTTTAAAATTATTGAGAGGAATGGTACTTATGCTTAAATGTTGTTAATTCCTTAACATATGTTACATCTATAAATCGTGTATTTCATTTCTCTTCTATGAGAGAGTGGTATCTAATTCTGGAACGTGGTCATCTATTGATAATATTGAGGTTGATCTGAACCTACATTATAGGAAGGAGTATAAGATCCTAGCGTAAAATGTGAGGACATTGAAATATAAATAGATTTCAATGGTCAATATGTAGTAGAAGCATAAGACTACCACATAAGCTACCCAAGAGAAGGAATCTGAGATGATATAGCTATATCCTTATTTATTCTAACTTATTTTGGTATGAAATGTCAAGGATGATATTTTTTAAGGTGGGCGGATTGTTAAAACTCAAAAATTTTAAATATATAATTTTTTAACTATAACAATCAAAATTATTTAGGAATTCATTATGACTCCAAATTGTAAATCGTATTTTCCAAAATATGGGTATTATTATGCTCTAATTATAAAAATGATTTCCTAAATTTTTTGGCATTATTGCAATTCCTTAAAAAAATGGGCATATATCAATACAAGTGGAGATTTTGGGATCATTTGGTGTTTGTTTTACAAAATGATTTAACCTAAGAATTTTAGACATGCTTACCCTTTTTTTTTAATATTTTTCCATATTTTTAATCTAAGAATTTGAAGATATAAAAGGAATTATATGAATTTTTACTATTAAATCTTAATAATTGGAATAATTAAACTTATACCCTTACTATATTTTATCCTAAATATCTAAACCCACTTAAATACTTATTAAAACTTTAATTTGTTCCCTCAATTCATTTAATAGTGAATGATTTTGGGAAAAAGAGAGAAAAGAGAGGAGATAGAAGAAGGGTTAGGGTTTAGTGGTCGTAGAAGGATTTTAATTTCGGCTTAATTGTAAAAAATTGTTCATCTCAAGGTAGGTTATGTTTTAACTAATTCTTTTTTCAATAGTTTGGTATTTTTGGAATTTTTTAATCAAATTTGTATTTTTGTTACCAAAAAAAGATTATAACTTTGTTTTCATAAAATTATCATAGCATAAATTTTTATATATTCTAGAGAATGAGATTATGGACATTTAAGTATATTCTTGAATGTTTAGATTGTAATGAATCATACAATATGATATCGATCATACAATATAATTAGTTTACAAAAACTAATTATTTAATTATTTGTTAAGTCCATTCTCTCTATAACTGATTATACAGTACGATTGTAAGTCATACAATATGATTAGTACAAAAAAATATATCTTAAATTTTTCTCACTGCCCTTATGTGTGTGTGTACAATAACTTAATTTCATGCACTCTTATGTGGCCAGACTCAAGAAATATAAAATAAAGAAAAATAAATATACATACTCTTTTACTTGACATCCTATTCTACACAGTCTTGAGCTACTAGAAGCCTTGAGTAGTGTATATTATATCTATAATGTTAGTTCTCACAAAAAAAAAAAAAAAAAGAATATCCAAAATATACAATGAGAAAAGAACAATTCAATTAATAATATTTGTCATCATCAAAATCACAGACTAGGTATCCTAAATTGAAACACTATCGATATCATTTTAAAGTTTTCACTTGGGTGGCTCGACCATACCATGTTCTATAATCTTGGTTGGCACTGACTTGCTGGTTTAGCCTAATTATCTTATAGAAGGCTAAAAAAGCTATCTTGGTCATTTCAAAGTTTTGGTTCATTTGGGTAGCATGAATACACCTTGAGCTGACATACTAGGTACCATAAGCTTTCTAACTAAGCTGGATTATCTTCTAGATGGTTCAAATAATTAGGAAATGTTTTGGGTCATGTAGATTTAGCTTAAAATGATTTCAATTGATCTTTTGAGTTTTTAGTTAAGTTACTTCAACCATTTTGGCACATGTGGGTTAGCCTAAGTGGGTTGGGATACTAAGGGGAGTTATGCCAAGGTCTTATGAGGCCTTGGCTAAGGTTTGGAAAGGATTGATTGGGTTTAAATGGTTTAAAACCTTTAAAAGCAAATAATATCTCCTACAGGCATTTTGGTAAATTTAACCTACCATGATTAACATGGGTTGACCTTAGCATGGAGTAATCATTTGTTAACCTTCAATGGGTTTGAGTCACCTTAACATAAGTTTTAAGTCCAAAGAATGAGTTTGATCGATGGAACCAAAGAGGAGAGGCTTAGGGACAATTTAAGAAATCTTAATTTTCATGGTCAATATGGGTAATCCATGGGTCATACATGGTACCAAGTGTTTCTAAAGACATTTAAAATTATTTGGACTCAATGCCAACCTAAAAACTAGGGTTTGGTTCTGTAGATTCAATAATAGGTCTAGAGGGTATTTTGTTAATTTTGATTGCTCATGTAAACTTTGGTTAACCATGGGTATGACATGATTTTAAATGATCATGTGATGGATAAGGATCAAATGGAACTAATGCCCAAGTTTGGATTTCAATTTTTAATTAAGGGACCCATACATGATACCCTTGGGGCGTTTTGATAATTTTGTCACGTTTTGCAAATAGGTTTGATCATGGGTGGGAAAGGTTCTAAATGACCATAAAATTGGTTAAAGTTAATTAAAACCAATTCCAAGGTAAAAGGTTTCATTGATTACCTAAGGTGAAAATTATGGTATGACGTATTTTAGTAATGCTTGGGCTTAACCTAAGGTTTAATTTTATTGGTCTACGACTTATCTATTGTCACTATAAATATTCAAAGTACCAAAGAAGTTGTAGGGCTTTTTAATGCTTGTTAGTAATAAGTCCTTTAGATCCCATTAAAAGGGGCAAAGGGATAATTTCTATATTAATCTAGGAAACATAAATGTTAAGGCTGTTCCTTAAGAGGGAAAGTCAATCGCGTTCAAAAATGAGGTCAACACTGATGTAAGGGTAAATACGTGTTGAGGCCAAAGCCTCAAAAGGAAAACTTTACTAAGGAAATGTAAGGGTTTACTTCCCAAAGATCTACCATGGATAAGATTCAACAAAGTTGTTTACCTACTAAGAAAGCCTTTGCTAGTTATATACATGTTCAATACCTTCAAGAATCCACCAAGGGATCCCATCACTAGTCAACTCCATTCTCTTCATAGGAGGTCAATTTTGACCTCAACCCCCAAATTGAGGAAAATTTTTTTCATCACAATAAATTAAAAATCTAGTGGCGACACCACTTAGAGACATGGATGCAAGAAGAAGAGGAAACTATAGAGGTTATTTCTGTCTAAATGGTATGACATATCGATGAACAATCCATCGCACAAATCTTTTAATAATTCTATAGGGCTTGATATATTATTCCTATTAGAGGACATCAATAATGAGAAAGAAGAGTATTGAAATTTCTTATTAATGGATAAACAAGAAGAGGAACGAGATAGAAAAAAGTGCTAATATTTATTAACATTGTTGCACTTACCTAATTGTGAAAAAGAAATGAATTAACAAATGAAGGAGAAATATAAAGTGATCTACTAACATAGCTCCAAGATGAATGGATTGATAATGTAGATGGCCACAATGATGTAGTTGGCATAGAAGAATGTTTTATAAATCTAATATCTATTCCCCCTTCATATATCACAAATCATTAGGTAATGTTGTTATAAATATATCTATTAATGGAATACCTCAATCCATTAGAGGATAGAATGTGCTTGCATGGAGAAATAACACCAAAAAAAAAAATAATTTATCAACCTACCCCTCAAAATATTGTAAGCACATCAAAGCATGTGATAGCCACCCAATTATAAATGATAATTAATAAGAAGTTTAATGTTGTCATCTTTAGAATAAGTAGAAAAACTAGTGAGTAGGGTCGCTCATTCCCAATAGAGTATGACTAGGATCCATACATAAAAGGCAACTTAGAATAAAAAAATTTAATTTCCTTAATGATAATGGAAATCCTTAATAATTCCTAACCTATTTCAAGGAAACTTAAAGCAATATTAGCAATGAGGCATTATTATTTCTTTATTTTTATAAATAGTTTGACATTAACTACATTTGAATGAGATGTTGAACTCCCCAATAACTTAATATGAACATTCACCATGCTGAAAACTCTACTTATAAAGAGATTTTCTAATGTAACCGATGAGATAACTATCATTGACCTTTCCTTGGAGAAGAGAAGATGAGTTGAGTTAATGACCTAGTATATTAACCTTTGGCATTATTTTAAAATGAAGTGCAAAACAAAAAACTTAAAGAGGAGCATAAAATTTAATTATTAATGGAAAAATTAATTATAAGGTGGCATATTACCTATGAATGGACTCAATCACTACGTTCCATGAGCTACTTGATAATGTCACTAAATTTAGAAAGTTGAGTATTAAAAAATCAAAGATAACTCTCCTGTGTTTTGATGTCATTATAAGGCTTTTTAAGTTATTTTCTCATTAGATTTCTTGCTACAACCACTGGTCATAACCATATGTCCTAATGGAGTGCTTTAAGAAGCCTACAGCCAAAAATAATATAAAAATTAAAAAAAATAAAAATAAATAAATAATTTAAAATTTTTGAAAAAAAACGAAGCCTACAACAAGCAATAAATAACTCTCCATATCACTTGTGTTAATAAAAATCTGACAAAAATCTATGGAGGAAGGCATGCATATCACATCTAAGATGAATTGGTAACCTCTAAGTCATTTGCTTCAAGAATTATGGAAGGCGATCAAACTAGCTTTCCACCCCAATGCTTTAAAAATCGGACCGGACCGGCCGGTCCGACCGGTTTAACCGTGAACCGGTCCAAAGGCCGGTTCGGTTCAACCTGAAAACCGGCCGGTTTTGTCCAAAACTACCGGTTCAACCGGTGAACCAGCAAACCGATCGCGGTTCACTTGAACCGGCCGGTTAAAGATTTGTATTTTTTAATATTTAAATTTTAAATAACTTATTTTTAAATATTAAAAAATATTTGTAATTTAATTTCAAATTTGAAATGCTTAATTTTGAATTAAAAATTCCAAACAAGTATTTCATAAAGTTTCATCTCTTTACATGATGTACTACACCTTTCTAGCTCAAAAGCCAATATATAGTAAAACCTTCACCAAGGGAAAGTCTCCCAAGTGATGTGGGACTAAAAAATCTAAAGCTCCTATGTCTTTCTTCTTAACTTTTAAGTTTAAAACATACACTATTCATTTTAAAATAAATTTTTTAAATAATATTTTTATGATGAAAATCATGAAATAATATTTATTTTTAATTAATAATATTAAATAAATTATATTCATCATTTATTTTTTATGTACCATAAATATTAATTAATTTATTATTTATTTATAATAAATGATTTAATTTAACCTCAATAATTTATAAATGTAAAATAATAATATGAATCTAATATATAAATTTTAAATATAAATTATATATAAATATATAACATAAATTAAGGATTATTTATATTAAACTTATTAATTGATTTGTAAGTTAATTTTTTTGTTAAATTTAAATTAAATTTAAAGATTGAATATGCTTAAATTTAAAATTATATAAGATATTAGTAAAATGTAAGTTAATCTTATATGATTTTTATATCATCTAAATTGTATTTATTACGTCATCCGGTTCAACCCCGGTACCGCTCTACCGGTTTGTTGTTCGGTCCGATTTTCACAACCTTGTTCCACCCTACATTTACCTGTAGAAGTGGATCTACCACTTTCAAGAAATTATAGCTACTTAATTAAACTACCAAATAGCCTTAAGTTTCTAATTGACGATTATTGTAGAGTATAAGTCTACATAGTTAGAATAGTGATAAAACTTTGAGCTAAATCGTTTGAATATAAAGAATAAAAATATCAAAAAAATTCAATTATAAGATGCTCAAATTAATGTGATTTGATGACAATGAACTATATCAACAATTGCATCGAGTTGAAACATTCCACTAAGATTGAAATGAGAATTAAATTAATGATTTCTTTTTATGCATACAAATATAAGAATATTGATAGCACTTCCTCTATTTAAATGACTAAGAGAGAACTAAACCACTTACTGTGAAGATGAGAGTTGAACATAGAGAAGCATGCATTGTTGTCAATATTATCTTCCTTTCCCAGTGATGACAACCTCTTCTTTTCTTCTCCCTTCTCTAACAAGAGGCCTCCCTACTATGGTTGAAATCTTCATCCATTTTACCATATTTCTTCACCTTCTTCCAATTTTCTTGTGGAAATTGGGTGCTTCAACATAATAAAAAAAACTCTTTATATAGTGCTAAAAGGTGGTATATAATAAGCTTGAATTTATAGTGTAAATTGTGGTGTGTATTATAATAGGGTAAAGGATGATATGTATTAAATCAGTAAGAGTTTGGCAGATTGTAAGCCTTCAAGAGTTTGGTGATGAAAATTTTCTTTATAACATAATAAATACACTTCCCCCCCCCCCCCCCCCCCCCGGCCCACATTCACCTTTAGAGATAAAACCTCTAATGAACCTATTTAGTTATCAATGTCTAAAAAACACTTTTTATGTCACCTCCATACATGCATTCATGGAAGTTTCATGTATGGACAATAGATCTTATTGGTGAATGAAAAAACTTAATTAGTATTACCTATAATAGTGATGGAAGGGATATTTGGTTGATAGTAAAATAAGAATTCAGATTTTTTGTTTTCTTTAGATAAAAATAATGAGGAACTTCAAATCAAAAGTTTGGGAGGTTAGGGTTCTAATAGTGATTTTTTATGGGTTTTGGACAAGCAGTTGAGGAGCTGTAAAAATTTTAATTTGGTTGCTCATACTAATAAATTATCTAAACATAAATATATGGATTTTGAATTTGTTATTTTAGGTTTATTAGGATCTTTAGGATTTCAAAGGTTATGAGGAATGTGAGTGAATATTTGGGCGAGTTTAGAAGAGGCTGTATGGGTTTTGAGGTAAAAAAAGAATAGGTTTGAGGATATGAGGAGCAAAAATTATTGAAAGTTCGTTAGGGATGTTAAGCCCTTATGAACTAGCCCGAGGCTAACAAAGAGAGAGGTGGTGAATTGGTGTTTTAAAAATTCTTAAATAAGAATCACGATCTTTTGAAATATTTTAAACCCATAAACCAAACAATCACTCGCCAAAAAATAAAGTGCAGAAATTAAATGCAGAAAATGCAATAAGAAATAACACACCATCTTTTATAGTGGTTCGATCAACTTGACCTACATCCACTCACTTAAAACTCTCCTCCAGGTATTGCACAAAACTGATTGACTCTCTTTTTGCTCCCATAGCAATATAGAGAAGCCTACATAAAATTCCTTTCCACTGACCCCGGTGAGGCAAAGAACCCAATTCTTTTTGCTTCCTCTTAAAGTAGGAAGAGAACCTGCAATCGTCTAGTAAGAAACTAAGGTTTGTTTAGCTGATCATTCAGGAAGATCCTGTGATCATCTAAGATGATCCTACAATTGTCTAGGATGATATGATCAATCAATCAAATCTTAATTGCTTTCCTTAATTATCAGACTAATTGAGGCATAATTATAAAGCATCATCAAGGATGATGTCCTAGATGATATCTAAAAATAATAACATGCTTAAAAGACTAGGTGGCTGATTCTTTCTGATTTGAGCATATCATCTAGGATGATGGTAATATCATTCAGGATGATTTGCTTAATTTGATTTCCTTAACCAAGATGCCCTAATTAGGGTTTATATTTTTAACTAGTCATCCAAGATGATTTTGGATCATCCCAAATGATATAATCAAAAAAAAAAAAACTCTAAAATAGATAGAAAATTTTCCTCTGAGTGTGTGTATGCAAGGTTACTTAGTATCATGACCACTTTGTTATATTTAACTCAAGAAAAAGTAAAAATACTTGAAGTAACTTACAGACTTACTCAATCCTAATCTACCTAATCTTGAGTTAGCTTGATTTGTAATTGACCTTGTGGACTTGAAGTGTTAATAGGCAAGATAATAATAAAAAAAATAGAAGTGTCAGAAATTTTGCTATCATTAAAATTATAATCCCTTAATCCAGATTCATAATAATCTCCTCATTTTTTATGATGGAAATATATTTAGTAGAAAGTTCAACTTAAGTAGTTAAATGAAACATAATGTGAAGGAAAATATTATGAATCAAGTAATGCATATTTTACTAAAATTAACTAGATGGTACAAACACTAAATAATAGTAATAAAAAAATAGTACAATAAAATAACCCAAACACTACCAATACTCTCCCTTCTAACATCACAAAAAGGAGGAGGAAAATAGAAAAGATAAATAGAACAAAAATAGAAACTAATTAACATAACAAAAAAAAAGCAAATAGTCTACAAGTACAAAGGGCCCTGTTCATCAGAAGGAGGTGGTGGTGGTGGCTAAAAGAAATTGGAAATAGCAGTGAATTGCTCCCCAAACTAGGACATATCCTACTCATGCTGCTTTTGGTGATGTGCCATGTACGCATCAAATTTAGTGACATCCTCCACATGTCATTGCTCATATGCAGTAATATAAGAGTCGAATTGAGCCTCCCACTAGCTGAAATGCTCCACTAATTAATCCAGCTTTCAGTTCTAGTGGATCAGAGCAAGTGTAGGAATAAATATAGGAGAAGCTTCCTCCTTAGCTCTCTCAACCTCCTTATTCTTTGAGTGGAGATGAGTACTGTGAAGAATGTGGAAGGAGTAGTTCGTGTAGAAGGCAGGCTGAAAATTAGGTAGGTTAGGATATTGAAGATTATATTTGGTTTCTAGGACATAAGATATGATGTGTCCTAAGGTAAGGTTAGGCTTTCTTATGTTCCCTGGAACCCTAATACTAGTCATATGCTCAATGTATTCAAAAAGAAGATCAGCAGCATTGAACTCTATGTGGGTCACTATGTAAAAGGTAGTGATTGAAAGGAGAGGAGTGATGTAGACATGATCACCGGCCTTAGGAACTACTAAGGTGTGAAGTATATGTTGGATTATCCTAGAATCTTTGACTAAGGTGTTGGACACCCCATCATGTAAGAGATAAGAGTGTTCCTCAAAAGGTGATTAGCAGGTGCCCAATAATAATCAGGATCTTGAGATAATAGGTAAATCTTCTATCCAGTATTGGATAGTTGGAGGCATTTATGGTAGTCCTGATAGGTAATTCCTACATGTCATTTGTTTATATAGGACTGAAGGGTAGTGTAAATGGAGTTGATCCTAAGGCTCACAAAAAATTTATAAAGAATATTAGAATTGAAAGGGAAGGCGAGTGTAAGGATGAAACCATTCTATATTCTGGAGAGCTTGCGACCCACCATTTAATAAATGAGGGAGAGGAAGGAAGGATTATCAAGGATTTAAGAAGAAAGATGTGAAGAAAATAGTTCAAAATGGTTGTTTATAAAGAATTGGCCATATTATCTAGGACAATCACATAATCATCCAAGACGATCAGGCAAAATTATGGCGTCTGGGATGATTGGTCAAAAAGGTAGTTATATAATTCAGGATGATCAGACATCGTCCAGGATAATATAGGCGATCGTCTCGAAGAGTTATGTCAGACAACCATTGAAAAAGTATATTATCTAGGATGATTAGGTGGATCATTTAGTATAATCAACAATAATGGATCATGCCGACAGAATTTAAAATTTGTAATGTGTTTGGACATATTGATCGTCCAAGACGAACTGCTGGATCATCTAGGATGATCATAAATAATTGAAGCATAATTTGATCAAATCATCCAAAATAGTGTGGATCATCTAGGACGATCATAGATAATTTTGTAGGATTTGATCAGATCTTCAAGGATAATGAGGATCATCTAGGATGATCTCAAATAGTTAACTAAGATCAGTCATAGATGGAAGATGAAGGGTGGTTCGATGATATCATCTAAGATAATAGGAATATCATCTAGGATGATGTGATCAAAAAATTGAAATTTTGATGATGGGGGAGGTAATTAAAAGGTGTCGCAAAACATTAAAAAAACTAGTAAATACAAAGAATATAAAACAACGAAAGGACTATAAAAATGATTAAAAAAATTGAAAAAGAAACTTTTTTTTTATCAAAACAAGAATATGATAAATTTTTTATGTGATTGAATTAAAAATTTGAAAAAAAATGAGTTAACATTATCAAAATCCGAAAAAAGGTAGACCAACCGATCTTGTTAACCCTAGCTCAGACCTCTTATAGGCAAACCATCTTTTGAAAATAAAGATCTAACTCAAAAAAGTGATCCGTTCAAATCTTACTTCCAAAAAAAAATATATAATAATATACCAAAGTAATTAGTCATAATCATGAATTTCAAAATCAAGTCTTTAAAAATATCAAGTGACAAATGAATTCGTCTAAGATTTAAAGGTTTGAAAATGAAGGAAGCTTGCTTTCTTGTGGGCTCATTTTGTGCCTCTTATCAGTTGGTTGGCGCACTTTATGCTCCTTTTAATTTTTTATACACTTTGTGTATCTTTCACTTTTCTTTTTGGCGATCATTGCACATCATTTTAGTTTTTCTTCTTTTTGGGCCCATTTTATGTCTCTTGCCATTTTTGCAAGCTAGATCCCTTTCAAAAACTTTTAAATACTCTCAGTTGTGAGAATATCTTCCAAATATTAGTGAAGAAAAACTCACTGTACAATATGAGGAAGAGTAAATCATAAAGCAGAATCGAATTCATATGATAAGTGCAACGAAAAGATTATAAAACCTTGAAAGTGATTTAATAATTTTGAACATTATTTATATAAGATATATTATTGTAGTAAGATAGAAAATATCTCAATCACAAAATCTAATGGTTAATTTGATATAGACTTTTATTTAGATAAGAAAATTACACTACTAAAAGAAGTTAGAGGAAGGAAAATAATCAATGGTATTTCTCCCTTAACTGATTTAGGGATGTCAAATATTGACTACAAATTTTTAAAAATAAAAACAAGTCATAAAATATCATTTCAGTAGTGACCAAAAAGAAAAACTTAAAGAAAAAAACTAAAGCATCAAAAATAAAAAGATTAAAAATAATAACAAATAAAAAAATAAAATAAAAGTCAGAAAAAAAGAAAGAACAAAAAATAACAATAAATAATAGATCAGAATAGAGAAAATTGAGAATTCAGGAAACATCAAGTTTATGCATTTATGTCAATCACACTCAATCTGATCCTTAAGATGCTGAATTAGTGTTTTAAAAATTCTTAAATAAAAATCATAATTTTTTGAAATATTTTAAAACCACAAACCAAAAAATCATTCACCAAAAAATAAAGTGTGGAAATTAAATGCAAAAAATGTAATAAAAAGGAACACAACAAATTTTATAGTGGTTCGGTCAACTTGACCTACATCCACTCCCGGAGCCTCTTCTTCAGAAATTGCACTAAACTCAGTTACTTACCTTTTGCTCCCACAACAAGGTAGAGAAGCCTGTACAAAATACCTTTCCACCAACCCCGATGAGGCATAGAAACCAACTCCTTTTACTTTCTCTTAAAGTAGGCAGATAACCTAACTCCTTTCACTTCCTCTTAAAGTAGGTAGAGAACCTTGATCAATCACTAAAGTAGACCTCTCAAAAACCTCCAAGGAACCAAGGATGATGACTAGAGAAGATGACTTGGATCCTTGTTTAGATCAACCTTTGTGAAAGATCATAAGATCATCTCTCTCTCTCTCTCTCCCAAGCTCTCTCTCTCCTCTTGGCTCTATTAGGATAGCAGCAAAAGATCGCATCTTGAGTAAACAAGAGATGTTATATATAAGGGCTTCAAATTGTCCCTAAATTGCAACAAATTGATAAAGATCAACCAGGATGATCGATGGATCATCCTATATGATTAGTACAAATTTAACACAATCAGCCAGAACAATATAAGGGAGATTGGATGATTTAAAGATTTCTTTATTTGTATTATCTAGGATGATGGGTACATCATCCTGTATGATTAGTTTAAAATGTCAAGTATCATTCAGACTATCACTCTGTTCGGCCAGACTTTTCATATTAGACGATGAAAAAATAACTGATCATCCATGATGATTTTTTTATCATCATGTATGATTAGTTCAAATTAATACATATCGTCCAAAACATCAATTTGTTCATCTAAGAAGAAATAAAGGTTTGTTTAGCTGATCATCTAAGATGATATAATGGATCTATCAAACATTAGTTACTTTCCTTAATCATCATACTAATTTAGGCATAATTGTAATGCATCGTCCAGGATGATGTCCTATATGATGTCTAAAAATAATAATATACCTAAAAGAGTTGGCGGCTTATTCTTTTTTATTTGAGCATATTGTCCATAACGATGCTAATATCATCCAGGATAATTTACTTAATTTTACTGCTATAATATGGATGCCCTAATTACGGTTTTTATTTTTTAACTGATCGTCCAGGGTGATTTTGGATCATCCCGGATAATATGATCATAATAGAAAACTCTAAAATAGACAGAATTTTTCTCTCTGAGTGTGTGTGTATAAGGTTACTTAAGCATCATGATCCACTTTGTTACATTTGACTCAATAAAAGGTAAAAACTCTTGAAGTACACTTACAAACTGACTCAATCATAATCTATTCAATCATGAGCTAGCTTGATTTGCAATTGACCTTATGGACCTGAAGTGTTAGTTGGCAGGGAAATAGTAGAAAAAATAGAAGTGTCAGAAATGTATTAAAATTATAATCCCTAAATCCATATTCATAACAATTATGACATAAAAGAGGAGTACAAGAAATAAATACAACTAAAGACTTACAAAAGCCCTAAGTGATCAGCCACCAAGCTTCATCAAAGAGCAAAGAAGATAATAAGCCTCTTCACTTGAAATTTGCATAATAAAAAATATTTTTTATTTAACAAATAAAAAAGTATAACATAATATCCTAGTTGTAGGCATTTTCCAAGCTTAAATAACTTTAAAAAGCATCAATAACCATTGAAATACTATTAGATGGAATAATTAATTGTCCTAACACAAAGAAAACAAAAAGAGAAAGAAAATAAAATTTGAATCTTCCAAATATGAAAAAATTGGATTGACCAAATTAAGTACATAGAGTGGTCTTGAAATCAATTAATTTATTAAGAAGTAATAATTAATGTAAAATAATTATTTACATAAGTATTACTCTTCATTGTCCTAGGTAGGCGACTATAGCTATGCAGGCTCCCTATACTCATTTATAGGTGTTTGCATTTATTACAAATTAACCATCCTTTCTTATAGGATATTGATGTACTTGTTGGATATCTACTTGCAAGTACTTGCAACTTCTTCAGCTTTACTTGATTTGTTATTCATTGTATGATCAATCATTGCTATTTATGTGATTGAATTTGATTGTAGGAAAGTTATTAAACTTGTGTTACATCCACCATTATCACTCATCGGTAGCTTAGTGTACTTGCTTATGGTGACACCGGTTGTGCTCGAGATGTTAATGTTGAGTACATGGGGTTGCTACATTCTTTGCAAATTAAATCTACAAGCCTATTGTTACTTCCATAGCAAGTTCTTCATTGTTGGATTATAATAATAGAAATAATAATAATAACTATTATTATTAGTAAAATAATTAATAATAATCATAATAATTATTAATTACTAATAATAACATATAAAAATAATTAAAAAGTAATTACCAGCAATAATGAATAACTTATTATGCAAACAAAAACCTACCTAAAGATTGAAGAGGCAAGGAATGAAGCAACCCCATACAGTCAACATCAATATCTCTCATGTAATTAATGTCACCATAAGCTAGTTCACTAAGCTTTCGATGAATTATAATGATGGATGTGACACAAGTGCAATAACCTCCCTATAATCACATTCAATCATGTAAACATGATTGGTTGATCTTGCAATGGATAACCAATCAAGTACAATAGAAGAAGTTGCAAGCACTTCCAAGTAGATATCCAGCAAGTACATCGATATCCTGCAAGAAAGGATGGTTAATTAACAACATATGCAAACACCTTAAAATGAATATAGGGAGCCTGTTAAGCTATAGTAACCTACCTACAGACAATGACGAGCAATACTTATGAAAATAATTGTTTATAGAAATTATTACTTCTTTGTTTAGTTGGTAAGTTTACAAGTGAGATAATAATCAATAACACGTTTAACATACCTTGTTAAAAGCAGCCAAAAAAATCTCACTATTGGGAATGCTTTAATTCTATGGAAATAATCCACACAAAAAAACATTAAATTCTATTAGTAAATAAGTTTACTATTGGATTTCAGAAGGACATTTGTTCATCACTAATAAAGGCTTAGGAAAATCATTTTCATCGAAAAATATTATGATGAAAGTGCTTCTAGTGAAATTTTAACAGAATGTCATAAGAAACGACATGATATTTTCTTTCAAAATCCAAAATATAACAATAGAATGACCGCCAAAATTACTGATGGATTATTTTAAAAAATTACTTTGATAAGTTCAAATAGCCCTGTTAGTATTAAAGGGCTTTGTACATTTAGTTCAAGTATTTGGTATGATCGTTCAATACGATATATGGAATCATCCAATACTAGTAGTTTAATTGAATTTGATTATCATACCATATGATCAGTGGTAATCAATTAATGTCCATGTAGAGATTGGGTCATATAATATGATTTGTCTAATCATATAATAATATCAGGCTGGAATAATTAATTCAAATTTAGTCCCCTAACTACAAGATTAGATTATATAATACAGTATGATGAGTATTGTATGGTATTATTAGTACAAATTTTGAATTTTAAAATATTACCTAAAATATGATTTGCGACTGAGTTCATTATTTATACCAATCATCCTATACAATATGGATCATACATAAAGATGAGTAAAAACCTTTAATTATGCAAATTAGCCATTATAATGATTTTTAAATAGCTGATCATACAGTATGATTACATAAGAAAAATTATAGTTTTAATTTTCACTCCATTGTATGTTTTCACAAAGTTTAGCATCCACCAAATACAAGAAATGTAGAATTAAATAAAAGTATAAATATACTCTTAAAGAAACTTAAACTTATTATATTCAATTTTGAGTTAATCACATTGCACAATGTACGTTGCACCTAAAATGTTACTTCTTAAGAATAAATAGCCAATAAAAATAATAATATGAGATGACATAGTAGACAACCCATTAATATTTATTTTTATCGAAATCATATGACCTGAGTTTGGATTTGTAATAATCTCCACCTTTTTATGATGATAAATATTATTGGTTACAATTTCAAATTAATTTTGCTCTATCCTGAACTCCCCCTTACTTCTTGAGTTTTTTGAAAATGGGGAGTTTTTTTTTAAATGAATAAATGAGAATAAATAGAATAACACATAATAATGAACAAGCGAACAACACATAATCTTGAACAAGAAATAAACAAAAACTAGGCTAATCATAGGAAAGTAAAAATATAGCCTACCAACAACATTCTACAGCCCCTTTTGACATCACCAAAAAGAATGAATGACTAAGTATACCTAAAAAAATAAAAGAAATAGGATAATGAAAAGAAAAACAAAGAAATAAACTATAATAAATAACAAATTCTAAAAATGGGCCGAAAGTATCGATAAAGGGATGCAAACTACTCTCCAAACTATATCATATTAGTTTCATGCTACTAATTCAGCTCAGCAACTTGAGTATAAAAGTGAGTCTCCATCTGATCAAATCTTTAAATTAGCATCTCATACTGCGAGGGCTGGTGTACAAGTGATGGTGCTAGAGATGGCGTTGGACCTCCCTCTGACACTTTTGGCTTGGGGTTCACAAAATGAACATTTTTGTGGTGATCACTTTAAAGGACATGGAAGGAGTGTTTGAATAAAAGATTGGAATATGGTTAAGTGGTGCAGGAAATTGAAGATTATATTTTGATTGCATAACATAGGAAATGATATGACCTAATACAATATTTGGCTTTTACTTTTTTCTGATATCTCTAATATAGGTAAGTTTTTAAATATATTAAATAATCAAATCAGCTACATTGAAATCAATCTCTATCATGATAAAGAAGGTAGTGAGGGATAGAAGAGGTGTGATGTTTATTTTATCACCAACTTTTTGAATGATTGAATTTTGATGGATATGTTGAATGATCAGGGCATCTTGGACTAAGGTGTTAACATGAGGAATATGGATATTGCTGTAGACTCCCTAAGGGTGGTCTTAAAAAGAATCCAATTATAGTTAGGAAGAAAAGATAAAGAGTGAACTTTTTACTAGTTGTAGAAAGGTGTAGAAATTGATCAAAGTCTTGATATGTGATTTCTACGAGCCTCCTAGTGACAAAAGATTAAAGATCAATGCCCTCACTGTTGATTCAAAGGCTAGCAAATAATTCATATATTAGCTCAAAGTTGAATGGAAATGCCAAAGTAAGAATAAACTTAAGGGTGGTGTGAGCAAGTAGATTGAGTACTTGGACGTTCATAACTTATTGATTTAGGATCTTAGAAGGGGTGATCCTGACAACCTTGAAGCTATGATATGCCTCTTCATCTGATGCTTTTGGAGAAAAGAGATCAACTAGACATCTAGAAGAGCCCCCTATGAGAACCCTTGAGCACATGCCACTAGCCATTATAAAGAATATAAACTTTTATAGGAAGAGAGAAAGATTGAGAGGAAAGATTGGTGTGAAGAGAATGCTAGTTATTCCTTTCTTTAAATAGAAATTATGTAGATTATATAGCATGATGTACAATCAAAATAATTTAATTAATTCATCTGATCAGTCAAAAAAGTTGGTCATATCAAATAGCATGATCAGAGTCATATTATATGATAAGTGCTAAAACAGTCCTCTTGAGGCATCAACCTGGATAATCTTTGACTGGTCATATCATACAAATGAATATGTGTTCATACAATATGATAGGATATTAAATATTATACCGACCAAACTCAATTTCTCCAATGAAGAGTGTCAGGTGTAACGTACAGTATGAATGGGATGATCTTACAATATGATCGCCAATAATTGATCAATTATAATCGTTGGATGTACTGTGAGCAGTGATGTAACATTTTGTGAATATTGTATGGTATAATATAGGATTGTAAGTATGATGTGAGAAATTTTTAATTTCTATATGATGATTAGGAAAACTTCAAAAAAACTTCACACAAGCAGTCACAAACATAAATAACAATATGAACAATCACAAAACCAATTACAAAAAAGCATACAAAAACATTTAGTTTTTAATTTCCAATTTATTTATAATAAGGCATGAATGTTTAAAACACCTAGTCTAGTCCTCAAGGTGCTTAAGGTCTCAAACATAAGGGGTTTATAAAGATGTCTACTAATTGATTTTTAGTTGCTCTGTGATGTAGTTCTATATCTCAATTGACTACATGATCTCTAATGAAAAGATGCCTAATGTCTATATGATTATTTTGGGAGTGTTGGATTTGTTTTTTTAAGATACAAATGGAATTAGCATTATCACACATGATTGTAATAATGCCGACAAGGAGTCCAATGTTAAGGATTTATTGCTTAAGCCACAATACTTGAGCAACACAGCTTTCTACAACTGTCTTCCACTTCATTGGTAGATAGGGCAACAAAATTTTCTTTTTTACTAGACTAGGAGACTAAACATTATCCTATGAATTTAAAGAATCCAAAAGTGCTTGTTTTATCAACCTAATATCCTATAAATTTTGAATCATAATATCCTATGATTTTAAAGGATGAGCTATGTCTAGGATATAATATTCTTAGGTTTTGGGTTCCTATATGATATCTAAAATTCTCATAATAAAAATCAAATGGAACTCCTTAGGATCAACTTAACATCTAGTAAAAAGACAAACACTAAGGTTTATTAGCAATCAAATACAAAATAAATCATATAATCCCCCTAACATATGTATATCTTCCATAATAATCAATAATCACAAATCCATATATTTTCCCACCTAAGATCATAATGCTAACCAGTCCAAACAAATACATGTAAAGGGATTTATAAATGTCTATAGAAGGTGATGTCCTTGATTGAGTGAAATGAAGATTTGATTTATTTTTCTAGTTGGCATGCATCATAAAGGTGGTCCTTATAGAATTCTAATTTGGGTATGTCTCTAAGTAGGTTCTTTTGGGTTATCTTCCTAAGTGTTTTCATGCTTGCATGGCATAGTCTTCAATGCCATAGCCAGTATTCATCAGCAATAGTTTTCAAACATAAAAAAACTAGTATATTCAATATAGTTCAAGTCAAGCATTTAGACATTATTAATTCTTTTTCCTTCTAACATAATATTTCCATTTAAACTAATAACACAACTAGTAGATTGAAATTTAATATCAAAACCTTTATCACATAATTGGTTGATACTAAGAAAATTATATTTTAGACCATCTACTAGTAAAATATTTTAATAATTAAATTCTTAAAATTTCCAATCATACATGAACCTACCACTTTCCCAGTGGTATTGTCGCCAATTGTAACTTTGCCTCCTATCCTAGCCTCTAGTGAGATGATTGGCTTCATATTTCTAGTCATATGTCTTGAGCATCCATTATCTAGGTACCATATGCTCTCACTAGGCCTTTTATGAGAGCACTCCCACAAAGTCAATTAATGATTAGATTAGGGAATCTAATTGAGTTTGGTTTCCACCTTAGGCTTTGATGAATGGCTTACATACATGCTCTATTGTAGTACATATTATTTAGGCCTCCACACTAAATGTGTCCTATGATGTATTATAAAAGTGTGGGCTATGTGACCTAGCATACCACAAGAGTAACACCTAATATCAGGGAAAGGATTCACTAATGTATGTGGGGTGTGGTGACTCTTCATAAAGATATATAATGCATGGTGTGTCTAAGGATGTGGCTGTATATACATAGGCCTATGTGTTTTTGTTGAAGTTTTTTTAAATTTTATTTCTAAAGCATTAGTTATTCTTTTCTTTGTTACTAATTTTAACAAGATGGCATGGATACTACTCTCTAGATCATATACAGTTATGTTTAATCTATCAAATACATCATTTAACGCAATATGATTAGATTTCAAGGATTCATGTGCATTAGTTAAGTCAACATGCTTCTTATTTAATGTATTAAATTCATCGACAAAAGATATGCTCTTTATCTAATGTAGAATGTTCCACTCTAAGGCTATCATGCTCTTTTTGCAAACTTAAAAATTTAGAATTTAAACTATAATACATTTTCTTAAGCTTCCTACATGAATCATGAATTTTCTTAGATAAAATAATAAGTTTATCATAGGATAGCTAACATACAACATCTTGATAAGTCTAGTCAAGACTATCATTAGCCATGAGACAAAGATTAGTTACCTCCTCCTTTGCTTCTTATTTTTATGATTCTGAGGAAGACACGGCCCAAAAAGTCTTTTATGTCCTATTTTTTCATTTCCTAAAGTTTTCCTTTTCATTACCCTTCTCCTTGCTTAGGTGAGTTTTAAGGTTGGGGCAATCTGATCTCAAATGCCCTGGCTTCGTACATTCAAAATAGAATGTGTTATATGAAGCTTTAAAATCTTTAATGCTTTTACCTTTGTTCCATTACCGATGATGTTTTTGCTTTCAATTTAGAAATCTTTTAAACTGTTGAGTCATTAGCATAACGCTATCCTCCTCCTCAGCTTTAGAAATGTTATTATTAGAGTTATTATCCTTCAAATCCACAACTTTATCCTTTCTCCTATCTACAATAATAGAGTAAACATTAAGATCATTTGATTGACAGAAGGTAGTATCCTTAGCATCATAATTACTAGGTAGATAATGAAGAATTTTGTTAACTTTTTTAGAATTGAGTGCTCTCTACCTAAATCATGTAGGGATGTCACTATTTGTGTAAACCTAATATAAACATTTGAGATGGTTTCATTAAGTATCATGCAAAAAAGTTCATAATCATGTCATAGATGTTCAACTTGGATTGTTTAACATCACTAGTATATTCATTTGTAATACATAGTTTATCCCAAATGCCCTTGTCAGGGGTACAGGTAGAAAGTCTCGTGTAATCTTCAGACTTAAGAGCACAAAAAAGTAGTTTAAATATTTTATATTTAATTAAGCTAACTCTCTATCATTGCTCCATTTATCAAAACACTACAGGAAAATCATGTATTACCGGTGGATTTTCGACACAAAAATATTCATTTTCTGGCAGATTTAATAGTTTTTTGGCAAATTTCTGGAAAAAATACTTTTTGCCGATAAAATGAGTGTTAGAAAAAATTTTGCCAAAAATTTTTTTCAGTGGATTTTTGCCACTAAAAAATTATCTAGTGGCTGTATGGCAAAAAAAATTTTCTGGAATAATACAAAAATATATAAATAGTAGCCCAAGGCATCTATCCCCAGTCCACTTGTACAGGCTACCGCCAGCTCATCACTCTGCACAACAGGCCTACCCATGGCCATCTTCCTAACGCCTGGCCGTGTGACCTGCTATGCCAGGCTAGCCCACCTATGGCTCATTCCCAAAAGCCTGCCAGCCAACCTGCAAGAATTGAAAGTTAACCCGTGCCCGCCAGGGGGCCTGCAGCCCGAATCCGCCAGCTTGAGTGAGCCGCCATCTGCCCGAATCCTCCGGCTCGTGTGAGCAGCCATCTACCATAACTATGCCCACTTGGGCTCCTACCCACCCGTGCATCCCCACCTTAATTTGAACCCCTAACCTCTTGAAAGGATTTAATAGAACCTTCCATTTTACTACAACGTAAAATGTGTTCAAATATTATATATTTTATATTTAAATAATATTATCAACATTAAAATTAATAAATGAGAATTAAATAAATATTTAGTTAAAATATATTATTAAATCAATATTTGATTAATTAGTAATTTAATAAATTATTTTAATTATTAAATTAAGAATAAATTAATATAAAATATTAAAGTTATTATAATTAAGATAAGTTATTAAATTAATAATTAATTAAAATAAGCTATTAAATATTACTTAAAATAAATTATTAATTTAGTAATTAATTAAATTGAGGTATAAAATTATTAATTATTTAAATTATGAAAATATTTTTTTCAAAAATTATTAAAATCAGCCAAAAAATTTTATTGGAAAGTCCGCGGGTAACAAATTTGCCAGAAATCCACCAAAAAATTAGTGAAAAAATCTGCAAATAATATGTCAAAAATATTTCATTGTAATCCTTCAAAAATATGTTGATAAATCTGCCATAAATCAGACCGCCAGAAAGCTGCCGAAAAATCCGTTAGTAATAGGCAGTTTTCATGTAGTGAAGGGTACTTTATTTTTTATTTCATTAATAAAACAAAGGGTGAAGAATAACTTTCTTGTATCAAAAACCACATACAAAAATCAATAGAATCCTAGAAAGTAATCATGCAATTTTTTCAAAAAATCAAACAATATGTTGTCAAATAAAGGGGATGAGATATAGAATAACCCTCCACGGTGTTTCTATTATCTAAATATGTCATGGATCATTTTTCTCATGGATTTCTAAATTGCTACTTGTGAGACCCTCAATGATACAAATTTCAATTTTTATGTATGATGTTAAGCCTCATTGAACCATCCCTGGGAACACTAAGAGGGAGAGAGTGAATTGATTTTTTTTTTTTCTTTAGTATAAAATAATTTTTCAAAATTTTTTAATAACTTAAAAACAAACAATGTTATCACCTAATGTGGAAATAAATTAATGAAACAAAACTTATAACTATGGTGATGATTAGTTACTCAAAATATTGTATCATCAATCATAAAATTTTCCAACATGCAACTTAAAAAAAAAAACATAGAAAAGTAAATGGTGGGAAACATTATGTCACCACGCAGATTTTGATTTCTCCTATTTTGTAATCGAATACTGCATTAAGAATAAAGTACAATCTCGAGAGACTAACACAATATTCTATAATGGATTCAATATCAAAATAGGGTTTTTGAAATTGATATTTCTATAATCAAACATAGTTCAAAGAATAACATATCATCTCAAAAGATGAACATGAAATTCTATAGAATATGTTTAAAGATAGAAATACATTTTTTGAAAAAAGTTTATTCATTCTTTTATTTAGATATGGCAAGAAGAATATTATATCATCTTAAAAGAAGAACATAACATTCTTCAAGATATCCAAAAGCGAGAATGAATTTTATAAAATTCATTATTTCTAAAGTTGAATATAACAAGTATAATATTATATTATCTGAAAAGATAATAATAACATTCTACAAGTCTATTCAAAATTAGAAATGAGGTTTTAAAAATATCTACGTTCCTAAAGATTCTTCCCTTATTTTATACGAATAAAATAATATTTATTTTAGTCTGGGGTTCTCAAATTCCTATAGAAGCAAGCCCCTATAGTTAATTATATCCTAGGAGGGATACTCCTAAGAAAACTCTCAATTAAAACAGTGATTTCATACCCTACTAACTACAAAGTAAAAGACAAGGAAATAGAAGTAGGAATTTTCAAGGAGAATTCTCAATGTTGAACATTTATTAGCGAGTCAAAGGAAAAAAAAAGTAGGAGATGTCGGATTCTGAGAAGCTCAGAGGTGACCTCAGTCTACCCTATGTTGGGCTTTATAATTTAAGAGAGAAATTTTATGTTTAAGTTAATATTTTTTTAGAAATTTGGGATTATATTCCCAGAGGGCGAGGACTTAAGATCTAAAAAGAATCTGCCTCAGAACCTAAATCTAATTTGGGTACTATAAAATAGTGACCCGAACTTAACTAATGAAGTGCAAATCTGGACTTATCCCGGCTTGGATTGGGGAGCCAGCTAACCACCTAGGCGCTTTAAAACCATGTGTCTGGTCTCTTATGAAAGATGGGTAGGGACGTTATTTAAGTTTTTTAAGGAATTAAGGGCCGATATCTAAGATAGATCCTAATTGGCCCCTCAACTTATGTAGGGTGAAAAATGTCTAGAAATGCAATTAATATTTTAGACTCTTTTTTATTTGTATCTAATGCAATGCATGCTAATTGACTCAAATGCATAAAATGAATATGAAGCAATTTTAAAATTAGGCTTAGAAAATAGATTTTTTTTCTAGAGATTGCACAACTTCCCCTTAACAGAACTGCACCCTCATAGGTCAAGTGGTCTGCAAGAACCCGCAGGCGGGGAGGTGCCTAATAAGGAAGAGAAAGTAATAATATGCTTATGCTGACTCTCGGCAGTCCCGAGCTTACTTCTTAGATCGTTAGAGTTACTATGTGAGCCTAAAATTTTTTATTAAAATTATAAGTAGAAGAATTTTAAGCGTACCCTTAAAAAAAATCACTCCAATTCGTATCCAGGCTAAAACGAAACACGACATTCAAGGGCCCTAAAAAAAGCTACTGCACAAACAATGTAAACAAACAAATTAAATAATCCAAAATTATAATATCCAATGTCCAATGTCCATATTACACCCAGAATTTGCAGAAAAGTAAAGTGGCCGGGCACCACTTACAACAAACCTGAATTCTAATCCTAAGAATGACGCAAGTGATTTTTGAACTGGGATATATTGTTCCTTGAATCTTTATTTCTTCGTCTTCTTTCTTCAATCTTTTCATTCTATCTTTTCTTCTTCTACGAGCTTCTTGGATCCGCCGGGCTTGAATATCCAAAAGAAAAGAAACTCATCCCTAAAAGGGGTATTTTCTTTTCTATTTGGATGTTAAAATCATCCTAATCTAGCTTTCCAAATAAAAGAGAATAATCCTTTAAGGTATATTCTCTTTTCTTTGGATTCCAAATTGGATGTGATATCCCACTTTCAAAATCACTTTTACATTTTTCAAATACATTTTCATTACATTAAATTTCACAGAAAGAAAAAGAAAATCTAGACCACCTGCTAGGTTATCCTAAGCAATTTATACTAAAAATCATCCCACACAGTTATATATATATATATATGCAATTGAATTTAAATTATTAAGCCACACTTGGCCACACTCTTCTTCATTTGGGGGCTAAGCAGCTGAAGCACCTGTAGCATTTATTTATTATTAATTAATTAGCCCCCTTTTCATCTGCCCTGCATGAGTGTGGCCACCTGCAGAAAATTCCATGAACAACCAGATCGCTCCTAACCTACGGGTAATCTAATCATCAAATCAAATCACATCACTAAATGCAGTAAAATTAAGTAGACAAACATACCAACAATTTTACATCCAACATGCAATGAAAGCCGAGAAAGCTCGTCATAATGCAGTAAGGAAATAAACACCGGCCTAACCTAAAACTAGAGTCGGTTGTCCTAGCAAACAAATCTAAGTGTGTGTAGTAAGCTGTGAGGTTTTGATATGTCTTAGGTCAATTATTGGCTAAAGTTTTCTAATTGATTAAATTTTAATTTGAAAATATTCACTAATCCTAAGATAAGGTGCCACTAAGTTTTTTATGTTATATGTTTCTATCATAAAATGTGCATGCATCCTAAGTCTAGATTTTCTAAGACTCGGTCCTTAATTATTATCCTTAAGTGTCACTACTGTTGTATAGGATGAAAAATTTGTTATTACTAACACTTAGAACATTGCGTGCGTATAAAAGGATTTAAGGATCTAAAATGAAACAAAAAGTAATCCTAATTAAATTGAAGTTACTACTGAGACCTAAAAGGGAACTATTCGCGAAAAACCACATCAAGGGGCCCCTAAAAGTTTTCTAAGTTTAGAATACTCACAGTCACCGGGGGCTACAACTCGGTGGTTCCGCCCGTAGCACCTCTACCCGGTTGGATAGAGGCAACTGACGTCATTAGCTCCTTGTCATTTTGTTCCCTCGACCGGTACTGTTCCTCGCAGTTCTTGCCAATAAAGAAAAGAAAATAGGTATTAGAAAACATATTTAATAATAATGAAATAATTAAAATTTACTAAAAATAAAGACGTACCTTTTTTCGGGCTTGAACACCAGTTTGTTGAATGTCTTTTTGGAACCTTTACTTTTGGAAGTACACTTTGTAATTTTTCAACATATATTTTCACCTTTAATACTTACACACAAAACATTTTACTTTTCATCTTCCATAAGCATCACCCTTCAAAATCTACACTTTTCACCTTTCCAAATCACACAAAACTCACTTTTCAAAACCATACATCTTCAATTTTCAAACATACATTTCTCCCTTTTCCAATACATCTCAAATTCCACCTTTCAACACACATTTTTCACAAAAACAAGCATTTTACACTTCCAAATTCACATATGTCATCCATCAAAAACACACACAAGTTACTTCCCACAAACACACATCTTTTCATCTTCTAAAAGATACACACACACCTTACTTTATACACATTTATATTTTTCACACTATTTTAAGATTTCCAACATACACACTCTACAATTCGACACATATTTTTAAAACAATATCTTTCATTTTCAAAAATCACAAAATTCATTTTTCAAACTAAACACACAGTTTACTTTCCACATTTACACACATCACTCTTTCAAAAACATTAATTTCACTTTTCCAAAAATTCATACAATTTCTACCTTTCAACACATAAAAATCCTTTAGTATAAAGTAAATAACTCTTTATTAGAACAACAATTACTTATGAGTGATATATAAAACAAGATTATAAGTCAAATATATAGCCTAATTCATTGAAACTACTCATGAAACAAGGTATCACAAAACGAAATCAACACTATCATGAACCATTGATTTTTTTTTTTTTTTAAGAAATATACATATAACGATTATTAAACAAATCAATATAGAATATTATGCATATTTTGAACAACAAACTATATATTTAAAGAAATGAACTATATCAAACATTTTGCTTCTTATTCTCTTTTCTTTTGTTCTATAAAAACAACATATAAAACAATTATTCAAAGCAATTTGAACTTGAAGGAAAGATGCTTAACATTTTCTATTTTCTTTTATAATAAAACAATATGTAGATGTTCAATTTCAGCACTCTACACTATTACTCCATGAAAACCAATTTTATTGTCAAGATAACTTCAACATCCTTCATCGCAGTTTCATTAAAGAACATAATTAATTAACTTCAGTATTCCTTTTAACATTAAACACTAATAAGAATAATTTTCACGCACTGAGTTAACAAATTATGAGATGGAAAATATACTGCATTGCTAAAACTAACATATCTCACAAAAGAAATTTAATTTTCTTCTTCCCTTCTCTTGAAAGATAACCAGCCCTTTGATCTCTTCCAAATAAACAAAACAATTTAAAAGTTTATACATTCAATCTCTTAAAGATGACAAGAAATCTCAAGCCATTTTCATCTTAAGAGAAGAAATGATTGATACCTCTTTTTAGAAAGAAAGAAGAATAAGATCTTACCGAAATTCAAGAAGAGGCCGACTAGGGCTGGGAGACTTTTTGAACTGGAAGGAAATAGATGTGAACTGGGAGGGAGCGATCCTTGACTTCTTATGGCACATGGAGGCGACGGACAGAAGAAAGGATGAGTTCCAATGGGGGATTCGTCTGGGTTTCTTGCGAGCAGAAAAGGAGACAGAGCAACGGCTCCTTCCGCGCAGTCTTCTTCATGAATCAAAAGAGAGTGTGAGGGGCTTGGGCGGTTCTGTGAGGTGGTTTTTTTGGGGTAGAGAGGAGTGGGGCTGAAGAAGTTGGACCGGTCTTTAAACTTCTATTCAATTAGTTTAGGATGTTAAGATTATTTAGTTTAGGTTATTAATTAAAGATGTGATTTGAGAATAAATTTACTTTATTAGAATTTATTGATTAAAGATATATTTATTTGAAATTTATTCAAATGATTTTAGTATTTTATTATCAATGAAGAATTTAAAGTTGAATTGATTTTTAATTAGATTTTGATCGAGTTGATTTTGATTTGAGTTGAATTTAAAAGGGATCCAAGGGCTAATTTTAATTTGATTAAAATTAAATAGATTTGAGTAGAAAGAATTTGGTGTTTGATTGGTGAATTGATTTGAGCCCAATGATGTATCAATTTGATCAAAAATTATATTAAATTGAGTCGATCAACAATCGACGAATCATAAATCGAGCTTGGTTTGAGTTCATTTGGAGTCGAATTAAAAATCTAGATTAAATTGATTCGAATTGAGTGATAGGCTCGAGTCGATGCTACGTCAGTGGGCATCCACCTAAGGGAAATATTACGGGTGACGTCTATTCTAGGCTACGAAGGCCTAGGTGCTAGAGTTGGATCCGGGGAAATTGACCTCGAATAATGAGGTCAACAAATGGACCCCCAATAGGCATGATAAACTAGTCAAAGTTTATCGTGCGTATTGGCGTTGACCGAAATGATCAACTAAATCCAAAATTGAAGTTGAAGATATGAGCATATGAAATGAAGGGATTTTGAGAATTGATAGAAAATCTAGATAAAAGTTGATAGAGTTTTGAGTTGATTCAGTTATTTGAATGTAGTTTGGCATGGATGCTTTAGTGATTTGAATGTAGTTTGGCATGAATAGAAATTTTCAATGTGATTTTGGTTTGAATATGATTTTGATAAGATTAGAGTTTTCTTTTTAGTCCAAGAGCAAGGATGCCACTAGGGATGCTTATACTTAACTTCTGGATGAAGATTAGGATGCCACTAGGGATGCTTATACCTAACTTCAAGAATGTCAATAGGATGCCGTAGGAAGACTTATACCTAAAGACGGATTTAAGATTTAAAATTTAATGAAGAGAAGATGCCGCTAGGGATGCTTATACTTCTCCTCGGGACTAAGATTAGGATGCCACTGGGGACGCTTATACCTAACTTCAAGAATGTCAATAGGATGCCATAGGAGGACTTATACCTAAAGATGGATTTAAGATTTAAAATTTAATGAAGAGAAGATGCCGCTAGGGATGCTTATACTTCTCCTCGGGATGAAGATTAGGATGCCACTAGGGATGCTTATACCTAACTTCAAAGATGTCAATAGGATGACGTAAGAGGACTTATACCTAATGATAAATTTAAGATTTAAGATTTAATGAAGAGAAGATGCCGCTGGGGATGCTTATACTTCTCCTCGGGATGAAGATTAGGATGCCACTAGGGATGCTTACTCTTAACTTCAAAGATGTCAATAGGATGCCGTAGAAGGACTTATACCTAATGAAGAATTTAAGATTTAAATTTTAATGAAGAGAAGATGCCGCTAGGGATGCTTATACTTCTCCTCGGGACGAAGATTAGGATGCCACTAGGGATGCTTACTCCTAACTTCAAAGATGTCAATAGGATGACGTAGGAGGACTTATACCTAAAGACGGATTTAAATTATTTTGGCTGCCGTAAGAGCGGACTTAAGCCAGAAGTCGATAGGATGCCGTAAAAGCGAACTTAGACCTAAAGACGGATTTAATTATCAGGTTTGGCTGCCGTAAGAGTGGACTTAAGCCAGAAGTCGATAGGATGTCGTAAAAGAGGACTTAGACCTAAAGACAGATTTAAACTGGATTGGCTGCCGTAAGAGCGGACTTAAGCCAGAAAGTTAGTAGGATGCCATAAAAGTGGACTTAGACCTAAAGACTGATTTGAACTTGATTGGCTGCCGTAAGAGCGGACTTAAGCTAGAAGTCAATTGGATGCCGTAAAAGCGGACTTAGACCTAAAGACTGATTTCAGGGTGGTGAATTTATTAAAGTAAAGTTAATTTCTTTAAAGCTTTGAATCTTTTCCCTCAACCACAAATGACATTGACAACTTGCATATGTTCTACTAGAGATCATAAGCTTTTCTATATGTCATTTTCTAGAAGGGAAAGAAAAATATTTTGAAGATTGATAGACTTGTACATCTTTTGATTAAAATTTTGTTTTATCCTTCATTACAAATGATCTTTATAACTTACAAATAATCCACTAGGGATTATATTTTTATATCGGATCATCATATGTGAGGAAAACAAAAGGGGAGTAGTTTGATCATCTTTGATAAGTAAAGACTTAACAAAGTATCTCAACCACTGGAGGAGAAATGCAAGATTTTGATTAAAGATTCATTCTGTAATTGAATTTGTTTCAAGTAACTCAAAGAAAATCATATGAATTTTCTAGAGTCCTCATTTGCATGTTCTAAAAGAACTAAATTCAACATGATAAAAATTTTCCTTAGAAAATTTTAACTTTGCATGAATTGTTATAGAACAATGAGCATATTTGAGCATCCTTTATAGTGAAAACACTAAGGAATATCAAATACTCACAATGATTGAGAAAAGTTTGATTTTCATCAAAAAGTGAAAGCTTTATTTTTTATTTGATAATTTTCTTATGATATTTGACTGTGATCGTTTAAGTTTTAATCATCTTAGCTCAATCAAAATGATATTAGAAAAGATTCAAAAACTCAACGAAGAATAAGTTGACTCCCTCTAAATTAAATATTTTGAATATGACCAATATGAGTTTAATCAAAATATCTAAAACTTAACAATTTTCTTTAAAGAAAAGTGTAGTTTCAAAGATTTTGAATTTCAATGCTATAGAAAGATTCTTTAATGGGGATAGAGTTGTTTAGACTCTAACATCTAATTCTAGTTTATGAAAAAGTGAAGATATACCTTGAATTAAATTTTATGTTCATTTGACAAAGTTACCATGAACTTTATCAGGAATAGAATCACTCCAATTCTAACATCCAAGATAAGTTAATCATGGATCAAGTCAAATTGTAGCTTGATTTTGTTTTGAAGTTTGACAAATATTCAAACAAAGGTATCATCGACATCACTAAGGATAGAACCCCTCATGTTAACATCCTAGTTCATTCAATAATACATTTAAAATTCAGACATGACATTTACTCATAGTGAATGAGAACATTAGACAATCATCTCAAAATCAACTAAAGAATGTCCTTTAGTTCGGTTTCAAAAATTTTGAATCCAAAGAAAGTGATTTTTATATCTTTAAATATCACTGTAGATCATCCAGTATCAGGATCCTGTCTAGAATCTCATTCAAATTGAAAGATGTTCAATAGAGAGTTAAAGATTTTTTTGGATCATGATTTGTTTATGCATCTCAATTAGGTTATATATGTGAAACCCAAATAATGCATAACCAGCACCATTATAATTCCATTTAGATTGATCATCTATGTGATTTTTCTTGATAATGATTAAAAATCTGAACTGACCTGCTCAAGTTTCCTAACTAGAGAGGTCTCAGGATTTAAATTTTGTTAACCCAGATCAAAGCTCCCTACAAGCAAAACTGGTGTTTCCTTTTTCATCTTTTTCTTCTTTTTAAACTAAGATCCAAAGAAATTAAATTGGAGGTAGAAATTTAATTTTTTCAAATCTTTTAAATGGTATATGTATTTTACATCTAATTGAACATCTATGCTTGATGATGAACCAAAATTTTGAATTCTCAAAGTTAGGTGTTAAAAATACTAAAGGATGAATAGGTCTTTTGATATTCAAGATTTAGAAAGGGAAGCCACCATTTTTTTTTTTGCTACACATTTAATGAATGTCTCTTTTTTCTTTCTTTCCTTCTTCACTTTTTTTTTTAGGAGTCTTCCTTTATTTAAATCTTGAAACGATTATTTCAGTTGTAAAATCATCTTTCAAGTATAAGAGTAGAAAATTAACACTCTTATACAATGAGGATTGATCTACAAATCGGAGCCGATCCTATAGTATGAATAGACAACTTAGCTGAGATAATTATAAAACAAGTTCGTCAACTCGCAAGATGCATATGAGATGTATAACGATAAAAAGATGAATAAGACTTCCACCTCCTCCAATTTCATTTTGACATAAATCTTATTTCAAAAAATGTTATTTATGGATATTATAATGGGTGAACCCAAATATGATATATATATATACATATATATATATATATATATATATATATATATATATATATATATATATATATATATATATATATATATATATATATATATATATATATATATATTTTTTTTTTTTTTTTTTTTTATTACTACTAAAGAGGAAAATTATTAAAGAAGTTATAAAATCACCTGACTCGGTATCTATTCAAGGTGTGTCAATTAATTTTAAAGAAAAGCCACATTACAAAGAAAATTTTATAATATCATGGGTTAACCTTAATAAAGAACCTTGAATCATCCCAAGTCTTTGATTGAAAGGGGAATTTATGATGATTAATCTTAACAAGAATTGCTCATGAGTTTTCTCCAATGGAATAATAAAGCCAAGAGTAAACTTAGCTAATATTTGATTTTAAAATATCATCATAACAGAAAGCTTTTATATAATTGACTAGACATTTATTTTCATCACATGCCATAAAATCTCTAATCTATTAGAGTTAAACCACATGGCAGAGGACAAATCGTCGTATCCATGTAGTACCCTTAAGAAATAGGATTTATAGGCATCTTAAATTTTAACCTATAATAAGGTTAAAGATGAGGGAATTCAGAATGATTTTCAAATTTCAACACATCAACCGATAATTACGCATTTCTAAATTTAGAAAAGTTATAATATGGTTGAATAGAAAATTTGAAAATATAATTAAATTTAATTCAGTGATTGCTAGGAACCTAATTAAATTAGCTGAACGTTTATGCTTTAACGTTCCAAAAGGAAATGAGATTAGATATATCTTCATCTAAAGCGTTAATCCACCCAAGTGGAGGGAGGGAGGGAACACACTTTTCATTTTAGCATTGATAACCATAGGTCTTATTCTTTAAGTGTTTAGAGGAGTCAACCATAATGAAGTTTTAATTACAATTTAAGGAAGATAGAGGTAAATTTCTTTTTAAAAGAAATCAACCTGCTATTTTCTCTAGCAAAAATTATTTTTATAAGCTTGACTTGTATTTGAACCTTCAAACTTTTCTCAATTTAAATTGACTTTAATCTTGAAAATCTTGCATATATCAGATTCTGGATCATGTCCTAGCAAAGATATCAAGCTACAAAGGAAATGTAACTACAATATTTTATTAGGATAAGCAGAAAGTTTTGATTTGAAGGTTTGATCTTTTAGACCCTGTCCTACCACACATATTAAGCTATAAAAATATATAACTATAATATGTTTGTTTAGATAAGGAGAAAACTTTGATTTAAAAGCATAAATTTTCTTAAGATTTATCCAGCCACATATTGAGTTATAAAAATATATAACTGCAACATATTAGCTAAAACACATAAGTTTAAAATTTTTGAAGACTTAAAGTTATTTGGACCAAATCCAAATAATACATTAAGTTACTAAAAGAAGTAACTATACATATTACTAAAGAATGGGCAAAGGGATTTTGGACCCAGTGCTAAGTCAAACATCAAGCTACAAGAAAAATGTAACTGCAACATTCGAATTAGCATAGAAAATTTCTTTACAAAAAGGTTGTACAAAGGATCTTCCCGTTAGTTTTCTAACGGGGTCCAAAATAAGACCTCTAAAATTTATTTAGATACCGACCAAATTATCCAAGAATGAAATGAATAAAAGAACCAACGGAAGAAAGGTAGTTACAACCTATGACGAGCACAAGTATATTACCAATTTAAGTGTATAAAATACTGCTAAAGATGGAGAGAGGATTGATCCCCAGCAAAGTCGCCAGAAAAACCTTGGTGGGAAAAATTATGTCAACACGCAGATTTTGATTTCTCCTATTTTGTAATCGAATATTGCATTAAGAATAAAGTACAATCTCGAGAGACTAACACAATATTCTATAATGAATTCAATATCAAAATAGGGTTTTTGAAAATTGATATTTCTATAATCAAACATAATTTAAAGAATAACATATCATCTCAAAAGATGAACAAGAAATTCTATAGAATATGTTTAAAGATAGAAATACATTTTTTGAAAAAAATTTATTCATTCTTTTATTTAGATATGGCAAGAGGAATATTATATCATCTTAAAAGACGAACATAACATTCTTCAAGATATCCAAAAGCGAGAATGAGTTTTATAAAATTCATTATTTCTAAAGTTGAATATAACAAGTATAATATTATATTATCTGAAAAGATAATAATAACATTCTACAAGTCTATTCAAAATTAAAAATGAGGTTTTAAAAATATCTACGTTCCCAAAGATTCTTCCCTTGTTTTATATGAATAAAACAAGGTTTATTTTAGTCTGGGGTTCTCAAATCCCTATAGAAGCAAGCCCCTATAGTTAATTATATCCTAGGAGGGATACTCCTAAGAAAACTCTCAATTAAAACAGTGATTTCATACCCTACTGACTACAAAGTAAAAGATAAGGAAACAGAAGTAGGAATTTTCAAGGAGAAATCTCAATGTTGAACATTTATTAGCGAGTCAAAGGAAGAAAAGTAGGAGATGCCAGATTCTGAGAAGCTCAGAGGCGACCTCAGTCTACCCTATGTTGGGCTTTACATTTTAAGAGAGAAATTTTATGTTTAAGTTAATATTTAATTCGAAATTTGGGATTATATTCCCAGAGGGCGAGGACTTAAGATCTAAAAAGAATCTGCCTCAGAACCTA